>CM024519.1:32389908-32775495 GCA_014182375.1 Eucalyptus virginea
CCATGCTAATCGAAAAGGCCAGCCAGGTGCTGACCAGTAGCCAACCCTCTAGGCCGACCGACCTCCTCAAGGAGCGGTTTGGGCGAATATGCGGGGGTGCGGTGGCCGAACCTGGTGTACGTGATTCGGTATTTTAAGGTGTACCTAATGATCTCTTCCTCGGCCCCGAAATCGACTTGGATGATAGACTTTTTCTAGATTGCCTTCTTGAGGAAGGAAAATTTAGCTTCTTAAAGAAGGAAAGGAAAGAGAAAGAAAACTCTAGAATTCCTTCATGAAGAATGAGGTGTCCCTTTGACTTTTCAAAAGTTATGATTGTGGTCCAAAATATCTTAGATATTCTAGAAAAGTGGCATACACATGGACCGATTGGGAGAGCGATACACGGGCCCTCATTAATGACTGAAGATTCTAGAATTTACCGAGTTGGTAACTTTGGCATTATTATTGTCAAACTTCATTAAATGCTCATTTAATGCGGGATATAGGTGGACCAATGAAAAAGTGAAAAGCGGGTCATCATCGATGATGCCTATGAGCTTAGGTTGCCAAGTAAGGCCTTTTAGCCTTTTAACTCATCATTTAGGCTTCAATTATCAAACCCATAGCCTTGCCACCCAAGGCATTTAGGCGAGACACTTGGAAACATTGGAATGGACTGTTTGGCATGGTAATGATGACTCCAAGGGTTATAAATATGAGAAGCTCTCTTCATTTTCCTCACTTTGCTCCCATTTTCTCCACCCTCCATCTCCTTGAATGCCCTCCACCTCATGTCTCTCTCGCCCTCAAAGTAAGCTGGCCTTCCTTTGTAGTTCGTGTCTTAGCTCGAGGTTCATCAAAGGTAAGTAGAATTCCTAGCTCTTGGCTAGGCGATAGCCTACATCGGCTTCGAGTTTAGTGGTGTGCTCACCGTGTAAGCTACATGTATGTTGTAATGTTCTTTTGTATGGCTTGTTCACGTTCGCATAATTGAATGCGTTCACACCATCGGGGCTTTGTATGCATTGGCTAAGATGAAAGATGAAGAACTGGATTGTGTGATGCACTTATATGATGCATGTAAAGAGGAAAAAGTGTCCATCGCTACATAGCGTTGGTGGCAATGCCTCGTTCATTGAATGGGATGCCCTGTTCAGCCGGGATGCTTGGATTTGAGCCCGGATGCCTCGGGTAAGCTAGTCCCGAGATGCCCTAATTGAGCCAGGGATGCCCGGGTTGAGCCCAAATACCTTAGTGAGCTAGCGCCGGGATGCCTCGGTTGAGCCGGGATGCCGTAGCTGAGGAAAGTGATGCCTAACTTGACGCCGGATGCCTTGGTTGAGCCGAGAGGGCCCGGTTGAGCTAGGACAACGATAAATGAATTTGCATGAGTGCCGAATATGCATAAGTTGATATGTTCACTAACAAGTGAAGGTAAGCATGCATTGAAGCATGTTGCAATGGACATCTGCATGTAGTTGAGGTGTAATAATAAGTTTGCTAATGATCTGCCATCGATATTGCATTGCGAGTGTTGTACCTAATAGATTTTAATGATGAGATGTCTTCTTAGTAGAGAAGCTCTTTTGCTGCTGCTCTTACTTCAAGTCACTTAATTAGGGGTTTTACTTACTGAGTTCATGACTCACCCCGTTGTTTTTCAAATTGTAAATATAGAGAGGTTGCAGTCTCACTAGAGGAGTCAAGATTTACCCTAGCCTTTTGAAGATGTAATGGTTGTAAATATAATGGCCCATGACAAAAAGGGCTTGTAAATATAATCGATGTAATTGTATATTTTTAAATGATTGTTTTCCTGGTTGCTTGTTGTTGTTTGGGTGTTGTATGTATGCTTCCGCATGTGCTTAATGAAAATATAAAAAGAAATGGGATGGCGACGCGCCGGGACGTCGTGAAAATAACCCTACTGCTCGTGACCCTTGGGATGGAGTTGGGGTCATGACATTCCACTCAACTGGATGTTGCAATCTTTACAATTGTCAAGCTTTCAAATAAAAATTTCACCTATCCAATTCCCCATGAGATAGGTAGCTTGAGCAACTTGACCGGTCTATTCCTTTCGAATAATAGGCTTTCTGGTTTTTTCCTAAAGAAATAGGAGGGCTTAAGTCTCTCAATTATCTCGACCTAGCCAACAACAGCATCATAGGTCCAATTCCTTCTTCCATTAGAAACATGAGCAGCTTGATGATCATACGGCTCTTCCACAATGAATTTGTCAGGTTCATTCCAAAGGAAATAGGAATGTTGGGGTCTCTCAATGAACTTGATTTGGCTTCCAATTATCTCAATGAATCCAACCCTGAAACTCTAGGAAATTTGAGTATTTTGGTATATCTTCACATCTACAGCAACCAACTTTCTGGCCCCATACCTCAAGAAGTAAGAAGAATGAGATCCCTCTTAGATCTTCAGCTGCTAAATAATGACTTAAAAGGTCCTATCCGATTGTCCATAGGGAACTTAAGTAACTTGCGCATTCTTGACATTTCCAATAACCTGATTTCTGGTCCTATTCCTTAAGAAACCATGCATAAATCTCTTAATGGACTTAGCATGGACACTAACAATCTCACAAGCTCTATCCTCAGTTCTATAGGACAATTCAGCGAATTGACCGATGTGGTACTTTTCCACAACTATCTAGAAGGCATTCTTCCCATTGAGATCAACAATCTCACATTGCGCACACACCTGCAACTGGGCGGTGGCAAATTTGTTGGCCAATTGCCGCAAGATATTTGTGGTGGTCGTGTTCTTCAATATTTTATTGCTAATGACAATCACTTCACTAGTGCGAGGCCTCAAAACGGCACAAGTTTATATAGAGTTAGGCTCCAAAACAACTGGCTCAAGGAAAATGTATCAGAGGATCTCAGCACATACCTTAACTTAGTTTATCTCAATTTGAGCAACAATGAACTATACAATGAGCTACTACCGAGCCTAGGTGAATATAACAATTTGACAAGCCTGAAAATCTCCAACACTCAAATCTCTGGCAGAATACCCCTTAAGCTTGGTAACATGAGACAATTAAATGAACTTGACCTATCTTCTAGAGCTCTCAGTCAATGACAATCATCTCGTAGACTACATACCTTGAGAACTTGAAACATTGTCCGCTCTATCAAGAATCAACATCGCTGGAAATAACCTAAGTGGATCAATTCCTAGATAACTAGGGTAGTGTTTGAAGCTTCAGTTTTTTTAATTCAAGCAGCAACGGTCTTGGCAGAAGTATTCCCATCAAGATCAGCAATCTTCAATATCTTAAAGATCTTGATCTGAGTCAAAATTTGTTTACAGGAGAAATTCCTTGACAACTTGGGATATTGGACCAATTGGAAATACTCAATCTATCACATAACCAGCTCTCAAGTTCAATTGTGTCGACCTTTGATCCAGCCTTTCATAATGCTACAATTGAAAACTTGAGAGGGAACAAAGACTTGTGTGGAGTTATTGTTAGTCTCAACCCTTGTGCAACTACAATATCAAAAGGCAAAAACAAAAATAGAAAGTTGCTACTAATTTTGATTCCTACTTTAGGTTGCCTACTTTATTCGCTTCTTTTGTGGGAGCTTCAAGTATTGTATGTTGAAGATTAAGGAAAACAGAGGCTAGTTCGAGAGATAGAAGCAATGAAAATCTGTGGACAGTATGGGGCTTTGATGGAAGAATGGTTTATGAGAGCATCATTGAAGCCATAAAGGAGTTTGATGCCAAATACTGCATCGGTGTGGGAGGACATGGGAGTGTTTACAAGGCCTAGTTGCAAACAGGGAGTTTGTTGCTGTAAAGAAACATAAGGAAACCTTGGATGTCCAAATGGTGAGTCAAAAAGCATTTGAAAGAGAGATTTATACTTTGTCCAGAACTCGTCATCGGAATATCATCAGGCTCCATGGATTTTGCTCGAGTTCTCAACATTCATTTTTGGTGTATGAGTTCTTGGAATGCGGTAGCTTCAAGGATGCTCTAAACAATGAAGAGAGGATAATAATATTTGACTAGAATAAGAGAGTGAATGTTGTTAAAGGATTGATCTATGCTTTGTCCCACATGCACCATGAATGCAATCCTCCGATAATTCATCAAGATGTATCATGCAACATTTTACTGGATGAAGAAGATCAAGCTCACGTCTTTGATTTTGGTGCAGCTAAGGTTCTAAAACCTTATTCATCCAATTGACTTCCTTTGCAGGCACCTTTGGATATGCAACTCCAGATAAGTCGGCATCTTCAATAAAGAGCATTAGTTTAATAACATGATTGAGTATTTGGCCAAAAAAAGATAGCTTTAATAAGAATTATTTAAAAAATTGCTTTTCCACCTCTGCAGAGCTCGCATACACGATGGGGTGAAGGAGAAATGAGATGCTTACAGTTTTGGAGTGGTGGCATTAGAAGTAACCATGATGAGACATCCAGGGATTTCATATTGTCCCTAGCATCCTCATCTTCATCATTATTAAGCAATTCAACAACTTCACGTTGGCCACTGCAACAAAGTTTTGGATCAAAGAATTCAATAACTAGAAGGTGATGTGCCAGGGCAAGTGACTTTCATGTTAAAGATAGCACTTTCGTGCTTAAGTGCAAAATCGAAGCATCGTCCAAGCATGCAACAAGTGTCTCAAGAGATATCCGCACATAGTTCGACCAGGATAAGCGCTTTGGAGAGCATAAAATTGGAAGAGCTAGTATATCCCAAATGCTTCCCTTATTGATATTTTGGTCTTTCTGTGACAGCTTATGTAGGCATTTCTTCCTTTTATCTCTCTTACAAGGATAATATGTCTCCCAGTGATCAATTAAATAGTTGAAATTCATGGAAGCAACTGCGTACATGTATCTTGCAATTTTAACCCAGAAAATATGAATTATTTTCAGGACATGTGACCCTTAAGAATGGCATAAGAGATAACAAGGTCATGATATTGGATGTCTATCTATTGCAGTATATCGAATCAATTTGGCGTATCATGTACAATCTCTCACTACATTAGAGAATGTAAAAATCTCAAAATTGTATAAGGTGGGAAGTGATGTTCTAGATGTTGGCATTTTCATGCTGAAATGTGAAATTAGAATATCGCCAGAGCATGTGATAATCTTAACGGGATGTCGGTTGCCCGGCATGGTCCAGTCATCCTGAATAGAAGGAATTTGTCGCTTTAAAGGTTGCACTTACTGATATTTGGGATTTCAAGTCCAATAGTACAATGAATGTCAATTTCTATCCATATTAAATTCTGAAAAAGTTCTACTTTTCGTCCCTGTATTTTCATGCTTTCCTTAATCAAGATCGTGTATCTTAATTTTTCTAATGAGGCCCTTTACTAGCATAAAATGTCTAATAAAGTCCCTTCAACTAAATCCAACTGTCGTGACTGTTGGATAACCTCAAAGCATGACGTGGATAAAATTTTGACACCGTGGACACCATCGTGGATAGCAAATATCGGCCAAAAACACGTCTGCAAAATACTTGTGACATGGCACTGAACTTAACAGAACCTTGACATCATGAATGTCGTGCAAGGGAGTTAAGACTTTTCTAGCGTCATTACATTAAGCAACTACCAGATGTGAACATCAAAATCTCGCCATTGGATTTAGATTCGGATATCAAGTTTGTCGATGCCTTCATCCGATCCTCCTACATTCCAAGCTGCTCTCTTAATTGGAAGAAATAAAGTACCTGCAGTAGAAAACATTAGCCAATTTATCAAGTTTATAAAGGAAGCCAATTATTGCGTAGAAACTTGAGGCGTGTCTCTACGTTTGATTACCACCTATTAACCCGATTCTCAAATTTTAAGTAGCAAAAAGAAAATGGATTAATAAGATAAAAGCTACTGCACTTTGGTCATCGTTGGATGTTTTTTTTTTGGGGGGGGGGGGACAAATGTGTAGTTGAAGTTGACAATTAATTTAGTTAATATACCATGTTAATTAATAGATAATTTTATTTGGTCAAATGTATAATACTAATTTTATAATAAAATAATAGTTTATTCGTTTCTATGATTAAAATCTGAATCGTGTAACAAATATATATATATATATATATATATATATATTTGTTGTGATAGAATGATTTCTTATCTATAAAATAAATAGTAAATATGTTTATATATATTTTAATAGGTTTCTGACAAAAATGCAAGTTTTGGCGGTTAATGCTGTTGGAGTTTAGCGGTAATAGGCGGTTATGGCGGGAGGTTTCGGTAGGGGCACCGTAGTTGGGTTGTTTCATTGTCAAAGTGATATGTGTGAGTATATATATACTGAGGTAACAGTTGTCAAGTGATTGATTAAATTATTTTTTTATTATCATTAGTATTATTATTGTTATTATTTTATTATTGTTGCAAAATTTAGGCTCTCTCTTTTAATTTTTTACGCGAAAAATCTGAAGTGCCTGCCATTGCGTGGGAAAATGTAAGTAATTAGTAAGGCTAAAATAATTAAGGTACTTTCTTTTTCCCTAGAAGATGACATATTGAGTAGGGGTGTGCAAAGGAATCGAAAACCGTCCGAACCACTCAGAATCGGACTGGACGAGCCTAGAACCAACGGTTCTCATGGCAACCGCTCTGGTTCTCAATTCCATTTTAGTGGAACCGGTGAGAATCAGCCCGGTTCCCAGTTGTAAGCGTGGAACTGCCTGCTCACCTATCCGGACCAGATATATATAAATAAATATATATATAAAGAAATTCTATCTCAATTATTTAATTATTTTGTAGTTGTTCGACCAAATATATATGTACATATTGTTATGAAATACATGAATGAATATTCATTATATTCATCTTATCTAATATACTTATTATAATACATTTGTTTATAATACATTTGTAACATACATTCTAAATACATCTCCCTATACAATAAATGTTCATATCCCTATCCAATACATGTATCATTCGATACATTAATATTGATGATAAGTACATTTTTGCTTTCCTATAAATAGAAGCTTAGTTTTTGTCGTAGAAAAAACAGTCATAACAGTGATATACTTGGAAATAAAATCTTCTCCTATGACTTTCTCTATTATTTGTGGTGTCTGATTTTCTCTATTCAATCTCTCTATTCTCTCTTTTATATATTTGTAACGCAATATTTTACAACACGTTATCAGCATGAAGATCTACTGACTGAATAAGTAATTTTTGCAAGGTGGGTATTCTTTTTATTAATCAAATTATACTTCATCTTCTCCTATCAATTCTTCATTTTTATTTTTCTTGGCCCGAAGCCAAATTTCAAATCTAAAAGTATCCTTCTACTCTTGAAGTGGCAGTGGATATTTGGAAATCCTTTTAATTAATTTAAGGATTTGATTTTGCAAGGATTATATACAAATTTTATGATACTTGACACCTGAAGTTGTTAATATAAATGCAAATGCAAAATAACGAGAAAAAGGAAGATATTTGTTTGCTTGATAGTGTAACAACACATACTATATTTCATAGTAGACACTTTTTCTCGAGTATGCCATTGCGTAAAGCACAAATCCATACAATATCAGGTCCTGTTCCGATTATTGATGGTTTTGAGAATGCCACAATTATTTTACCAAATGGCACAATTTTGCATATTGAGAATGCGCTTCTAAGCATTAGATCAAAAAGGAATCTGCCCAATTTCAAAGATGTACGCTGTAATGGGTACCATATTGAGACTATTTATCAGCAAGATAAGGAATATATTGTCATTTCCTCTTATAAGATGGGCCTGAAGACCATCCATGAGAAGCTAGAAGCTTCTTCTATAGGTTTGTATTGTGTCATGATTAAGGTTGTTGAAACCTACACCATCACATCCCGGGAGATTGGTAAACCCCGATCAGTTTGAACCGTGACATGATCGTCTTGGTCACCCTGGCGCTTCAATGATGCGTAGAATAATTCAAAATACAAAAGGGCACCCTTTAAATGATACAAAGGTATTGTTGTCCAAAGATTATAGTTATGAGGCTTGCTCACAAGGAAAGCTCATTATCAAACCTTCTATAACAAAGGTTAATCTTGAATCCCCTTTATTCTTGCAAAGAATTCAGAGTGATATTTGTTGACCAATACAACCACCAAGTGGACCATTTCGATATTTTATGGTACTAGTGGATGCATTCTGTAGATGGTCACATGTTTGCTTATTATCTACGCGCAATGTCACATTTGCACGTTTACTTGTGCAGATTATAAAGCTCCAAGCACAATTCCCTTATTATCCAATTAAGAGCGTAAGGATGGATAATCTTGGTGAATTTACATCAAAGAGTTTTGATACATATTGTGCTTCACTCGGAATCGAGGTTAAGCACCCGGTTGCATATGTTTATACTCAAAATGGATTGGCAAAATCATTGATTAAACATATCCAAATAATTGCCCGCATCTATTATTGAAAACGAATCTCAACAATACAACATGGAGTCATGCAATTTTGCATGCAGCAGCTCTAATAAGATTACGCCCTACTGTTAGTCTTTTACAATCTCCCCTTCAAATGGTTCTTGGTTATAAACAAGATATTTCACATTTACGCACCTTTGATTGTACAGTACAGGTGTCTATAGCACCGCCAAAAAGAACAAAAATGGGTTTCCAACACCGTTTGGGCATTTATGTTGGGTTTAATTCACCGTTTATCATTAGGCTCTTGGAACCAACTACCGGTGATCTTTTTACTGCCAGATTTGCAGATCGTCATTTCGATGAGACTAGGTTTCCATCAATTGGGATACTTACAACTTCCATAACTACAAAACAAAAACCAGCTAAGGTTTTCTCCTGTAACGAGAAAAATTTATCTCAATTAGACCCAAGGATTCATGAATGTGAAAGCGAGGTGCAGCGCATAATCCATTTACAGGCTATGGCCAATAGACTTCCTGACACATTTAACGATGCTACTAAGGTAACAAAGTCTCATATTCCAGCTGCAAATGCTCCAGCTAGGATAGCTGTTCCCGAAGAACAGGCTAAAATGGATCAAAATCCCCCGCACTTGAAGCGTGGTAGATCGGTAGGATAAAAGATATCATTTCTTGAAAACAAAAGGGAAAGAATCAAGAATCCGCTCCGGAAGAGCCTAGCGTTGTGCTTTCTCCCAAAGAGCTTATTGCCCCGAAGAGGCGCAAACTCATGAAAGGAACACCAACCCCGGAATACTGAGAGAATTCCATTACATATTGTAATAAATTTTGGGATCGAAATAAAATCATCATTGATGATGCTTTTGCATTCTTAGTTGCTCATAAAATTATGGATGATGATCGGGAGCCGCAATCTATTATTGAATGCCGTCAAAGACAAGATTGGCCCAAGTGGGAGGAGGTAATTAAGACTGAATTAGCTTCCTAGCTAAACAAAAGTTTTTTTAGACCCGTAACTCGTATCCCCGATAATGTAAAGCCCGTTGGATATAAATGGGTATTTATTCGGAAACGAAATGAGAAAACGAGATTGTCAAGTATAAAACCCGACTCGTTGCCCAAGGATTCTCCCAGAGACCTGGGATTGATTATAACGAGATATATTCACCTATTACATTTCGTTTTCTCATTAGCCTAGCAATCTCTGAAAGATTGGAAATGCGTCTTATGGATGTTGTGATGGCATATTTACATGGTTCATTACACTCTGATATTTATATGAAAATTCCCGAGGGATTCAAAATGCCTGAAGCATGCACTCCCCGCACTTTATTTTCAATAAAATTGCAAAGATCCTTAGACGGATTAAAGCAATCCAATTGCATGTGGTATCAACGCCTAAGTGAGTACCTAATTAAGGAAATGTACAAGAATGATCCTATCTCGCCCATGCGTGTTTATTAACAAATCGAAACCAGATTTGCTATTGTAGCAATTTATGTCGACAATATAAATTTAATTGAAACTCCAAAAGAGTTAGCTAAAATTGCTGAGTGTCGCGACCAAATTTCTAAGTGAACCACCTAGCGTTTGGCTAATGGATTGTTAAACCTAGACTTAACTCGGGCTCTCCTAAGCCCATGCCAATTCGCGACTTAGGTTCAAATTTCTTAACATGCAATTTTTTAATTAGGAGTCGCCACTAATCTATTTTTAGTGGCTCAATTAGAAACCCAAGTAAAGTAACGGGAGATTTACTTTACTCCTACGAACCGAGATTTATGAGTTCGGGGACTTGGTTACGCTAGATTTTTCTAATGCTCTATCAAGTACATTTCCCTTTTATTTAAATATATATATATATATATATATATATATATATATATATATATATATATTTTGCAGGCAACTTGAATTGATTTTAAATTCATTTCCCTAACATGTGAGGTAATCATGTGGTTGCACAATCCACCAATTTAACACCCAAGAAATCAAATAATAAAAAAAATGCAGGACTTATCTCGAAGAACGAAAGCATCTGCGTTGTTAGTTCATAATTCATATCAACAACCCTAGATATGATTTCTAATTAACACGCAATTTCTTTTTGTTTTCATTTAATTAATGAGAATCATGCTTTATGCAATGCAATATAACTAAATGACCTAATTCTAATGACAGGCAATTTCTAATTAAATGAACCTAGCAACAATCACTAAATGACATGCATTTCATGAATCTAATTCTGTATGACATGCGCATGATATTTTTGTATTTTTTATAAAAAAAATTCATAATTAAAAATCTAACTAAAGTGAGATATTATCTATTTTGAGTTAGGAAATAGACTAATCTGAATCCTATCTTAACTTAGAAATTTATCTCGACATGTAATTTAATTCAAAGATATTATCTAACCTAGATACCATCTAAACATGCATTCTAATATAATCAGAAAATAATTTAATTATTCTATCATGCAATTCTATCTAGGAAATCAATTCTAATTTACATGATATGCAAATGCAATCTTTTTTTGTATTTTCGGGATAAATAAAGCAATTAAAAGATAAATACCAAATCATTCAGAATCATCAAAAATATCGTACATCATTCGAATCAGGGAACAATATCCAAATCAGCTTGATTATTTCGCTAATAAAATCGATAAATTGATCTTAAGTCTTAAAGATCAAGAAATCAATTTTATTCCCGAGTGATTAATTATTCCATCTAAAGCCTTATAGATGGAATAGCGTAAGGAAGTGTGGAAAGCTGGTCTCAAAAGCCCCATCCAACTCGCTGATTAATTATTCCATCTAAAACCTTATAGATGAAATAAAAATTGGTGTGCGGTTGCGAATTAGAAAGTAACATATAATTGGGAATACATCGATAATTCAAATATGCACGTAAGATATTGAAAAGCATGTATTAGGTAATAAAATATGCAAATCAAATTCATATAAGATAATTACCTAATTTCGCAAATAATATTACCAAATTTGAACTCAATGGAATCGGCTCGACAGATGTGCAAGAAAGGGTTGCGGCACTCACCGTGGCTCGGTACCAGCAGAGTTCAGCATGGTGGATTATTGCATCGAAGGGACCCAGGCAGCGACGAAGAACGGTGGACAATAGCACTCGATCTCGTGGGAAGACTAAAAAAAAGAAAAGAAAAGTCTTCTCTTTTTTATACGTTGATTTCGTGGGCGTCTCTGGTCACACAAGTCAAAACCCACGGAGAAGTGCTCCCAATTTTGACTTCCCTTCTACCATCGAGTGCTCCCTCATTCCAATGTGGACGTCCTCTTTTACTGTAAAAATGTATGACCTTCCCTCGCCCAGATTTTCCTTCAAATAAAACAATCAATATTGGAGAAAATAAGTGAGAGAATCTGCGCTCGCCAATGGCACCCCTGGTCGTTGACGGATAACCTTTTGGAAGGCTATAGTGGCTGGTGCAGGATGGTCTCGAGCACAATCAACAAATAAAGACTGCTGTGACGGTTTGCTTGGGTGCTGTGCTCACCGGAAAACCTGCAAAAATTCAACCAAGAATACAAAACCGGCGTTGGCTGCTCATGATAGACTCTGGAAATCACTGGGCGCCCTGGATGTAGAGCTTGGGCGTAGCCAGGAAAGCTGCACGGCACCGGGACCACTGCTGAGCGAGGAATAGGGACTGAGGGAAACCCCCACCGACTGCTGAATTCCGCAGACAAGTCGCGGTCTGGGAACCGTGCCAGATCTTGCGTCTCTCTATCTCTCAACGTTGAGAAATCGTGAATTTTATTCTTAGATTGTGACATCCTGATTTTCAGTCTTGTTTTTATTGAATAAATCGGGCATTTCATCGACGAGCATACATGTGTTTCGAACTAATCATTCTGAGATAACTGCACTATCCGGGAAACTATTAAGAATTTTAAGCGCAAATGACTTCGAGAATTCGACAGGAACCGGCTTCGACCGTGTTCATATCTTTGAGATCATTACGGCACAGACGTAAATTGATTAGAGATCAGATATAGATCGGTTCGACAGAGATGTGTGGCTAATCGTGGGTGACACCACTAAATTGGAAAATTCTCGTCGGCCGACATTAGACTGAATTCTCTATCGTTTTGGCACCCTGTGTCCGTATTTGAATTCTCGAGATTTCTACGACAATCGAGAGTTGCCAATGTGTCAAGTGAGATCATTGTGGCTGGAAGAAAATCGACCACGGGTCATTTGCACTAAAAAGTTCTGAAAACTACCCGGTAGTTTAGGTCACGCTAAAAACGCGTGGAATGGAAATTAACCGTGAATTCGAACCCGATTTCAGAAATCCAAAGTTCTGTGGTGTCACAAGCTATTTTAGGAATGTTAACTCAGTCTCAGAAGAATTTTCGGAGATTCCGAGATTTTTACGGAAATTGGGTTCGTATGTCGCGGAATTTTGGCAGAAATCCAGATTGGTTAAATTGATAGGGAATTGGACTTCTAGGCCGAGTCTTTGTGTATCGTGGATTTATAGAAAATCATTGGGATTTTTCTACGTCGAAATTGGATCTCAAATTGAAAAATTGAGTGAGGAATTAAAGCTAAATTAAATGGAATTCGGATTTAGAATTCTACAACAATTTTGACATCACAAATTGAATTTTTGGTAGATTTTGTTGGAAAGTAATGGGGAGACAAGATCATAAATGGAGGGGATAAGAATTGAAGACATGGGACCCCCTTGGACTGCCTTTCACGTGCGCTCTCCCCTCCGTTCCTATCCATCTTCGTGCAACGCCTTCAGCTTTTGTTCTCTTCTCTGCCGCGTGCGTTTACTCCTCGAATTGCTGCCCCATCTCGCACACCACCGAAGCCAGCCCACGTCTGCCCTCTCCACCACGTTTATTTTCCTCCCAAGCCATGCGAACTTCACCCCACGTCCGGAGAAGAAGACTCGAAGCGTCCTCAACGGTCAACTAGTGGAGTCTCTCCACCGGTTGGTTGACCCAGCAAAGCCACCGAGCAAATCCACCGAATCAACCTCTTCATCCCCGCGGCAGTCCATCACTACCGAAGTCACGCATGCCGCACGTCCTCCATCCACCTTACGCCTCTCCTCTACCGAAATCCCCAAGTCAACAGTTGAAGCTTTGCTGATTTTGAAGACCGAGCTGCTCCGCCGATCTCTTCGCCCACGCGTCCCACCGAAAGCCACCAGCTCCTTCTTGCGTCCAGCGAAGCCACCGGTCAACCCATCAACCCAGCGGCTTCTTCGTGTAAGCCCATCTTCATTTGGCCGGCGAATCCAACACCAACGAAGTAGCTTCTTCATTCGCGTGTCTTTAGCTCCTTGGACCGCCAGCAGCCGCGCCACATGCAGTCTTCATCAATTTCTTCGGTCAAATTTCACGTTCCAGCGAAGTCGAAGCTGCTCCTGTCCGCGTGGTCGCTCTTCTTCAGCTCGTGGACCTGCTGCCTCTCGCTTACGTTAACAGGCCAAGGAGCAGCCCACGTGTTTCTTCCTTCGGCCCATTCAAGCTGCAGCCCAACGTCAGTTCAGTCCGTGGATTCAGTCAGCGTGAATTTTGGGCCCATCTTCAAATCAGAAAAGCCCAAGTAAAAGCTCAGCCCAGCAGTTGGTCCATTTGAGGCCAAGTCCACAAGTGCAGCCCATCTTTTGTTTTCAGCCCAAGAAGCTAGTGAAGCCCAGTGGATTTCGGCCCAAGCCCAAGAGCGAGTCCAGCCCAAAATCAAGAACAAATCTCAGCTGGGCTGAGATTTGTTCGGCCCAAGTTTAAGGCTTGGTCCAAGCCCGCCGGTGTCGTCGAAAGCCCGATTTCGCCACCGTCACGTCGTCGTCGTGGTGTCCCGCCCCCCGCTTTTAATCAAGTGAGTAATCTCACTAATCCTTGCTTAGTAGACTAATGATGCTTAAGGGTTGATTAGATTTAATTAAATGCAATAAGGTGGTTAGATTAGAGTAGATTAGTGATTATTAGATAATTGAGATGCATGTTAGACAATTGAATTGTGCAATTAGCAAGTAGAGACGTACTATTATTTATTGAATGCATTTCGGGATTTTTCCCGACCCGTTTCGGGCTCCAATCAGGCATTACAGGCCTAAATTTGATTTAATGCTAATTAATAATTAATTTTCGAAATTCATTATTTAATTATTTATCCTTCTAGAAATTCAGCTAGGATAGCCGGTGATCGAATTTTGTGCGATTATCGTGGTCCATTTATTTATTTATTTGAGCTCTACGTTGTGTTGAATTGAATTGATTGTGCAATTTGAAGAATTTTTCCTAAATTAATTGAGATTGAGCAATTGAGTTGTGGATGGTCGAGTATGATTGTTTAGCGTCAATAATGCTTTGATGGGCTGTTAAGTGGAGAAGTTTGTGAGAGTGATTTGAATATACTCTTGGCTAAGATCCATCAGGTATGTTAATATCTGTGAAAATTGAGTGAATTGATGAGTATGTGGGGATTTATCCCAAATTGATCAATGTCGGTATTCAATTAGAATTTGACTGTGAGAGGTTGTGAGTTGAACCTCGGAAGCCGCCGAAGTATGGCTATGCCAGTTGGGCCGAGATTTGCCACCGAATTTGTAGTCGGTCGCGCCTATTGGGCCGTAATCTGCCACCTATTAAAGGTCGCGCCCGTTGGGCCGTAAATTGCCACCTATTAAAGGTCACGCCTGATAAGGCCGTAATTTACCGCCTGATAAGGCCGTAATCTGCCACCTATTAAAGGTCGCGCCCATTGGACCGTAATTTGCTACCTAAAGATAGGTCGTGTCCTTTGGGACTATAATTTGTTGCCAAGAAATTTGGTAGGCTATGCTCGTGAAGTCGTGAGTACGATTTGAGACTGAATAAGGGAAACGACTGGGGAATAGTCAAATTGACATGAAATCGACTAGGTCGATGGATCGAGATTGCTTGGGTGCCTATTGAACTGTGCTAATATGCAGGTGGAATCTGAGGCCTAGGTAAGTCCTCTGACCCGTGCGTGTATAGGCAGCCCGGTTAGCATATTGATTTCCTAATCGAGTCTTAGTGGGGTAGAAGAACTGAGACTTAGTCTCATCCCGGTTGTGGAACAACATTTCAGACTTGTAGATGAGCCTGTGAAGAAGGAACTGGAAGAGGACGATGAGCCAGAAAAAGATGAAGAGCTTGAAGGAAATGAGCTTAGTGAAGAAGAGTCAGAAGGGGATCAGGATGATCTTGAGTACGACCCGGATGAGGATTGAGATCCCATCCTCTTTTGTGAACCTTGTGTGGTATATGTAGAGTGTGACTAGAATGTTACGAATAGTCTTGTGAATAAACTTTGAGTTATGCCATGTATAAATGTTTGGTTGTGGATTTCAATATGAAAAATATGACCTTACTTTTCTATCTCATTGTTTTATTGTATGGGGATTATAATTGCTTCCGCATGTGCATATTAAAATGAAAAAGGGTCGGCGATACGTAGTCTGGGATATCGCTTTTAAAATCGACCAAAGGTAAGGGATGTGTGCGTGCACGAGGATCGGGGGTGACATAGATCCAATCCCCCGTCCGTGTACTCTCCTTGTTCTTTCACGTGTCACTTGCGAATCACACCGATGCACGGCAGCAGCTTCTCAGCTTCGTTAGGTAGCAGCAAATGGCAGCAAGGACACCAATGACAGCGACGAAGATCGGTGAAAGCGTGGCCGTGAGGATGTATGACTAACCATAGCCTCCCTCTCCTTCCTCTCTATTCACGTGTATTCTCTCGGCCGTATGTTCCATGTGTGGCCCCCCTCAAAACCCTACGCAAACAACCTATTTAAAGGCCACCGATTATGATTTTAATTTTTCCAAATCAATATCCACGAAGATTCTTTTTCCAAACGCAATATTCGTTTTACCGAATGCAATATTTGCTTTTCCACTTGCCCTATCCGAAAAAAATTCATCATATCCTGGAAAATTTCAAATTCATATTTTCACGAGATAATCTTTGATCATTAAAAAAAAAACGGGTTTTGGCCAATTTGCTCGCTTCGTGGGCTTAGTCCGGCCTATCAAGTTAAAGCTCAGAACCATTAATTCGAACCCACCCGTCATCGATCCAATAAATAAATGCAAAAATGCAAATTAAAAATAAATGCACTTAAATCTATATGCTATGCAATTAATATTTTTTTCAGGAATAAAATTACCCCATAATATTTAATGTGATAAATGACTAAACATGTCGCCAAAATTTAGGTGTCCACACTGAGTATTTGAAAAGAGAGTTTGAAGTTAAAGATTTGGGTAAACCCAAACTTTGTCTTGGTCTAGAGTTTGAGCATAAAGCAAATGGAATAATCGTCCATCAATCAGCATACGTTGAAAAATTGCTTAAACGGTTCAACATGGATAAGGCTCACCCATTGAGCACCCCTATGGCTGTAAGGTCTCTAAATCCCCAAAAGGACCAATTTCGTCCTAGAGAATCTGATAAAGGGATACTTGATCATAAAGTACCATATCTCAATGCAATTGGGGTTTTGATGTATTTGGCACAATATACGAGACTAGATATCGCTTTTGTGGTAAATTTATTGGCACGTTTTAATTCTGAGCCAACTCGGAGACATTGGAATGGAGTTAAACATATTTTCTGTTATCTCTGAGGAACCATAGATTTGGGATTATATTATTCCAAGGATTCCACTAACTCTGGTTTAGTTGGATGTGATGATCCTGGATATAAATTTGATCCACATAAGGCTCGCTCTCAAACCGGGTATTTATTTTGTTATAACGGCACCGCTATTTCTTGGCGTTCTACGAAGCAATCGCTAGTAGCTACATCCTCTAACCACTCTAAGATTATTGCTTTATATGAAGCTGGAAGAGAGTGTGTTTGGTTAAGATATGTTATAACACATATTCAAAATTCTTGTTGTTTGATACTGGTTACAAATTCTCCCACTATAATTTATGAAGGTAATGCTGCTTATGTTGCACAAGTTAAGGGAGGATATATTAAAGGTGATAGGACCAAGCATATTTTGCCGAAATTTTTCTATGCTCATAAACTCCAAGAAAGTCAACAAATTGATGTTAAACAGATTCGATCCATAAATAATCTTGCAAATCTTTTTACCAAATCATTGCTAACATCAACTTTTGAGAAATTAGTATATGGCATTGGTATGCGGCGAGTTCACAAGATGCAAGATTGATTAGCCCCAACAGTGCCTATATGGCTCAATTGAGGGGGAGATATTATGAACTATGCATTGTACTCTTTTTCCTTTATGTCCGATTTTTTCCCATGGGGTTTTTCTGCTTAAAGTTTTTAACGAGGCAATTAATGCATCCATAAAAGAGAGAGAACATAAAATTTGTGCTCTACACTCTTTTTCCCTTTTGTCCGGTTTTTTGTCCCACTAGGTTTTTCCGGCTTAAAGTTTTTAATGAGGCAGTATCATTCGATGCACATTCGTAATGAATACAATAAATATTCAATGGGGAGTGTTATGAAATACATGAATGAATATTCATTATATTCATCTTATCTACTGTACTTATTATAGTACATTTGTATCATACATTCTAAGTACATCTCCATATACAATGAATGTTCATCTTCTTATCCAGTACATGTATCATTCGATATATTGATATTAATAATAAGTACATTCTTGCTTTCCTATAAATAGGAGCTTAGTTTTTGTCGTAGAAATAACAGTTATAACAGTGATATACTGGAAATAAAATATTCTCCTCTACTTTCTCTACTATCGTGGTGTCTGATTTTCTCTACTCAATCTCTCTATTCTCTCTTTTATATATTTGCAATGCAATATTTACAACACATATATGTATATTTGCAGTTATTGGATATTATTAACTTATTTTCTCTCTTGTATGTGTGGTAGGATTAACCACCTAGTTTTTTATTCTAATAAATCATTTACTTGCTTTCTCAACCAAAACAAAATAGACAAATAAAGATGAAGGAGAGGACTCATTGGAGATGTTCATAAATATTGCGGCGCTTTGTCGTCATGTACAAAAGCACAGATAAAAATTAGGTGCACCGTGATATTAATTGATGAATGCAATTTGTAGGGATTAGGGACCAGTTCCATGAACTCACTTGAGAATCGGACCGGACCGACGGTTCAGTTCTCAAGTGAAGAACCGACTGCATTTCACGGTTCCAATTTTTTGGAATCGGTCCTTAGTGAGC
Organism: Eucalyptus virginea; assembly: GCA_014182375.1. Taxonomy (NCBI): domain Eukaryota; kingdom Viridiplantae; phylum Streptophyta; class Magnoliopsida; order Myrtales; family Myrtaceae; genus Eucalyptus; species Eucalyptus virginea. Next base: position 32,408,539 of record CM024519.1, read on the forward strand.
AGTTCTCTGTTGCAAGGTGGGAAGCACCCATCCGGATCATGCTCACCTCTAATATTGAGGTCCACGCTCTTCCTTTTCACAACTCAAAACTAGGTGATAATGCGGGAGCATTAGGTTCAATGGAACAAATCTCAAGCTCAACTCAAATTTCATCTATTAATTCCACTCAATCATTACTTATGTAAGAAAAACAAATTTCGACCATAACTTGATGAAATTGGTTCAACGTTTTTGACCATAACTTGATGAAATTGGTTCAACGTTAACGTTACCAATTTCGTGATTGTCAATCGACTAGTATGTTGTCAATTTACAAGATTGATTGTTGACTTTGAGGCTGCTAATCAACTACTTGGGGACTATAGACTATTATAATCGATTTCTATTGCTATGGTTTAATATTCCAAGGTGGCTATTCGACTTCCAAGGCTAGTGGATAAATTTGGAGGGACTATTAATTACTATGCATCTGTCCTAGTTGAATGTATTTACTCCTAGTTGTTATGCATTTAAACAGTATTGTTGGTTTCGAGTGAGTAGTGTGATTTCCGTTTCCATGAACCATAATGATTTGGCTATGTAACGGTCTTAGAGTCATCGCTTGACTCACTGTGGTTTTCTAGAATTCGAGAGCTACTTTTGTTTGCTTATTAGAGTTCCTTTATAAAAAGAGGTACAATCTCATTTGTAAGGGCAAATTTGAATTTTGTTGAGTACATGAGACTTTTCTCAAGTGAGTGAATTTCTGTTTTGTTTCTTCATTTTTACACAAAGAGGCACAATCTCATTTGTAAGGGCAAATTTGAATTTTGTTGAGTACATGAGATTTTTCTCAAGTGAGTGAATTTCTATTTTGTTTCTTCATTTTTACACTGGTAGCTCTCTCTCTCTCTCTCTTTTTCTCTCTCTCTCTCTCTCTCTCTCTCTCTCTCTCTCTCAACCTTTGTTCGTCTCTTTCACTTGTGGAGGGGAAGGATTTGACCTAGATCTCTCCCTCCCTCCTAGTTTATTTTCCTTTTATTTCCTTTGTTTCTTTCCTAATTCTCCCGATCTAGTTTTAGATTTAGGAGTTTTGCTTTCCGATCTTATATCAAGGAACTTTTCTCTCTAATCTAATTCTAGATTTTGGTGTTTTAATGGATAAATACTCCACCTCCAGTTTTAATAGTGTTCATAGCAGTTTTGATATCAAATTTGTGCTCGTTCAACATTTTTTCACTCAAAGTTTTGGCACTTCGTATTGGCTTCAAGGCTCGCTCTCACAGGTTTTAGATATGAGATTTTTCAATATAATTATGTTGTCTCCATACGGTGATAGTGTTTGGGACGCCGAACCTAAACACACGCTGCTGAAAGGCAAAGCCGTAATTACAAATGGAGATCTCGGCATGTGCTTATCACTAATGGTGCTGTGTAATTCGATGATTGACCACCGATCCTTTCACTTGGATCTAATTACAGATCTGTTCTTGAAGGACGAGATTGTGATGATCTCTACAAACCATGCTCTGATGAAATGCCTTGATTTCTAGTTTTTTTGTTTATTTTGGAGATCTATGAGTTTGTTTTGTCACTGTGACTTTTGAGATTCCCTTTTATGTATCAGTTTGGTCATGAATGGAAATTTCTTTTTGACCAAAAACAAAACTGGTTGTCTTCCTTTATATCTTGGTGGTGAACTGAATATATCTCGAGATCTTTTATCCTTGGCGGGTGCCTTATCCCTTTATACCTAAGTGGTGAACTTGATCTAAGATTCTTTATCCTTAGCTAGTAGCATGTTCTTTTATACCTAGGTGATGATTGTCATCTATCAAAAACCTTACGAGCACTCAAAATGTGTTCCCTTCATGCATCAAGTGAAGACAAGAAATTTAAATAAAAGAAATGTCTATTGACTGTTACATTCTGATTCCATGCTTAAGGTAGCTCAAGCTTCCTGCTTCTATCACGGGCCAAAAGAGAGTCGACCCAAGAGGTTCCTAGAGGACGACCGTGTCTCATCCGTGGAAGACCTCCTTCTCTCACTCGGATTTCCATCAAGGCTTCTCCCTGAAGTTTCCAAGGGCGGGCGAAACCGTCATTAAGTCATATTCTAGAAGTGTCTTCTGTTATTTATGTCAGTAGACGGTAGTTGACATTATGTCGGTAGTTGAGGCGGTGTGATCTCGTCCACCGGTTAAATTCTAGATCAACGGAGCTAATCCGAGGGCCTCGAGTGTAAGAAGGGGTGCCCTCCCCCTCATTTGTATCCATCCAATCCTTTTAGTAATATAAAGCTACTTCTTTCCAGAGCTCCTTTCTCTAAACTTTCTCTCTCTACGATCCGAGTATACGAGCGAGTTGTGTGATTGATCGAGCAAGGCTTGGCTTGGGTATCCAAAGTTGCCCGAGTCGCCATGCGGTCACGATCCCAATCGATCGGCCCGTGACAAGTGGTATAAGAGCAAAAGAGATATCCATTTCGAGAGATCAAGGAGCGCCAACTGTTCGAGAGAATGTCGAGCCAAGAAGCTGTCATGGGTGGAGAGGCCATGCAAGCCAAGGAGACCCACGGCCGAGCAAAGAAAAGAGACGCCTCGATGGAAGCCGTAGCTACGTTCGATGAGAAGATCGGGAAGGTCCGGAGTGCCGTGCTCGAGCTCATGGAAGGTCTAGACGATGTGCGAGACCGGATCATGGAGGTTGAGACCTCGCTCCATGAAGACTTCATGACTGGCCTCAATGACGCTACCGCCTCGTTGCACGATAAGGACGAAGCCCTTGAAGCATCAATCGATGTGTTAAAGGAGTGCGTCCAAGTGATCGAGGAGGACGGTCCGCGTAGGGACGAGGTCGAAGCCATAAAGGCCGAGATCCAAGAGCTCAAGACCGAGCTCGCCTTATGCAAGTTGAGCATCACCAACGGTGCGGTGCCTACCCAAGCGGTGCCCAAAATTGAGGTGCCTAAGCCCAAAGAGTTCAAAGGCGAACGATCCGCCAAGGAGGTGGACAACTTCGTCTGGAGCATGGAGCAATACTTTGGTGCAGTCAACATACACGACGAGTTGATCAAGGTACAAACTGCTTCCATGTTCCTTACTGATACGGCAATGCTTTGGTGGCGCAATAGGTGTGACGAGACAAGGCGCGGCGCCAATCCTGTGGACACATGGGATGACTTTGTAAGGGAGTTCCGGGACTATTTCTTCCCCGAGTTCGCTCAACAGGAAGCCCATAGCAAGCTCCATCGCCTCGAGCAAAGAGGTGCGATCCGAGAGTACGTGAGGGAGTTCACGGAGCTCAAACTCTAAATTCGCAACCTAAGTGAAGAGGAGGCTCTCGAGCGTTCATGGATGGGTTGAAGCCGTGGGCACTACTCGAGCTCAAGCGAAGGGACGTGAATAGTCTTGCGAGAGTGCTTAGCGTGGCCGAGTCGCTCGTTGACCTTACCAAGACCGAACCAAGGAGTCGACCAAGAGAGTGGAGGTTGGATCGACCTTGCGAGGACGAGGCAAGAAGCACTCCCCGAGGTGCGCATGATCAAGGCGGCTGAGCCAAAACATGGGGAGAGGGAACTTCCAAGCCGTCCTTCCAAAAGGGTCGACCACCGACGGACTACACGAGTAAGTTCGATCAACCCCCGCCTTCTCCTTGCTTCATTTGCCAAGGTCCACATTGGACCCAAAAGTGCCCGAAGAAGGGTCGAATCGATGCCCTCCTTGCCATCGAGGAAAAGGAGGAGCCAAAGAAGATAAGCGGGAGATCCGGATTGGAGCTGTGAGGATGATCAACTCGGTCCAAGCTCGATCGCCGTCCAAAGAAGAAGGAATTACACCAAACACGGACATGTTCTTCGTGGAGGTCGAAGTGTGCGACCGAACGCTATACGCTTTGGTCGACACTAGTGCGTTGAACATGTTCATGTCGACCGAAGTAGCCAAAGCCTTGGGACTTCGCGTGGAACCATCCGGGAAGTCGTACAAGCCCATCAATTCGGACGACTTCCATGGCATAGGAGCAACTCCCAATGTGGACGTCAAGATTGGCGGATGGAAAGGCAAGATGGCATTCGAGGTAATCCCTCTTGACGATAATGATCTCATCCTTGGTATGCAATTCTTCGAAAGCGTGGGAGCCATGATCGACATGAGGACCAAGTGCATGATGATCCTCGACCAAAAGTGCCCATCGATGATCCCCATGATCAAAGGGGTGGTCGACACCAAGACCATCGTGTCGATCCAACGCCTCGATAAGAGCTTGAAGGCCGTGATGCGCATAAACAAGCTGTCCGAGGTGAAGCCGAAGGTAGAGTTGGATCCTACTCCAACATATTCCATGCCAATCCAAGTGCTCTTCCCCGAGGTTGAGTGCTCACCACACGCCACGCCTAAGCCGAGGGTGGAGTCGCGTGCCAAGCCCGAGCTGACCATAGAAGGATGTGGTCCTTCATTCGTGAGCGTCCAAGCGAAGCGAAACAAAAACAAGAAAGCTCGTGCCAAAGCTGTGCTCGTGCCAAGAAGGCCGATCGTGCTGTGAGCGACGAGGACGTCACTCGATTGAGTGGGGGAGAATGTTACGGGCCAAAAGAGAGTCGACCCAAGAGGTTCCTGGAGGACAACCGTGTCTCATCGGTGGAAGACCTCCTGCTCTCACTCGGATTTCCATCAAGGCTTCTCCCCGAAGTTTCCAAGGGCGGAGGAAACCGTCATTGAGTCATATTCTAGAAGTCTCTTCCGTTATTTATGTCGGTAGTTGAGGCGGTGCGATCTCGTCTGCCGGTTAAATTCTAGATCAACGGATGTAATCCGAGGGCCTCGAGTATAAGAAGGGGTGCCCTCCCTCTCAATTGTATCCATCCAATCCTTTCAGCAATATAAAGCTACTTTCTTTCCAGAGCCCTCTCTCTAAACTTTCTCTCTCTACGATCCGGGTATACAAGCGAGTTGTGCGATTGATCGAGCAAGGCTTGGCTTGGGTGATCCAAAGTTGCCCGAGTCACCGCGCGGTCACGATCCCAATCGATTGGCCCGTGACACTTCTTATATTGAGAAAAAGGGAAACTAACTAATCCAACAAATCGTCAATCGGCCATATAGAAAATATTGTATGATGGGACAACTAACATTTAAATGTATTGCTATTGGTTATTCACTTGCAATATTTTGCCAAGTGAAGTGGACACCTATATATCTTATTTCTAGATATTAGAGAGTCCAAAAGTCCCATGCTACATGCTCCCATGACAAGAGATCGTGCCAACTAAATGTGTGCTGGGGCGCAAGTGCGCAAGTATGGGGATATGTGATGAAATATAAATCTCCTAAAAATACTAGAAAAGTGCTCATGAGTAAGACTATGCCATTGCTCATTAGTCTACCTATAAAGCGATCGACGGACCATTGCATTTTAGCACTTTATGGTGTAGTTGATCGTCTAGTAAAGGGCTAATGGGCCCAAGCCTTTTTGGGCCAATAGAAAAGGAGCCCAAGATCATCGAAACCATTAATTTTCTGGGTCCAATGGTGAAGCCCTCATGATCAACGGTCTAGATGAGGTTGGCAGATCAAGTAATGTTTTTTTGCCCGATTGGAGAATCAAGCCCAGTCTTTGTGGAATACTCCAATAGAGAGTCGGATCTGTAAAACTGTTTGGACTTTTCTTCTAGGTGCAAGCATAGGAATTTCCTTTGAGAATGCTCTTTACTTCCATATCCAATAACTATATTAACAGTTTTTTGAGGTCCCTCGTGAATTCTTTATCAAGTGTGCACTTAATATTTGAACAAATTTATCTAGCAATTCGGAGTGTGATTTTTCCTCAATACATGTGTGCAATAAAGCTAGATTAATATGAATACAAGGAATCCAAAGACACCAAAATATGAAATGGTGGTCGCTTTGGGCATGCATGTTTGTGTTTCTCGCCTGTGTTTATGAACACAATTTCTGTTTTTTTGTTCCGGGCAACAAAAAAAGAATAGGAATGTGTTTATTTGCGTTTTTGTTCCAAATCTATTTTTTTTGTTCCCGGGAACAAATTTGGAACAGAAACAAGAAACAAGAAAAACTTGTTTCTTATTTCTGGAACACTTCCAAGAAACAATTTTTTTCTCTCATATTTTTTTCTTCTCTTTCTTTTCTTTTTCTTTTCTTCTTCTTTTTTCTTTGGCCGGTCGCCGGCCTCGGCAATGACCCGTGACCGGCCGTCGAGGGCCTGCGACGCCGTCGAGGGCCGGCAACCTCGCTGGAGCGTCGCCGGCCCCCGGTGAGGCCAAGCGTTGCCGGCCCCTGGCGAGGCTCGGCCTCACCTTGGCTGGGCGAGCTCGGCCTCGCCGGATCTAGGCGAGCCCGAGCTCGCCCGCCAAGGCAAGGCCGAGCCTCGCCCAGCCACGTCGAGGCCCGCCTCGCCGGGGGCCGGCGACCGGCCAAAAGAAAGAAAAAAATAAAATAAAAATATAAAAAATTAAAAGAAGCAAAAAAAAAAAAAAAAAAAACACAAATTTACCAAACGTGTTTCTGTTTTTTATTTATTTTATTCTAAGAACAAGTTTACCAAACGCATTCTTATGGTAAAAAATTGCTCCCCGAGGTAGAAATAGCTTTTTCTATTTTTGTTCCGCGGGATAATTTTTGAACAGAAACGTTACCAAACGCACCCTTTATGATCGGGCGAAACTAAACCAATTGCGCTAGTAACACCCTACCTCATTTCTTCTTGATGGTGACTTCTATATTTATGATAACTATCTTTACATAAAACGGAGATCAAATATAGCCCAAAACACTCATCGGTATTTTTGAAAAAGAAAAAAAAAATATTCACAAAACGGACTCCGTTGTGCATTTGTCGAATTTCATGATGTTTCAGCAGCGAATTCAAAATTTATTAAAGGAGGTAGTGGTGATTGTGTTCCATCAATAGTCAATTTTGAGGTGTTGAAGACTAATAAGTCTATGCAAATTTATTAGATGTACGGTGTCCAAGTTGTCATGTGAGACTTTCAAACCAAAAAAAAAAAAAAAAAAAAATTGTCATGTGAGGCGTGGGGTCATGAGAAGTGTGTCTCTTAGCTGATGATCGTCGGTCTATTAGTCAAGTCAACCGATGAGAGCTCGGACCAAAAAAAAAAAAAAAAACCCATGAGAACGGGAGGGACAGTCGTCTAAAAGACGCCAAATTCAAGTAATAAAAGCAAAGAAAAAATTGGAAATTTTAGGGCACGTTTATTTTTCAAAAAATTCAAGATTTGGAAAATATTTTTAACAAATAATCGCTTATATCGCTTACAAAAATGAATAAATAAAAATATTTTCATCACCTATAACAATAATTAGGCATAAATTATTGTCAATCATGAAAATATTTTATTTGAGTAATTTTCTAAGTGGTCCAACTAATCATTTTTTGTAAAATGTTTTTCAAATCTTCAATTTTTCATGAAACAAATGCACCTTAAATGAATTAGGTTATTCAACTTGGGACGACTTCTTTTTAAAAAAGAAAAAAAGAAGAAATTGGGAGTATTATATTGTTGGGGTTTGGAGTGAAAATTCACGTGAGTGATTTCGCCATTTTCTTATTTTCATTGTTGGTAATTTATTACTCTTATCGATATTGTTATTATTATTGTTTTGCCTAACTATCAACACATTGAAGTCGCATACTATTCTTTTAAGCAACTCTAAATAGATGAAGAGAAGGAAAAATCAATTAAAAAAGACGTCTATTGACAGTTATATTTTAATTCCATGCTTACGGTTGCTCAGGCATCCTGCTGCTGGCTTGCATCGAAAAAAAAAAAAACGGGAAACTAAGTAACACGACAAACCTTTGATCGACCAATATAGAAAATACTATATGATGGGAAAAATAGCATAAGTATACTGGTCATAGGTTATTTCACTCTCAATCTCCAAATCTATAAGTGAAATTGCAATTTATTAACATACGTAATGATATCTTGCCAAGTTAAGTTGAGTTGAGACCCATATATCCTGTGAGAAAAAAATTAGAGATCCCGAAAGGCTCATGCCACTTGCTCACATGACGACAAAGATAACAAGCTATATTGGTGGAAGTCAAAAGGAAATACGCCTAGGGATTTTTTGGCCTGATTATGGAGTAGTTCATCCCTATGTCTGAAATTTCTATGCGTTAACATAAGAGGTCTACACGCACTATGAAATGTTCTGTTTAAGCTATAACGACTCCACACCATCTGTGCCACATAGGTCTTAGGTTAGCAACACGCTCACTATTGCCCCACTATGATGCTAACAATCAAAAAGTCTTTTTACACGAAGTATGCCGCGATTAGTTAACTCAGCATGAGCTGTTTGGCGTTTTGCTCCCACGTGAACAGCTCTCGTGACCTCGAAAAAGAAAATGACTTATTCATCAATTGGCCAGCCACGTTGATGGTTTGTAAAGAAGAAGACTACAAAGTATCAAAGATGGAAAAATCTATTGAGTGCTACAAAATTACTCGTTAATAAGAATATGCCATTGCTCATTATTTTGCATACCAACTGATGATCCATTGCAGTATAGCACACGATGACACAATAATGGTAATGGATGTCTAAATATTTTTGTAAATAATGAATTTTTTTTTTAACATTCATTTTTGTAAGCGATAATATATATCACTTTCAGGAAAATAATTTCCAAATCATTTTATGATCTCACAAGATTTAATCAATTGCGCCTATAACGCCTCATGCCAAAATTGGTTTTCTTGATGATGGCTTCTACATTTATGATTACAACCTCTACATAAAAACAGAGAGAAAATATAGCTCAAAACACCCATGGGTGTTTCTATTATAAAAAAGAAATCAGCACTCCGTTGTGCCTTGCTTGAATTTCATGCATTTTCGACGACGACTGGTCATTAATGTAGGTTGGGATTGTATTTCGGCAATATTACGTTTTGGAGTCGTTGACTTACATCCCAGTCTTTGCTCTGTACAGGATTAAACTAACGGAAGGTTAATGGCCGTGACAAAATGAAAGTTCTTGAGGTATTTATGCAACCATTGAAATTTCAGGGATAAACGTATACTATCCCAAAATTCCGATAGTTTTGTGTAATTTTGACTAAAATGAAATTTGAAATTATCTCTCATTCACCAAAAAGAAGTGGACCTCAACATGTGCTTAAAAGGCTTCATTCTGGTTCAATCTAGAAATCAAGACTTACAGGATGTAAAGCACCGAGAGGGCATTCCCTCATTTTGGAGAAAACAAATATACAGAGAGAAACTTAAAGGGTGACGGTAATGCAGATACTGGCACATTAAAATAAAAAATGTAATCCTGTCAGCCCACCTGGGCTACAAGGTAGGCATGGCAGCCCCGACATAGTGATGAAATTCACTTGCTATCTAGAGAGTTAACCCTGTAACCAAAAGAAGTGATTATTGACTTGTTGTTAACTTGACTATCCCAATTGCTTCTATAAATACGTTAGTTGTACTTGGTCCATTTCAACACATATGTAGCTAGAAACAAAAGAAAGCCTACCCCAAATAACCTAAACAGCCTGTCATGGCCTCATCTCAAAAACAACTCACAATGTTGTTCCTCGCTTATGTCCTCCTCCTGCTAACGCACGAAATGCCTTTTCTTGCTTCATCTCGAAGCTCTCCTTTGGTGGCCCTTGCTAATGCTAGCAACCAAACGAGATATGAGGAAGTGGAGGCACTCCTAACATGGAAGTCTAAGCTAGATAGCGAGAGTCGCTCTACTTTGTCTTCGTGGCATGAAACCAACCGTTGTAAATGGTGTGGAATCAATTGTGATTGTCACTCCCCGATCCTCGAGTACGCACCCATCCCTTACCTTGGTCGATTAATAGCAACGTCCTAGGATGCATCGCCGACCCATTCATTTAATATACGTATGCGGAAGCATATAAAAACTCCCTAACAATAAAGCAATGGGATAGGAAAGTAGGATTTCAAAATTCCATCTTAAAAGCATCCACACTTATATACATTGCCAATCATAGTGCAAATATATACAAGTCGAATTGTTAATTCAGATTTAAACCACGAGTTTCTAAAATAGAGCCTGCAAAATGGAATCGACTTCTATCAAAAGAGAATTCCCTATGACTAGCTAGTCCAATAGGATCGTCAGTTCTTCAGGCTTCCCTTTCCACACTTCGGGTCTCCAGTCCTTCACCAATGCCATCTAAGGACCTGAAATGATATCCCACAACCGGGATGAGACTACGTCTCAGCAAGTTCTATCCCCTAAGATTCAATTAGTAAACCAATACACCATCCGGGCTGCCTATGCACACACGGGTCAGAGGACTTACCTTAGCTTCAGATTCCACCATCATATTAACACAGTTCAAATAGGCACCCAAGCATATCAAATCATTGATCAATCGACCTAGTCAATTACATGTCAGCATGACCCTTCCCTGGTCATCTCAACCCATACTATGCATTTTATAAGATAGTATACTTAGTCACCGAGCCACGTGCATTCTCTAAGGCGACCTATTTGGTCACCGAGTCACGTGCATTCTCTAAGGCATCTTATATGCCAAGGCGATGTACTAATCACCAAGCCCCGTGCATTCTCTAAGGTGACCTATTCACCAAGGCAATGTATCAATTACTGAGCCATGTGCATTCTCTAAGACAATATACCAAATCACTGAGCCACGTGCATTCTCTAAGGTGCCGTTTTCGCCAAGGTAACGTACTAAACACCGAGCCACATGCTTTTCTAGGTGATGTATGTACTCAACAATTTACGTGCATTCTCTAAGGCGACTTATACGCCAAAGCAACCTATTTGGTCACCGAGCCACGTCACACAACATTTCTCCTCATCTTTTATCATACCCAATAAAATATTATGCGTGGGCACACGATTGGCCTTAGCCAAAATATAATATTTTCCTTTCTATAACTCCCACATTTTTCTGTAATCCATCAAACATTTTTGATATTATTAACCGATGCCTGGTTATTCTTCAATTAATAACCAAGATTATTTAATTTAGGAATAAATCCTTAAATCACCAATAAATCAATTTCTCACAAAATAAAGCTCAATTAAATAAACGGACTACACCACGACAATCAGCATAAAATTCCGGTTGACGGCTATCCGTGCCTAATTTCCGAAAAATAAATATTTAACTAAATAATTTCGAAAATTAATAACTAATTACTAAAATTCCATTTTAGGCCCATAATGCCTAATTAGATGCCAGAATGGATCGGGAAAAATCCCTAGATGCATTCAATAAATAGAAGTACGTCTCTATTTGCTAATTACACTAATCAATCACCTAACATGCATCATTAAGTCACTAATTAAATTATTCTAAACTAATCTAACCACCTATTTGCATTTAATTAAATCTAATCAACCCTTAAGCATCATTAGCAAACTACGCAAGGATTAGTGAGCAAAACTCACTAGAATAATGCACGAGTCGGATCAAACCGACGAGAACGGCGTGGGGAACGCTTTTCTCCAAAGCAGGCCAAGGTTTCGAGGTTGGGATCGACCTCAAAACAGGCCACAAAGGTGTTGTGAGACCCACAACTTTCCTTGTTGTTCTTGGCTGGAAATGAAGGGAAATCAACTCGGTTTAGGCAGGAATCGCTTGGGAATGAAAGAATAGGCCAAACCGGACCTTGGCGGGGCTTTACCGGTGAAGAAACGGTTGTGGACAACCTTGGTTGAGCTGCTACAAAACTAAACAGCAGCTGCTAGACGAGAGGGAGGCGGCCAAGGGACGGACGGCATGTGGGCAAGGTGGCGCACGCACGAGCAGCATGCGGTGGAGCGGACGGTGGCATTCCGGCATGGCAGTGGCGTCCAAACGGCGACGGCTGCTGCTCTCTTTCTCCTCAGCTGCTGGTTACACAAATGGAGGGGGAGAGGAGAGGTGTCGGATGGCAACAAAGGTGGAGGATGAGGGAGAGAGAGAGATAAGGTTGAGGGGGGTCCCATGGTCACATTTTCCACCATTTTGTCCCCCAAGAACTTGCTCACCAAGCCAACTTCCCTTGGCTGTGAAAGGGCCACCAAAACACTTCCCCACAACTCTCAAATGGTCCAAAAATGCTAGGGGAAGGGGAAGCTACGAAATTCCAACATTAAGGCTTCAAATGGTTGCTTGATCTACTTCAATTCAACTTCAATTGGCCCTCATGATTTCAATTAATACATCAGTGCCTCCATTGACATTTTTCCTCACCCCATAATCCATCGTGCATCTCAAATTTGCAACTAAAAATAATCATCGGCCTTGATTGAACAAAAACGGTCCTAAACCGACTTTTTCTCAAAAAGTCTAGGTTGCCAAAAAAATCTTCTAAAATTGAGTCGACGTTCTTATAATTTATTGTGACATGACAGAATCTTCAATTTCTGAAATCGGACTTGAATTCACAGTTAATTTTTATTTGGCACATTTTTAGCGTGACTTAGACTATCGAGTAGTTTTCAGGGATTTTTAGTGCAAATAACCGGTAGTCGATTTTCTTCGAGCCACTATAAACACACTTGACACATTGGTGACTCTCGATTATCATGGAAATCTCAATGATTCAATTACGGACACAGGGTACCAAAACGATAGAGAAATCAAACTAGTGCCGGTCGACGAGAATTTTTCAATTTAGTGGAGCACCCACGATCAGTCACACATCTCCGTCGAACCGACCTATCTCTGATCTCAATTCGATTTATATCTATACCGTAATGATCTCTAAAGATGAGCACGGTCGAGGAGTCGATTTCCGGTCGAATTCTCAAGTCTATTACTTTAAAATCCTTAATAGCTTCCCCAGATAGTCTAGTTATCTCGAGAGTATCAGCTCTGAGAACAGCCCTATAGGCTCGTCAATAAAATGCCCGATTTATTCAATAGAAAACAGGATCGAAAATTCGGGATGTCATAACTCTTCCCCTCTTATAAAAATTTCGTCCTCGAAATTTAAACGTTTACCAATCCTTAAACAAAAAGGTGGGGGTATCGTCGTCTCATCTAGTCTCACCTTCCCCAGTTGCTTCTTCAGTCCTCTGGTGTTATTAGACCACTTTGACCAAGGGGACTATCTTGGTTCACCGAATCCGATCTTTCTGATTCACGATCTGAACCGGGCTTTCCACATATGACACACTGTCGTCCACGTCTAATTCTTCAAGATTTAGCACGTGGGTCGGGTCAGGTTCATACGTCCTCAACCTCGACACGTGAAAGACGTCACACACTTGTGCCTACCTCGGCGACAACGCAAGACGATACGTTAGGATCCCAATTCTTTTCAAAATCTCAAAGGAATCTACATACCTCGGTTTCAGTTTTTCCCCTCCTTGCTGAAGCGCAAGGTATCCCTCATTGGTGACACCTTCAGAAAGATGTAACCACCAATTTGGAACACTAGGGGCCTTCAATGCTCAACAAGACAACTTTTCTAGCGACTCTGAGCGGTCTTTAATCTATTTATGATCACGGTAACTGCAATAACTGACTGCTAAACTGACTCTGGGCCTGTGATCTTTCTTTCTCTGATCTCATCTCAACAAACTGAAATTCTGCACACTTTGCTCTGTTTTGCCTCAAAAGGAAATATCTAACTGCTCTACTGAAACTGGAACCTCGGTTCTAGATCTGATATAAGTTCGTCACCGGTACTCCATACAGACAAACTGTCTGACACACATACACTTCTGCATGCCTATTCCAATCAATATCCTTTCATACGGCAATAAAATGAGCCGACTTCATCAATCTGTCAACCATTACCCCTATTGGAGTCATTATTCCTCCAACTCCTTGGTAAACCTATCTCAACATTCCATCGTGATATACTTCTGTTCCCACTCGGGACTCTTGAGTGATTGAAAATGCCCCCTTGGCTTGCATTACGGAAATTTCACTTACTAGCACATCTGACACTTGCAACCTGTCCGACAACAACTATCTTCATATCGGTCTATCATTCGAGCTGACGTTGATTCTAACCTACCTCCCACTATATGTCAAATAATACAACTGCTACTGTGAATTCCTGACCAAGTCTCTTCCCTAAATGCTACATCATCAGGTACACCCAATCACTCTCGAAACTTGAGTATTCCATCCTCAGAAATTTGAAAGCTAGCCTCTCTCTTATCAGTATCCTCTTGGAGGATTTTCTGTACATCTGGATCTGTCGGTTAGAGTAACTTGATTCTGATCTGAACATCCGGCTCAATTCTGAGGGTGGCCATAAAACTCGAAAGGTGGCCTACCTCAAATTTGAATAGCGAATCTCGAGCTCTCTCGATTAAGTTCCACTCCTTAATCAGTATATGAGTAGCCGAAAACTTTCGACCAAAAGCATTGGTGACCTTGTTCACCTTTCTCGGGTGATATGGAATAATCACAGTCGTAGTCTTTCAGCAATTCCATCCATCGGTCCTGTCTCATGTTCAACTCCTTCTGAAAGAACAGGTACTTGAGACTCTGATGGTCCGTGAAGATCTAAAATCTTTCCCCGCACAGTAGTGCCTATAAATCTTCAACACAATATGATAGCTACGAGTTCTAAGTCATTCATCGAGTAGTTCAATTCATGAGGCCTCAACTGACAGGAAGTGTACCCAACAACTCTATCATGTTGCATCAGCATGCAACCTAATCCTCTTAGTGACGCATCACTATAGATCTCGAATCCTCCAAGACCAGATGGAATGGTCAGCACCGGCGCGGTAGTCAACTTTCCCTTAAGCTCTTGGAAACTACTCTTGCACTTGTCTGTCCACACAAATTCCTCCTTTCTTCAGGAGTCTTGTCAATGGTGATGCTAACGATGAGAACCCTACCAAAAATTGTCTGTAATACCCTGCTAATCCCAGAAACTTCTTATCTCTGTCACTGTAGTTGGTTTTGGTTTACTGATAACTGATTCGATCTTGGCCGGATCCATGGAGATTCCTTCACCATTCTCGGATGTCTCTCGTGCCCTTTAGTATTTCTTGAATACACTAGAATATCATTACGCAACACAATCACAACTGATTTAGATATTCTTTGAATACTCGATTTGTTAAATCCATAACAGCAGTTGGAACATTTGTTAGACCCAATGGCATTACATTGCAATAACAATTTATTACAACGAAAGCTCCTCGAGCCAAACCTTTTTATATATTCTATTCAAGTTATACATAAGCAAAGTATTCATGTACAACTATAACCAGTGATCCTCTTTTCTATGACTTCATTACAACAACTGAAGTTCTATAAACTTAATCAAAATTCTGCTTCGCTACTATGATAAAAACACCTCAAAAACATTCTTCCTTTACTCGGTGCCTAGTCGGTCCATTCCTGTTCCTTGCGTCATTCTAGTGGTGTTCTATCTGCGGTGCTTTCCCTTTGTCTTGTCCTCTAGGGATGGCGTACACTCTTCCCTGCTCTAGGGATCTGTTTAGTGTAACCATACTAATGATCACGTTAGACGCAGCTTCTGCCTGACTTTGTGTGATGGCATACACCATGCCCTGAACTGGTGGTCTCAACTGGCCTCCTTGCTGCACGTTTTGCGGTGCATAAGCCCTGATCTGACCCATTGGAGGCGGCGGTGGTAACTGCGGTTGTCATTTTGGTTTGCTGGGACAATCTCTAGCTCTGTGACCCTGTTGGCCACATTCAAAACAGGCACTCGACCTAGATAGGCATGGGGCTGACCCATGTCGCCTTCCACAAGAGTGACACGCTTCACTCCTATTGGGCACTAACCTACCAAATCCACCCTTCTTGTTGGGCAGGACTGGGAATCTGCCTCCAGGCATAGGCCTTTTTCCTTGACGGATTGTATCTCGATTCGAAACAAACCTCGACTCAGACGAGGCAGATTGCTCATTCAAACCCCTCTCTATCATCTGAGCTCGACAATAGACTTCTCGATATTCTTTAAAGTCTAATGGTAGAAGAGCTTGTTTCAATTCAAAACGAAGACCACTTCTGAATTTTCGGGCTTTCTCTTTAGGGTCTTCAATCAATCTCGGAGCATACTGTGACAGTTCTGCAAACTTGACCTCATATTGGTCAACTGTCATGCTCCCCTAGCGGAGACGTTGGAACTCCTCAATATTTTGTTCCCGGGTAGTACCCGAGAAGTACTGCTCATTAAAAGCTCTAAGGAAGGTGTCCCACACTTGGACCACACCTCCCGGGAACATAGTGTCCTTGGCGGCTCTCCACCAAATATTGGCGTTACCTTGAAGTTGGTACACAGCTAGTACCACCTTTTCCTCTTCATTGCACATTACAAGTGCAAAATGCATTCTCCAAATCTTGTATCCACAGAGATGTGGCCTTGGGGTCTCCGGTACCAATGAACCTCAGTGGGTTCAACTTCAGAAATTGCTCCACTAACTTGTGGATCGGCCTCCCAGCGACCATAACTCTTAGTAGAACTTCAGCAGGGGCGACGACAGGTGCAGCGGTAGGTGCTGAGTGGGGGCGACCTCGGCGGCGGCGGCAACGACAGCAGTAATGGCGGCCTGTGCGGTGGCTTGATTCTGGGCCTGCTGCCCAATCAAGTCCCTTATTGCTTCCAATGACTGCATAATCCCATCCACTCTAGGATCTCCAAGGTTTGCTACCCCAGCACCAACAAGAGGTGGTGCTTCGCCACTAGCGCCAGCCACAACTAGCGCTTTACCGCGGCTTCATCGGGTACCGACCCTAGTCGGCGACCTAACCCGAGCAGTAGGCCCAACGGTTCTCTTACTCAGAGTTCTCTGCTCCGGCGCGCTCATGGTTCAGTCTTACTTACTGAAACTTGTCTTCCAAATCCTCATTGGATTAGAAGAGGAGCGACACACAACAAGCAATATTATCACTCATCTAGCATTGACATGAACCAAACATGAATTTAAATGTCCTTCCTACTACTATCCCATAGGTCATCGCACTTTATCACTCCATTTCCTACGATCATGCTCTGATACCACTTAAACGGGATGTCACGCCCCGATCCTTGAGTATGCACCCATCCCCTACCTTGGTCGATTAATAGCAACGTCCCAGGACGCATCACTGACCCATTCATTTAATATACGCATGCGGAAACATATAAAAATTTCCAGACAATAAAGAAATGGGATAGGAAAGTAGAATTTCAAATTTCCATCTTAAAGGCATCCACACTTATATACATTGCCAATCATAGTGCAAATATATACAAGTCGAATTGTTAATTCAGATTTAAACCACGAGTTTCTAAAACAAAGCCTGCAAAATGGAATCGACTTCTATCAAAAGAGAATTGCCCTATGACTAGCTAGTCCAATAGGATCGTCAGTTCTTCAGGCTTCCCTTTCCACACTTCGGGTCTCCAGTCCTTCACCAATGCCATCTAAGGACTTGAAATGATATCCCCCAACCAAGATGAGATTACGTCTTAGTAAGTTCTACCCCCTAAGACTCGATTAGTAAACTAATACACCATCCGGGTTGCCTATGCACACACGGGTCAGAGGACTTACCTTGGCCTTAGACTCCACTTGCATATTAGCACAGTTCAAATAGGCACCCAAGCATATCAAATCATTAATCAATCGACCTAGTCGATTACATGTCAACATGACCCTTCCCCGGTCATCTCAACCCATACTATGCATTTAACAAGATAGTATACTTAGTCACCGAGTCACGTCCATTCTTTAAGGTGACCTATACGCCAAGGTGACCTATTTGGTCACCAAGCCACGTGCATTCTTTAAGGCATCTTATATGCCAAGGCGACGTACTAATCATCAAGCCCCGTGCATTCTCTAAGGTGACTTATTCACCAAGGCAATGTATCAATTACCGAGCCACGTGCATTCTCTAAGGCGCCATTTTCGCCAAGGTAACGTACTAAACACCGAGCCACGTGCTTTTCTAGGTGATGTATGTACTCAACAATTTACGTGCATTCTCTAAGGCAACTTATACGCCAATGTGACCTATTTGGTCACCGAGCCACATCACACAACATTTCTCCTCATCTTTTATCATACCTGATAAAATATCGTGCATGGGCACACGATTGGCCTTAGCCAAAATATAATATTTTCCTTTCTATAATTCCCACATTTTTCTGTAATCCATCAAACATTTTTGGCATTATTAACCAATGCCCGGTTATTCTTCAATTAATAACCAAGATTATCTAATTTAGGAATAAATCCTGAAATCACCAATAAATCAATTTCTCACAAAATAAAGCTCAATTAAATAAATGGACTACACCACAACAATCAGCATAAATTCCGGTTGTCAGCTATCCCTGCTTAATTTCCAGAAAATAAATAATTAATTAAATAATTTCGAAAATTAATAAATAAATACTAAAAATCCAATTTAGGCCTGTAATGCCTAATTGGATGCCAGAACGGATCGGGAAAAATCCCGAGATGCATTCAATAAATAGAAGTACGTCTCTACTTGCTAATTACACTAATCAATCACCTAACATGCATCATTAAATGACTAATTAAATTATTCTAAACAAATCTAACCACTAATTACACTTAATTAAATCTAATCAACCCTTAAGCATCATTAGAAAACTAGGCAAGGATTAGTGAGCAAAACTCACCGGAATAATGTGCGAGTTGGATCAAACCGATGGGAACGGCGCGGGGAATACTTTTCTCCAAAGCGGGCCTAGGTTTCAGGGTCGGGATAGACCTCAAAACGGGCCACAAAGGTGCTGCGAGACCCACAACTTTCCTTGCTGTTCTTGGCTGGAAATGAAGGGAAATCAACTCGGTTTAAGCGGGAATCGCTCGGGAATGAAAGAATAGGCCAAACCGGACCTTGGTGGGGCTTTACCGGCGAAGAAACGGCTGTGGACAGCCTTGGTTGAGCTGCTACAAAACTAAACAACAGCTACTAGGTGAGAGGGAGGCGGTCAAGGGACGGACGACGTGCGGGCAAGGCGGCGCCCGCACGGGCGGCGTGAGGTGGAGCGGACGGCGGCGTTCTGGCGTGGCGGTGGCGTCCAAATGGCGACGACTGCTGCTCTCTTTCTCCTCAGCTGCTGGTCGCGCAAATGGAGGGGGAGAGGAGAGGTGTTGGATGGCGACAAAGGTGGATGATGAGGGAGAGAGAGAGATAAGGTTGAAGGGGGGTACCATGGTCACATTTTCCACCATTTTGTCCCCCAAGAACTTGCTCACCAAGCCAACTTCCCTTGGCTGTGAAAGGGCCACCAAAACACTTCCCCACAACTCTCAAATGGTCCAAAAATGCTAGGGGAAGGGGAAGCTACGAAATTCCAACATTAAGGCTTTAAATGGTTGCTTGATCTACTTCAATTCAACCTCAATTGGCGCTCATAATTTCAATTAATACCTCAATGCCTCCATTGACATTTTTCATCACCCCATAATCCATCGTGCATCTCAAATTTGCAACTAAAAATAATTCTCGGCCTTGATTGAACAAAAACGGTAATAAACCGACTTTTTCCCAAAAAGTCTTGGTTGTCAGAAAAATCTTCTGAGTCTGAGTCGACATTCCTAGAATTTATTGTGACATGAAAGAATCTTCAATATTTGAAATCGAACTTGAATTCATAGCTAATTTCTATTTGGCGCGTTTTTAGCGTGACTGAGACTACCGGGCAGTTTTCAGGGATTTTTAGTGCAATGACCCGTGGTCGATTTTCTTCGAGCCGCTATGAACCCACTCGACACATTAGTGACTCTCGATTGTCGTAGAAATCTCAAGGATTCAATTACGGACACAAGGTACCAAAATGACAAAGAAATCAAACTAGTACCACGATGAGAATTTTCCAATTTAGTGGAGTCACCCACGATCAGCCACACATCTCCGTCGAACCAACCTA
This sequence comes from Eucalyptus virginea, assembly GCA_014182375.1. Classification (NCBI taxonomy): domain Eukaryota; kingdom Viridiplantae; phylum Streptophyta; class Magnoliopsida; order Myrtales; family Myrtaceae; genus Eucalyptus; species Eucalyptus virginea. Next base: position 32,428,401 of record CM024519.1, read on the forward strand.
TCTCTGATCTCAATTCGATTTATATATGTACCATAATGATCTCTAAAGATGAGCACATTCGAGGAGTCAATTCCTAATCAAATTCTCAAGTCTATTGCTTTAAAATCCTTAATAGCTTCCCCAAATAGTCTAGTTATCTCGAGAGTGATCAGCTCTGAGAACAGCCCTATAGGCGCGTCAATGAAATGCCCGATTTATTCAGTAGAAAACAGGATCGAAAATTCGGGATGTCACAGTGATTCTCTCGGAAGCGTCGCAAGCTTGAACCTTTCAAATTCTATCATATATGGTACGCTTCATCATCTCAATTTCTCCCAATTGCCCAACTTGATCACTCTAACACTTGCCAACAACTCATTCTTTGGGAAAATCCCTTCGAGCATGGCTAATCTTGCCAAGCTTACTTATCTAGACTTGTCTCAAAATAACCTTTCGGGAAACATTCCCACTCAACTTGGGTCATTGTGATCTTTACGAGATCTCAATCTTTCGCATAATGATTTGACCAGCTCAATTCCCAATGAGATATTTAGCTTGAGCAACTTGACCTATCTATATCTTTCGGATAATAAGCTTGCTGGTTTCATTCCTAAAGAAATAGGAAGGCTCAAGTCTCTCACTTATCTCCACATAGAGAACAACATGGTCACTACTCCAATCCTTTTCTTCCATTGGAAACATGAGTAGCATGGAAGAGATAGGCTTTTCAATAATCAATTGGTTGGGTACATTCCAAAGGAAATAGGAATGTTAGGGTCTCTAATTCAACTTGATTTATCATCCAATTATCTCAATGGATCCATCCCTACAACTCTGGGGAATCTTAGTAAAATGAAATATCTTTACCTGTATGGCAACCAACTTTCTGGCCCCATACCTTCATAAGTTGGAGGAATGAGATTCCTCATACATTTGGAACTGCTAATTAATGATTTAACAAGTCCTATTTTATCAAAGATAGGGAATTTGAGCAATCTGAATATCCTTCAACTTTCCCAAAATAAGTTGTCTGGTCCTATCCCATCAACGATAGGGAATTTGAGTAATCTGAATATCCTTCAACTTTCCCAAAATAAGCTGTCTAGTCCTATTCCTAAAGAATTAGGAATGCTCATATTCTCTTTAGGCTCACGCTTATTAAGAACAGTTTCTCTGGCTCGATTCCATCCATTATAGGTAACATAAGCAAGCTCGCAAGCTTGCAGCTGAGCCTTAACAAGTTTGTTGGCCAACTGCCACAAGATATTTGTAGTGGTCAAGTTCTTCAAAGATTTTCTGCGGATAACAATTCACTTCACTGGTCCAATTTCGTAAGGCCTCAAAAACTGCATGAGTTTGGATAGAGTTAGGCTCCAATACAACCAACTCAAGAGAAATATATCCGAGGCTCTCGGCACATACCCTTACTTAGATTATCTTGAGTTGAGCAACAATGACCTTTACGATGAGCTACCACCTAGACTGGGTTAATATAGCAATTTGACCAGCTTGAAAATCTCCAACGCTCAAAACTCAGGCGTGATACCCTTAGAGGTTGGAAACATGAGCCAATTACATATACTTGACCTCTCTTCAAATAGTCTTTTAGGAGAAATTTCAAAAGACCTAGGAAAACTGAAGTCACTTCTAGAGCTTTCCCTCTATGACAATCATCTTGTAGGCTACATACCCCGAGAACTTGGAACATTGTCTGATCTGTCAAGAATTAACATCGCCGGAAATAACTTGAGTGGCTCAATTCCTAAACAACTTGGGGACTGTTTGAAGCTTGAGTTTTTAAATTTAAGTAGAAACAGTCTTGATAGAAGTACTCCCATTGAGATCGGCAAGCTTCAATCTCTTCAAGTTCTTGATCTGAGATCGAAATTTGCTTATGGGAGATATACCTGGACAAGTTGGGCTCCTACAAAGATTGGAAGCACTCATTCTCTCCCACAATCAGCTCTCAGGTTCGCATCGACCTTTAAGGATATGGCAAGTTTGACTTCCATCGATATATCGTAAATGAGTTGGAGGGTCCTTTGTTGAACATTCCAGCCTTTCACAATGCCACAATTGAGGTTGTGAGAGGGAACAAAGGCTTGTGTAGAGTTATTACCGGTCTCAATCCCTGTACAGCAACAATGTCCACATGCAAAAACAAAATTAAAAAGTTGCTACTAATTTTGCTTCCTTCTTTAGGATGTCTGCTTTCTTTGCTTCTTGTTGTGGGAGCTTCAAGTACTTTATGCTGAAGAGTGAGGAAAATAGAGGCTAGTTCGGTTGATGGAAGCAATGAAAACCCATGGGCAGTATGGAGCTTTGATGGAAGAATGGTTTATGAGAACATTATTGAAGCCACAGAGGAGTTTGATGCCAAATATTGCATCGATGTTGGAGGACAAGGGTGCGTTTACAAGGCCCAGTTGCAAAGAGGTGAGACTATTGCTGTAAAGAAACTTAAGGAAGCACTACATGTCAAAATGGCTAGTCGAAAAGCGTTCGAAATGGAGATTCATGCATTGACCGGAGCTCGGCATCGCAATATTGTCAAGCTATATGGCTTTTGCTCGAGTTCTTGACATTCATTTTTGGTGTGCGAGTTCTTGGAATCTGGTAGCTTGAAGGATATATTGAGCAACAAAGAGAGGAAAACAAGATTTGACTGGAATAAGAGAGTGAAAGTTGTTAAAGGTGTGGCTCATGCTTTGTCCTACATGCACCATGAATGCTCACCTCCTATAATTCACTGAGACATATCGAGCAAGAACATTTTACTGGATGAAAAATACGAAGCTCACGTTTCTGATTTTGGCATGGCTAAAGTTCTAAAGCCTTTTGCCTCTAATTGGACTTCCTTCGCAGGCACGTTTAGAGATACAGCTCCAAGTAAGTTGGTATTTTCAAAATTTCACCGCACTTCATTTTATAGATAGGATAATGCTTATACAAGATCCTCATCCTTACCTACCTTGCTTTAAAGAAGAGAACTTGCTCTAGCACTGATGGCGCGTAGTGATTTTTTTTAATGGACAAAATCACTTTAGATTTACGGCCCATGAATATTGTATAAAAGCTAGAAAAAACTGCTCTTTTCTCCATGTAGAACTCGCAAAAACAATGAAAGCAAATGAGAAATGCGATGTCTAGTTTTGGAGTGGTGACATCGGAAGTAATCATGGGAAGACATCCAAGCGATCTCATGACGTCTCTTGCATCCTCATCATCATCATCATCAAGCAATTCAATGGCGCCTTGTCCACCGAAAGAAATTTTAGATCAAATAATTCCAAACCCGGAAGTTAATGTGCTAGGGGAAGTGGCTTTCCTGACAAAGATGGCATTTTCATGCTTGAGTCCCAAACTGGAGCATCGTCCAAGCATGCAACTACTTTCTCGAGCGACGTCGACGCATAGCTCATCATGTTAAGCGCACCAGAGGGCATCAAATTGGAAGAATTAGTTTATCCTAAATGCTTCATTTATTGAGATATTTGGGTATTTCTGTTGTAGCCCGGGTAGCAAACTGTCTCCCATACTTTGTTTAGCTTTGTCAATTTCATTATCTATATTTACAATGGTTCATTAATCACTCAAAAACGCTTGGGAATTTCACCCATTTGCAATTTCAATCATGAATAGATGGATTACAACTGCAACGTCCAATCCTTAAAAATGGGCTTAAAAGATAACGAGATCATGATATTTCTTGTAGCTCTTACATTTACTTCTTGTGACCATTCTTTGTCCGATGATGCGAACAAGATTCGGCTTTCTTATGTAAAATAGTAAACACTGACGCTAGAAAATCTGATAAGCTCAAAAGATGTTGGAGCACAATTGGTATAAGCCGGCATCATATTTTATGGAGTTCCCTCAAATTCTTTTAGTTGAACGTGGCAATGTGCAACATCATAAATTTTAAAAAAAAAAAAATGCAGATAAGAGTATAATTTGGTTAGATCAAATAATAGAAAGAACTTTACATTCCTCGAAAAGAGAGAACGATCGGCTGTTAAGATCAAACTATTTCTGGATCCAGGAGCGATCTGGAGATGCAAAAAGAATTCGATCATCACAGTTTCCTTTTGAATTCGAAATGTTTCTTTGATTGTTTCTCTTCGTACAAATATTAGCCTTTTTTCGGTTCAATCGCTCCTGTGATCAGTATATCTATGAGCTCATTCAGTTGATCAATTGTCCGAGATAAAATGAAAGATACACTATTCTTTGTATGGAGGATCTTTCACGTAGCTGCAATATGTTGTTCACAGGTACAAGTTACGAAATTGTTTTGTATCTTGAGCCTGCGTTATCGTTGAGATTTTGAAAAAGAAAAGGAAAAAGTTTCGGAGTCCCGTGTGGAAGGGCTCTTAGCCCATTTATACAGAATGGTAAAGGGTCCCTCATCTAATTTAGTATTTTCTTATGTGATCATTCTCATGAACGATCTTGAAGGATGGGGAACTTATGAGAAGTTGATCCTATTCATATTGGCTCATAGAAATGCGGCTCAGAGGAAGCTGATTCGGCAACATTATGCCTGAGACTTATGGCGAGGACCTCCTCAAATCATTGGACAGAGAACTTACGAATGTTTTAGAGGTCTGAACATTCTCTAATTATTTGAATTCATCCCATGGAGACATGTCCCTCTTCTCTTGGATTTATCCATATTCGTTCCTATGTTTTTGTTGATTATCGATTCGTAATTTCAAGTTCTGTTCATAAAATTGCAGGTATAAAATGACATGTCATTTTCTAAATTCTTTGCCTCCTGTAATTTCCAAATCATCAGAGGCTGGTGTCCTTTGGATGCTTGATCTGGCTGTGCACTTGGCGAATGAAGCGACAAAAAGATGGACTTCAAGCAATCAGGTGAAATGGCCTGCACAAGGTTCTCCGCAGCAATTTCTTTTGGCAAGATAAGCATATTATGCTCTATACTAGAAGTCGCTGGAAGAGGACGTCGCTCACCACACAACTGAGGATTTTCGTAAGGTACTGATTTTACGCTTGCCTCAACTTGTGCCATGAAGTTTCCTGATGCTGATAATTGTTCTTCTGAGTAACTTTTTCCATACATTTTTCGGTAAGTACTTTACACAATGAAGTCTCTGTAACTATGTGATGTACTAAACAATGAAGAGAGGATAACAAGATTTGATTGGAAGAAGAGAGTGAATATTATTAGAAGGGCGGCTTATGCTTTGTCCTACATGCACTGTGAATGCTCTCCTCCTATAATTCATCGAAATGTATCAAACAAGAACATTTTACTTGACGAAGAATACGAAGCTCACACCTCTGATTTTGGTACCGCTTAGGTTCTAAAATCTTATTCATCCAATTGGACTTCCTTTGCAGGCACCTTTGGATATGCATCTCCAGGTAAGTTGGCTTCTTCAATAAAAACAATCGGTTTTATAACATTATTGAGGATTTGGCCAGAAAAAGATGGCATTAATAAGAAGTATTTAAAAGATTGTTGTTTCACCTCTGCAAAGCTCGCATACACGATGGAGGTGAAGGAGAAATGGAATGTTTACAGCTTTGGAGTGGTGACATTGAAAGTAATCATGGGAAGATATCAAGGCGATCTCATATTATCCCTTGCATCCTCATCTTCGTCATCATCTAGCAATTCAACAGCTTCACGTTGGCCACTGTAACAAGTTTTGGATCAAAGAATTCCATAGCCAAAAGGTGATGTGCTAGGGCAAGTGGCTTTCATGGTAAAGATAGCACTTTCGTGCTTAAGTGCAAAACCGGAGCATTATTCAAGCATGCAACAAGTGTCTAAAGAGATATCGGCACGTAATTCGATCATGATAAACGGGTTGGAGGGCATAAAATTGAAAGAGCTAGGTAATCCGAAATGCTTCTCTTATCGACATTTTGGTCTTTCTGTGGCAGTTTATATTGGCAAGTTCTCCCTTTTATTTCTCTTACAGAGGATGGTCAGTACCATCTTCCCAGTGATCAATTATCGAGTTGAAGCTCTTGAAAAATAAAAAATAAAAATGCTTATTTGTATTTTGCAATTTTAACCCAGATGAATTAATAAGCCAGTGCCAAGACAAATTAAACTATTGCTCATCTTAATGAAAAATTCAACTTTTTAGTCCTATATTTTCACATTTTCCTTATTAAGTCCATATACTTTAATATATTATAATCAAATCCTTCTACTTACAGAAATTGTCTAATTAAGTCCCCTTTGACAGCAAATCCGGTTAGGTTTAGCTGGGGCGGCCGATGAATGATGGTTTGACATTTACACGGACGTCATTGTGGAAAATGAAAAAACAAAACAAAAGAAATCTCTCCACCTTCAACTCTTCGATATCCCATTACACACCCTTATTAACCATAATAATTAAATTCCACCAGATCCACAGAGATTGCCCCAATATTTGCACCACCACATCATTACGACAGCTATGGCCGCGCAAGAGCTCGTAGCCGAGCTTTGGGCAGAGCGAACTCGCGGCCAAGCTCAAGAGTTCTCACCCTGGCCGCGCAAGCTCTCTTCTGCTCAAGCTCTAGACAGAGCTCACCGTCAATTTTGGCCATTGTTCAAAACATTTTATATTTCTGAAAATGGACATAAAGATCCTTAAAATTACATAGTTTTCGAGTCTATACTGGAGCTTGAGTTCATCCATAAGTTGATTGAATCTAGTCTAGCTCGAGTATCTATATTTTCTACGCGAATCAAACTAGAGCAGGAAAGTTGATACTCGATCGAGTTCGGATTGAGTTTCGAATACTGGCATGTGGGTGGGTGAATCTCAAGCCTTACAGTACTCCGGCTCAACTCGACTCTTCTCTTTAATGCCCCCAGCGGCAGGATTGGCGTGTGGAAGTTTGGGTTGGACATGGCGGTGTTGTAGTGGGCCTGGTGGCCAATGCTGGTTGAGTTTTAGTAGTGATGGTGCTGTTTAAGGCTAACCCATAATAGACGACGATGGCGGCAGGCTCCAGTAGGGGCACCGCTGTTGTGTTGTTTCGTTGCCAAAAGTAAAAAGAAAAAAAGAACGTAACATAAACTTTTCTTTTGTTATGAAATACATGAATGGATAGAATACATGAATGAATATTCATTATATTCATCTTATCCAATGTACTTATTATGGTACATTTGTATCAAATGTTCTAAGTACATCTCCCTATACAATGAACGTTCGTCTCCCTTATCCTGTACATGTATCATTTGATACATTGATATTAATAATAAGTAAATTCTTGTTCTCCTATAAATAGGAGTTTAGTTTTGATGTACAAGAGACAATCACACAAAAAAACACGACAGTGAGATACTAGAAATAAAGCTCTCTCATCTTGCTTTCTCTATTATTTCTGGTGTTCACTTGCTTTCTCTTCTTTAATCCCTTCTCTATTATATATTCGCCACGCGATATTTTACAACACGTTATCAGCATGAAGATCTACCAACTGAGTAAGTAATTTTTGCAAGCACGAAGATCTACCGATTGAGTAAGTAATTTTTGCAAGGTGGGTATTATTTTTATTGATCAACTTATACTTCATCTTCTTCTATCAATTCTTCATTTTTCTTAGCCCGAAGCCAAAATTTTAAATTTAAAAGTATCCTTCTGCTCCTGAAGTAGCGGTGGATATTTGAAAATCCTTTTAATTAATTTAAGGATTTATTTTTGCAAGGATTATGGCAAATATTGAAAAGCCCAAATTCCACATCCTGGAAGTGAGTGGAAAGAATTATCTATCCTGGCGCCTTGACATGGAAATGCACCTCCAAGGGCAAGGTCTCGCTAATACAATTACAGAGGATGGAACCTCAAATGAAAAGGATAAAGCAAATGCACTGATTTTTATTCGCCGTCATTTGCATGAGAGCCTGCAGACTCAATAGTTATCCGTTCGAGACCCGCATATCTTGTGGAGGAGGTTGAAGGATAGGTACGATCATACCAAAACTGTTATCCTCCCTCAAGCACAATATGATTGGCAAAATCTCATACTGCAAGATTTTAAATCAGTGTCTGACTATAATTCTGCTTTATTTGATATCGTTTCTCGACTAGAGTTATGCGGTATCAAACTCACTGATTCAGAATTGCTTGAGAAAACTTTTTCCACCTTTCATGCTTCGAATATTATATTGCAACAGCAATACCGGCAACATCAATTTGCCACATATTCTGAATTAATTTCTGTGCTTCTTACTGCCAAGCAAACTAATGAATTGCTGCTCAAAAATCATGATCTTAGACTCTTTGGCTCAAAAGCATTGCACGAAGCACATGCTAACTTTGAGAAAAATACTGGCCATTTTAAGGGCTATAAGCGCAGGCAAGAACATAATCCTAGAAGGGATGGCAAGAAATTTAACCGCCCTAGGAAATCAAACTTTGGCCTGAATCATGGCAAAGAAAAGAAGCAAAAGAAGATGATTAATGAAAGTTTTTGTCATCATTTTGTGGCATGATCGGGCACCGGTCACGTACTGTCGTACGCCAAAACATTTTGTTGACCTATACCAGGCATCTTTAAAGAATACGGGCAAGCGTGGTGAATCTCATGCCATTGAAATCAATCCTACTGCCATAACCACTGTTGAGGCCAACAATACCTCCGTTGGTGGGACTCCTCTTGCTCCTGAAGTAGCAAATGCATCATTGGATGTCTCTGATTTCTTTGAGGACCTCTAATTACTTTGATGAATCAGATTGGTGGATTATAATTTTGAACTTTGAAATTTATGTTGTTTCGCTTTAAATGTATTACTTTTTTTTATTGTTCTTTATGAAATACTTATGAACCTTATATTTATCTTGGAAATTTTATTCGACTATATAACTAATATGCAACTTTTATGATACTTAACACCTGAAGTTGTCAATATAAATGCAAATGGAAAATACCGAGAAAAAGGAAGATGTTTGTTTGCTTGATAGTGCAACAACACATACTATATTTTGTAGTAGACACTTTTTCTCGAGTATGACATTGCGTAAGGCACAAATCCATACAATATCAGGTCCTGTTCCGATTATTGATGGTTTTGGGAATGCTGCAATTATTTTGCCAAATGGCACAATCCTGCATATTGAGAATGCGTTTCTAAGCATTCGATCAAAAAGGAATCTGCTCAGTTTCAAAGATGTACGCCGTAATGGGTACCATATTGAGACTATTTATGAGCAAGATAAGGAATATATTGGCATTTCCTCTTATAAGATGGGCTGAAGACCATCCATGAGAAGCTAGAAGCTTCTTCTATGGGTTTGTATTGTGTCATGATTAAAGCTGTTGAAACCTACGCTACCACATCCCGGGAGATTGGTAAGCCCCGATCGTTTGGACTGTGGCATGATCGCCTTGGTCATCCTGGCGCTTCAATGATGCGTAGGATAATTCAAAATACAAAAGGGCACCCTCTAAAGGATAGAAAGGTATTGTTGTCCAAAGATTATAATTGTGAGGCTTGCTCACAAGAAAAGCTCATTATCAAACCTTCTATAACAAAGGTTAATTTTGAATCTCCTTTATTCTTGCAAAGAATTCAGGGTGATATTTGTGGACCAATACAACCACCAAGTGGACCATTTAGATATTTTATGGTATTAGTGGACGCATCCTGTAGATGGTCCCATGTTTGCCTATTATCTACGCGCAATGTCGCATTTGCACGTTTACTTGCGCAGATTATAAAGCTCCAGGCACAATTCCCTGATTATCCAATTAAGAGCATAAGGATGGATAATGCTGGTGAATTTACATCAAAGAGTTTTGATACATATTGTGCTTCACTCGGAATCGAGGTTGAGCACCCGGTTGCATATGTTCATACTCAAAATGGATTGGCAGAATCTTTGATTAAACGTATCCAAATCATTGCCCGCACTCTATTATTGAGAACGAATCTCAACGATACAGCATGGGGTCATGCAGTTTTGCATGCGGCAGCTCTAATAAGATTATGCCCAACTGCTAGTATTTTACAATCTCCCCTTCAAATGGTTCTTGGTTATGAACCAGATATTTCACATCTATGCACCTTCGGTTGTGCAGTACAGGTGCCTGTAGCACCGCCAAAAAGGACGAAAATGGGTCCCCAACGCCGTTTGGGCATTTATGTTGGGTTTAATTCACCATCTATCATTAGGTTCTTGGAACCAACTACTGGTGATCTTTTTTTGCCCGGGTTTGCAGATTGTCATTTCGATGAGACTAGGTTTCCATCAATTGGGATACCTACAACTTCCATGACTGCAAAACAAAAACCAGTTAAGGTTTTCTCCTGGAATGAAAAAAATTTATCTCAATTAGACCCAAGGACTCCTAAATGTGAAAACGAGGTGCAGCGCATAATCCATTTACAGGCTATGGCCAATAGACTTCCTGACGCATTTAATGATGCTACTAAGGTAACGGAATCTCATATTTTAGCTGCAAATGCTCCAGCTAGGATAGTTGTTCCCGAAGGATAAGCTAAAATGGATAAAAAAATCCCCCACAGTTGAAGTGTGGTAAACCAATAGAATCCAAAGATACTGCTCCCCGAAAACGAAGGGGAAATAATTAGGAATCCGCTCCAAAAGAGCCGGCGTTGTGCTTGCTCCTAAAGAGCTTATTGCCTCAGAAGAGGTGCAAACCCATGAAAGGAGCACTAGCCCCGGGAATACCGAGAATTCCATTACATATTGTAATGAAATTTGGGATCGAAATGAAATCATCATTGATGATGCTTTTGCATTCTCAGTTGCTCATCAAATTATGGATGATGATTGTGAACCACAATCTATTATTGAATGTCGTCAAAGGCAAGATTGGCCTAAGTGGGAGGAAGCAATTAAAGCTGAATTAGCTTCCCTAACTAAACGAGAGGTTTTTGGACCTGTAACTCGTATCCCCGATAATGTAAAGCCCGTTGGATATAAATGGGTATTTATCCGAAAACGAAATGAGAAAAACGAGGTTGTCGGGTATAAAGCCCGACTCGTTGCCCAAGGATTCTCCCGAGAGACACGGGATTGATTATAATGAGACATATTCACCGTGATGGATATGATTACATTTCGTTTTCTCATTAGCCTAGCAATCTTTGAAAGATTGGAAATGCGTCTTATGGATGTTGTGACGGCATATCTATATGGCTCATTAGACTCTGATATTTATATAAAAATTCCCGAGGGATTCAAAATGCCTGAAGCATGCACTCCCCGCAATTTATTCTCAATAAAATTGCAAAGATCCTTGTACGGGTTAAAGCAATCCGGTCGCATGTGGTATCAACGCCTAAGTGAGTACCTAATTAAGAAAAGGTACAAAAATGATCCTATCTGCCCATGCGTGTTTATTAAGAAATTAGAAACCGGATTCGCTATTATAGCAGTTTATGTCGACGATATAAATTTAATTGGAACTCCAGAAGAGTTAGCTGAAACTGCTGAATATTTGAAAAGGGAGTTTGAAGTTAAAGATTTGGGTAAAACCAAACTTTGTCTTGATCTAGAGCTTGAGCATAAAGCAAATGGAATAATCATCCATCAATCAGCATATGTTGAAAGATTGCTTAAACGTTTCAACATGGACAAAGCTCACCCATTGAGCACCCCTATGATTGTAAGGTCTCTAGATCCCCAAAAGAACCCACTTCGTCCTAGAGAATCTGATGAAGAGATACTTGGTCCTGAAGTACCATATCTCAATGCAATTGGGGCTTTGATGTACTTGGCACAATGTACGAGACCAGATATCGCTTTTGCGGTAAATTTATTGGCACATTTTAGTTCTGAGCCAACTCGGAGACATTGGAATGGAGTTAAACATATTTTCCGTTATCTCCGAGGAACCATAGATTTGGGATTATATTATTCCAAGGATTCCACTAACTCTGGTTTAGTTGGATATGCCGATCTTTGGATATAGATCCGATCCACATAAGGCTCGCTCTCAAACCGGGTATTTATTTTGTTATAACGGCACCGCTATTTCTTGGCGTTCTACGAAGCAATCGCTAGTAGCTACATCTTCTAACCACTCGAGATTATTGCTTTATATGAAGCTGGAAGAGAGTGTGTTTGGTTAAGATCTCGTTATAACACATATTCATAATTCTTGTTGCTTAATACCGTTACAAATTCTCCCACTATAATTTATGAAGATAATGCTGCTTGTGTTGCACAAGTCGGGGAGGATATATTAAAGGTGATAGGACCAAGCATATCTCGCCGAAATTTTTCTATACTCATGAACTCCAAGAAAGTCGACAAATTGATGTTAAACAGATTCGATCCATAAATAATCTTGCAGATCTTTTTACCAAATCATTGCCAACATCAAGTTTTGAGAAATTAGTATATGGCATTGGTATGAGGCGAGTTCATAAGATGTAAGATTAATTAGCCCCAGAAGTGGCTATATGGCTCTATTGAGGGGGAGATATTTATGAACTATGCATTGCAGCATTGATATGCGGCTAGTTCCCAAGATGCAATAATGATTAGTCCCAGGAGTGGCTATATATACATTGCACTCTTTTTTATTTATGTCCGGTTTTTTCCCATAGGGTTTTTCCGGCTTAAAGTTTTTAACGAGGCAATTAAAGGGAGAGATCATAACATTTGAGCTCTGCACTCTTTTTCCCTTTTGTCCGGTTTTTATCCCACTCGGTTTTTCCGGCTTAAGGTTTTTAATGAGGCAGTTTCATTCGATGCACATTTGTAATGAATATGATGAATATTCAAGGGGAGTGTTATGAAATACATGAATGGATAGAATACATGAATGAATATTCATTATATTCATCTTATCCAATGTACTTATTATGGTACATTTGTATCAAATGTTCTAAGTACATCTCCCTATACAATGAACGTTCGTCTCCCTTATCCTGTACATGTATCATTCGATACATTGATATTAATGATAAGTATATTCTTGTTCTCCTATAAATAGGAGTTTAGTTTTGATGTACAAGAGACAATCACACACAAAAACACAACAGTGAGATACTAGAAATAAAGCTCTCTCATCTTGCTTTCTCTACTATTTCTGGTGTTCACTTGCTTTCTCTTCTTTAATCTCTTCTCTATTATATATTCGCCACGCGATATTTTACAACATCTTTATTTTTTTTTAGCAACAATTGTCTTGTGTTTTTTTACTTTCTTTTTTAAAATTGTTATTATCTTTATTACTTTGTTATTATCTTGCAAATTTTAGACTTTCGATTCTAACGTTTGACCCGATAAATCTAAAGCGCTTGGTATGCCATGGTAAAATGTAAGTAATTAGTAAGGCTAAAATAGTTAGGACACTTTCTTTTCCCTAACTAATGACGTGTTGATGTCACATACTTTTCAACAGCTGCAAATTAGGTGAAGAGAAGAGAAATTTAAATCAAAAGAGTCGTCTCTGGACTGTTTTATTTCTAATTCCATGCTTAAGGATGCTCGGGCTTCCTGCTTGCTTGTATTGAGAAAATGGGAAAACTAACTAATCCAACAAAGCTTAGATCGGCCGACATAGGAAATAATGGGAAAACCGACGTATAGGTATATTGCTATTGGTTATTTATTTATTTTTTGGTCAAAAACAAGACGATAATATTAATACTTAAGAATTCTTAAACAAAAGACCTATTGGGGCATCCAAACAAAGCAAATCCCAAAGATGCTGAGGAGGCCGGACTACCCAAGAATGGGACAAGGAATTCATTCTACGGGCCTTAGCTACCCAATCTGCTACACAATTTGCGGAACGACTACAATGGCCAAGGAGATATTTTTAATAGAGCCCAAGAGGAATTTTGCTTCGTCCACTATGGGCTTAATTTCCCACCGCACGTGGTCTTCTTTGATCATTGCATCTAGAAGTTCGCAACAATCACTTTCCAGTTGTAGTTGCAGGTTTTGCTCTTTCTTCGACTGAAGCATCTTCAAAGCTTCGACCATGGCCACTGCCTCCGTTTGGATCGCCGATGAAGCTGGAACAATTTTTGCAAACCCATCAAGAAAGGTCCCTGTAGCATCTCGGAGAACCCCCGCGACGGCACCTTCTGTAGCTCCCTCAACATAAGCTCCGTCAATGTTCATTTTTAAGGTATGCGCCTTCGGTGGTATCCACTTTTTGGTCGATTGAGCTGATTCTGAGTAAAGTTTCAAGCTTTGATGGTTCCATTTGCTGAAATTTCTGAGTGACGCTTTTGCTGTGCTGATTAGGGCTTTCGGATTTGGGGCAAGCCTCCGAAACACGAAGTCATTACTCTCTTTCCACATAAACCACAAGAGGGTTGCAATTTCTTTCAGTGAGTTTTGTTGGTGTTCAATCAGGTCTTGAAGCCAAATTTCTATTCGCGTGATATTGTGACACGATACTTGAATGTTAACCTCAGGGTCCAACCAAATTGAACTAGTCCAGCAACAGAGCAAGAACAGGTGTTCCATAGATTCCACTTCCTGGTCACAAAAAGGACATGCTGGCCGAGGTATAATTTTCCTCCGATAAAGATTCTCTGTTGTAGGGAGTGTATTTTGACATATGCTCCACATAAAGATCTTAACTTTAGGGGGTGTCTTCATACTCCAAATATGATTCCATAATTTACGGGACGGCAGGAAAGAAGATGTTGCTTTCATGATATGTTGTGGCTTGTCTGTTTTTCGGATCATATTATAGGCACTTTTCATTGAGTATATACTTGATTTGGAAGCCATCCACATCAATTTATTTTGCGTGGCATGAGAATTGAGTGGCATTACAAGAATTTCATTCACTGTTTGTTCATCGAACATTCCTGTGAGCATGTGAACATCCCACTTTCTCTCATTTTGTATAATCAAATCGGCAACTTTAATTGGGTCAGTAGAGTTGGCTAGTCCCCCGATAATACCTCGTTTTAGCCACCTCTCTTCTCGGATATTGATATTTTCTCCTGTACCTACTGACCATATAACCGAATTTGAAATAGTATCTCTTCCCATCAACAAACTCTGCCAACCCCAAGAGGGGTGGGATCCCTTCCCAACATGCCAAAATGCTCTCGTAGGAAAATAAATTCCCTTGAGAATTTTGCAGCATAAGGATGATTGATTTTGAGATAGCCTCCATGCTTGTTTTCCAAGCATTGCTCTATTGAAATCCAATAAGTCTCTAAAGCCCACTCCCCCACTGTCTTTTCTACATTTAAGCACTTCCCATCTTTTCCAATGTAGACCACTTCTTGATTGGCTGTTCTTCCACCAAAACGCAGCAATTCTTTTCTCTATAGATTGGCAAATTGACATTGGGATTTTAAAAATAGACATCGCATATTGAGGAATAGCTTGAATCATAGCTTGAATCAAAGTTTCCTTTCCTACCTTCGAAATCAGGTTTTCTTTCCAACCCTCTAATTTCATATTCACTCTTGCTAAAATCCATGCAAACATTTGTTTCTTAGAGGCTCCCCAATCAGAAGGTATCTCTAAATATTTTCCAGTTTTATCAACTTCCAGAACTCGTAATTCTGCTGCCATATTCTTTCTTAGGGATTGTGGGCAATTTGAACTAAACGAGATACTCGATTTGTTCAGATTTATGGGCTGACCGGATGCATAGCAATATTGATTCAAGAGCAACACTAAATTCTGACATTCTCGCACTTTTCCATCCAAGAAAAATAGAGTCATTAGCAAAAAGAAGATGGGAAAGGACAGGACAGAACCTGTTGCTATTGGTTATTTCACTCTCAATATTTTGCCGAGTGAAATTCGAGACTTAGATACTACGTTCTCACGTAGTGAAAGACCAAAGTAAATTATTGCTAGCTTAATATGTGCACTCGCATGCGCGTGCACATACGTGGGTGTATGGCCGGACGAATGAACGAAACCATAATCAAGGACACATCTAGGGGGCCTATGGGATCTATTATCATTACTTAGACTCCTTTTGTTTTGTGGAAAATGAACTTTAAAAAAAAATAAAAGTTTTTCGGATTTTCCGACATTCATTCGTTTCACGGAAAATGGATCGGTCGAAGAAAATAATTTCCATCAATGAAAAAAAAAAGTCTTCTAAAATAGGGGAAAATATTTTCCTTCTTTCAAGTAAAGGAAAACATTTTCCTCACTTACTTTCTCTTATCTTACACCCTTGCTAGCCTCTTCTTTTTTCCTTTTATTTTTGTTTTTGTCTTTTTAAAAAATTCAAATTTTTAATAATTTTTCTTTTTCTTTCTTCTTTTTTTTTATGCCTTCTTTCCGAGCTTGTCATTGGCCATCCAGCTGGCCACAACGATAGCCAGCGATCGACCACAAATGACCCTCGAGCTCGTCAGCCTTTTGTGAGCTCATCGCTCATCAGATTAGCAAGCACTAGTGTCAAGCTTAAGGCTTGCCCGATCGGCAAGCACAAGCCTCTATCTCACGATTTGGCAAGACCCGAGGTCGACGAGCCTTTTCAAGCCTCGAGCTTGCCTTTGGCAAGTCACCAGTTGTCACCATGGTTGGCAACCAACCGAAGAAGGAGGAAAAGAAAAAAAAAAAAGTAGAAAGAAAAAAATAAAAAAATTATAAAAAATAAAATAAAAATTATTAAAAGGAGTGTATAAAAAAAAATCAAATCGAATTTTCTACATGGAACGGCAAAAAATGTTTTTTAGTTCATTTTCAAGTCTCAAGTGAATATAAAAACGTATTGTCATTCTCTTAGAAAATAGCTAATTGGAAAATATTTTTAAAAAATATAACATTTTTCACAAAACGAACGGAGCCTTAGTTATAGCGTATTAATATATTCTTTGCTTTCCCTTTCGCCTCCTATTTTCTCACTCCGGATCCGTCCCCGTCCATAATGGCCATTACAAGCGATATAGGTTCATCCCTATGTCTGGAGAAAATTTGACTCGTGACAATTTAATACGATGGCCGCTGTTTGTCAAGAAGAAGGCTGCGAAGTATTAAAGATGGTAAAATCTCCCGGGTGTTACAAAAGCGCTCGGGAGGATAACCATGCCTTTGCTTATTATTATGCCCATTGAGCAACGGCCCATTGCGTTTCAGCACCGCCCATGGCACGATCAATGGTGATTGATTGTCTGGTAAAGTGCTAACGGGCCCAATCCTTTTTCGGCCAATAGAAGAGGAGGCCATCATCATCGAAAATATTAATCATGCGAGTTTGACGGTTAGGTCACATGTTCTACAATCTAGACGAGGTTGACAGACCATGAAATGCTTTTTTGCCAGATCAGCATCGGAAAGCGAATCAAGTGGAGTCATTCTGGAATAATCCTATAGAAAGTCGGATTAATATTAAAAAAAAAAAGTTCAGGCTCTTTTTGTGTGCGAAGGCATAAGAGAGGTCCTTTGGAATGCTCTTGACTTCTACATCCAATGAGCACTCTTTGGTCTCAATCCTTTCTCGGCCTAAGGGGCCTAGCATAATACCCATGTTCCTCATGATTTCTGTATCTACTTATATTTCTCTGCGAATTTCTCGAGCAATTCGGGATTTATATTTTCCAATAATGCTATCCGTGTGTGCACTAGAGCTAGATTACCATGAAAACAAGGGAGTAAGAGACACAAAACAAATGTTGATGCCAAACAATCCAAAAGGTGGAAAAAAGAGAAGAAAAGAAAAGTAAACCTATCAAAACAACCTGTCAATGCTTATTGGAGACCATTTACGTGGTAGGACTCGTTGCAGTTTGCATACATAAGATTAATGATTACTGTCATCCATGTGCCTTTATTTTTCATCTTTATTAAGTAATATGTTATATATTCATTAGCTATTCGTTTTCAAACAGTTTACCCTTTTGAAAGAAATTTTTTATGTAGTCCGATATTTCACAACAAACTAAAGATCACGGTTGTGGACTTTGACACTGCTTATTCCATCTGACTCTTTCCAGTTTGCTAGTTCTCCTACTAGTCATTATGCGTTCGACGTGGTTACATCTGCACCTCGTTTTGCATGTATAACATCCTACTTACTTGTGAAGTAGAGCATATGTGCTATATGTGCGGACCGACCATTTTCTGATAGATTTAAATTGTTTGAAAAAAAAAAAAGGTTTTATCTCACGTTGGTTTAACCTATGGAGTAACAATCCTTGTGAATAATTTGGAATAGACAGTGGAAAGGTAGTTCAGTTCTTCATTGACGTCAAGTGTCTATGCCCATTTTGTCCGGTCTTCTTCTATGCCGTGTTTCACCGAGTGGAGGATCTTCTCCCAAATCACTATCATGATATACTTGGACGAGAATTGTCCTATAACCATTACGAGCGCATTAAAAATGAGGTCAGGATCACTTCCTCTGGAAGTCGTTTTTCTCATTCCATACCATTCGATAGCACCGTAGTCAAGGAATTCAAGCGCACCACCTTCACTTTTTCACGTTGTTGACCTACGTCCCAGTCCTTCCACCAAGAAGAGAGTTGTCCGATAATCATTATGCCAGCATTATAAGTTAGGTCAGGATCACTTCCTCCTCTAGAAATCACTTGTCTGATTCCATATCATTCAATAGCACCTTAGTGAAGGGATTCAAGCGCACCACCTTCATTTTTTAAGTTTTCACATCGTTGACTTACATCCCAGTCCTTACTCTAAAGAAATATAGTTCTTTGTTGATGATGGTTGGTTTGTTAGTCAAGTTGTATAATGAGAGCGAGAGGGACGGGAGTCTAGAAGCTTACTTAGGCTGTATTTGGTTCAGCATTTGCAATGGGCTTTGAGTTCAATGCAAATGCTAAAAGCCCAAAGCTATTTGAGGAAATGCAATTGTGTTTGGTAAAAAAAATTTCCAAATGGACTTTGAGTTGAATGTGCGTTTGGCAAAGAAAACTTTCGCAATAGGCTTTGATAGGTATAATATATATATTATTTTTTTCTTTTTTCTTTTTTTTCTTAAAAAATTGAACTAAACCCCTCGCCAGACTGGTGAAGGGCTACGGCCGCTGGCGAGCTAGATTTGGCGCCGGTGGCCATCTGCTGAGGTCGCCCGAGATCGGGTGACTTTGGCAACCTCCGACGAGGGTCGCGCGACCCGCCGAGGGCCGCCGAGGTCGCCCGACCTTGGGAGACCTCCGCCGCCGGTGCCAAATTTGGCTCGCCGGAGGCCGTAGCCCTTCGCTGGACTAGCAAAGGGCTGCCTCTTTTTTCAATTTAAAAAAAAAAAATGAACAAGGGCAAAATCGGAAATATGAAAAATTAGTGAGGGTAGTTTTGGAAGAGAAAAAATAATTTCAGCATTCCGCCGAATGCTGAAAGCCTAAAGCTAGTCCCTACTAGCTTTGGACTTTCAGCATTTTGAAGGCAAGTTGAAAGCCGAAAGCTAGCAAAAAAATTGAACCAAACGCAGCAGTCTATTCATTGATGCAGAACCAGCAAAAAATTTGAGTAACAAAAGCAAAGGGAAAAGAAGTTTTAATTTGAAAAACAAAACAAAGTAAGTTATTTAACTCAAAACTTTCTTCTCTTTTTTTAGACAAAAATTGGGAATATCGTAATAATAGCATAAATTGGGGGGGGAATATGGAGTGAAAGTCCTTGTGAGTAATTTGGCCAATTTCTTATTCTCATTATTGTTAATTTGTTGTTCTTCTTATTATTGTCATTATAAATGTTTTCCCAAACTATTGACATATTGAAGTCACATACAATTCTTTTCCATAACTCTAAATCAGGTCAAGAGAAGAGAAATTTAATTTGAAGAGACATCTATTGACTATTCTATTCTAATTCCATGCTTAAGGTTGCTCGGGTTTCCAACTTGCTCGAATCGAGAAAACGGGAAACTAATAGGACAAACCTTTGATTGGCCAGTATATAAAAATATTATTTGATGGGAAAACGGCCATAAATATATTCTAATGTCACTTGCAATCTCCAAATCTTTAAGTGAAATTGCTTATTATTAACATACAGGATGATATTTTGCCAACTTAAATTGAAACCTATACGTCCTATTGGGAAAAATTAAAGATCTCAAAAGTCTCATGTTACATATAGACAGATAAAAGTATCAAAAAAGTTATAAATTCATTTCATTTGTACCAATCTAGTTCTAAACTTTTTAATTATATTAATGGAGTCGGTTTTGTCGAGAAGAAGACTACGGAGTATTAAAGACGATATAATCTATTGAGTGCTTCGAAAGTACTCGCAAGTAAGACTGCCGTCGCTCAGTATTTTGCCCACCGAGTGGTGCCCCATCGCATTTTAGCACTTCAAGGCACGGGTTAGTGGTGGTTGATCATCCCAACCCTTTTTGGCCCAGTAGAAGAGGAGCCCATGATCATCGAAACCATCACATGTGTGGGTCCGGGGGCGAGTCTCGTGGAACTCGCCAAGGCGTCGACCTACAAGGGTCACGGCGTTCTGGCTTTTTATCTGGATCAGCCCTCCGGGGTCTAAGTCAGTAATTGGAGTAGACAGTGTATATTGGGAAGTATTAAATGTGGAAGAAAAAGCCTACCTGAGTGCTCTCTTAGTACTCGAGAGAGTGAATTATTTTGGTCATCAGATGTTGGTCAACAGGTCATGGCGTAATTATTACATATGATTATATGCCATCACAAGTGGCTATATGTTATAATAAATGGCTACTTCATGACATGTGATGGTCAAATTATTCTGACGGGCCAATTAAATTTGTATTCATGATTCAATTGTTATATCTCCAAATGGAATAGCTTTTAAATGCAGATCTTTTCAATGTACTCCTCATCGGTTGTCTATTGACTCGACATCAGCTATATATCGCCTTTATAGCCATACCAGTCAAGTAGCACGCAATAGTCCGGGCTTGGCATACTATGTAAATTATTGAGATCATCAAGTCAAGTCACTATGGATACTTCATTAGAAAGTGGGATCAACTAAGGACTTTCCTTTCGCGTGTAGGCATGTGAAAAGTCCTTTAATAATTTCCTTAAATTTTCCAACATTCAATCAACAGATTACCCCAGTCTCTAATGGCGAATTTTTTTTATAGAGTGTGTACCTATAATTTTATGTATTTATTGAGCAATTTGGAATCCATAAATTTTCAATATTGTCCTCCATGTACATAATGAAAACAAAGGATCTACAGACACAAAACAAATATTGTTCCCAAAACATCTAGATATCAACATCATTTCAAGTGAAAACATATCCATCACAACTCCCGTCCTTTTACGGATCTCTTACCATCATTTAGAGATATTTCTTAGATGATTGCTTACACTTCTACGAAAACTCAAAACTACATCAGCATTTCCGAAAAAAATAAAATATAATCAAAAATAGGTCTTCCCTGTGCGTATCCTGCTTTTTCATGCTTTTTTGAGAATGAATTTATAATTTTTAATGCAGAGTTGAGATAGTATTTCGGCAATATTATGTTTTTGTGTAGTTGACTCGCACTCCAGTCTTTGCTCTAAAGGAGACTGACAAGTCTTTAGAAATAAAGGGGCACATGTTTTTGACATACTATGTGCCTTGTACATGCTAACGGAAAATATTATGGAGGATTAATGGTTGTAACAAAAAGAAAATTTAATTCATCTAATGTCGCAAAAACTCAGTTCAGAAAATGCTTTAAAAAGGGGATTTGTTAGCATCAACTGACAAATTCAGGAACACTTGTCATGAAAATTATTTAAATATCAAAGGACAAGGTGATGGAGCAGCGATTTAGATTGATAATTCATTAAAATGGGCAACTAATTACGCCGAAAAAATATGAAAATTAAAAAAGGGCCAACAATGGTAAACGAAAGTGAGATCTAACCCGTTATATGTTATACCACGTGAAGTCACGGAAAGGATCGCTGTCGCTTAAGGCTAGAAAAGAAAGACAACATGGGTTCAAAATAGAGATAGGGTCTTCCAATAATTGTATTGGCGTGTTGACCACGGCCTTTGTCTTCAACTTCATATATTATTCATACTAGGGGATATACGGATTTTATAGTTGATTTTACCAACCTTTTTTTCTTTTTCTGACAGAGCAAAACGAAAATATACCAAATAATTATTGGACATGTCACTTTTGTGCTTGAGAGTTAGGTGTGTAATCAAATAAGCCAAAAAGAGTCAGCTTCGTACTCTACGTAACTAAGAAAAATGCACGCTAGTCATCCAATGCCACTGACAAGGGATGTTTATTTGCAAATTTTTGTAACACAAGTGCCTCGCTGACTTTGATATCTCACATACATAGTGCTGCACCAAAGAATTGCCTCGGAAAATATAACGGAGGGATAATGACCATAGCAAAATAAAAGCTCCAAAGATAATTGACTTGGTTGCTGATTTATGGTCCCCATTTCTTCTATAAATACGTTGGCTGTCCCTAACAACACATATGCGCCTAGAAAAGAAGAAGGCCCACCCAAAAATACCCCAAACCTGTCATGGCCTCCGAGAAACAACAACTCTCGATGTTGTTCCTCGCTTATGCCCTTCTCATGCTCGTGCAAGAAATGTCTTGTCTTGCTTGAACACGAAGCTCTTCTAAAATGGAAGTGGAGGCACTCCTAAAATGGAAGTCTAAGCTAGACAACAAGAGCCACTCTACTTTGTCTTCCTGGAACGGAAGCAGCCCTTGCTCATGGCGCGGAATCATTTGCGATTCTTTCAGGAGTGTTGCCAGCTTGAACCTTTCGCATTCTGCCATAAACGGTACGCTTCAACATCTCAATTTCTCCCATTTACCCAACTTGGTCGTCCTTGAGCTTGCCAACAACTCACTCTTCGGAAACATCCCTCCCAGCATTGGCGATCTTTCCAAGCTTACTTATATTAACTGTTCTCAAAATAACTTTTCGGGAAACATTCCAACTCAACTTGGGTCATTGCGCTCTTTACAAATTCTCGTGCTTGGAGACAATAATTTCATCGGTCCAATTCCTTCTTCCATTGGAAACATAAGCAGCTTGTGGGAGATAGATCTTTCAGAGAACCAATTTGTTGGGTCCATTCCGAAGGAAATAGGAATGTTGGGGTCTCTCAATATCCTTGTTTTATAAGACAATCATCTCATTGGATCCATCCCAACAACTCTAGGAAATCTGAGTACATTACAAGATCTTTTGCTCTATGGCAACCAACTTTCTGGGCCCATACCTTTAGAAATTGGAGGAATGAGATCCCTAACCGTATTGCAACTTTTAGCCAATGATTTAACAGGTCCTATCCCATCATCCATAGGCAACTTGACCAATCTATCTGACCTTCGCCTTTCCCAAAATATGTTATCGGGTCCTATCCCATCCTCCATAGGTAAGTTAATTAATTTGAATAATCTTTCCCTTTTCCAAAATGAAATGTCAGGCTTTCTTCCCACTGAGATGAATAACCTCACATCCCTCATAAATCTAGAGCTAGCTATTAACAACTTTGTTGGCCAATTGCCACCAGAGATATGCAGTAACCAAGCTCTTGTGCGTTTTACCGCAGCAAACAATCACTTCACTGGACCCATCCCAAGAAGCCTGAAAAATTGTTCAAGTTTGTATAGAGTTAGGCTCCAAAACAACTCGCTCAAGGGAGATATAACTGATGCTCTTGGTGTGTACCCCTCCTTAAATTACCGTGAGTTGAGCAACAACGAACTTTACGGTGAGCTACCACCAACATTAGGTCAATGTAGAAATTTGACAAGCTTTATGATCTCCAACAATAAAATCTTTGGTGTCATACCACCTCAGCTCGGAAACATGACTCAATTGCAAAGACTTGACCTCTCTTCAAATGATATCATTGGGGAAATTCCCAAAGACCTAGGAAAATTAAAGTTGCTACTAGAGTTTTCGTTGGACTGCAACCTTCTTGTAGGACACATCCCTCAAGAACTTGGAGCATTGTCCAATCTACAGAAACTCAACATTGCAAATAACAACTTGAGTGGCTCAATTCCTACCCAACTTGGGGAGAACTCCAACCTTTTGTTCTTAAATTTAAGCGGGAATAATCTTGAAAAGAGTATTCCCATCAAGATTGGGAATCTTCAATCTCTTCAACATCTCGATCTGAGTCGAAATTTGCTCATGGGAGAAATACCCGAACAATTCGGGCTATTGCACAGATTAGAAATACTCAATCTCTCACACAATCAGTTATCTGGTTCAATTATGTCGACCTTTCATGATATGACAAGCTTGACATCCATCGATATATCGTATAATGAGTTAGAGGGTCCTTTACCAAACATTCCAGCCTATCGTAACGCTACAATTGGAGTCGTGAGAGGAAACAAAGGCTTCTATGGAGTTATTGCTGGTCTCAACCCCTGTACAGCAACAACGTCAAAAGGCAAAAACAAAAACAAAAACAAAAAGTTGCTGCTAGTTTTGATTCCTACTTTGGGTTGCCTACTTTCTTTGCTTCTTGTTGTGGGAGCTTTAAGTATTGGATGCCGAAGAATAAGGAAAACAAATGTTAGTTCAGCTGATGAAAGCAATGAAAACCCATGGGCAATATGGAGCTTTGATGGAAGAATGATTTATGAGAACATTATTGAAGCCACAGAGGAGTTTGATGCCAAATATTGTATTGGTGAGGGAGGATATGGGAGGGTTTACAAGGCCCAGTTGCAAACAGGTGAAACTATTGTTGTAAAGAAACTTAAGGAAGCAATTGACGTAGAAATGGCCAGTCAAAAAGCATTTGAAAGGGAGATTCATGCTCTAACCGAAACTCGACATCGGAATATCATCAAGCTCTATGGCTTTTGCTCGAGTTCTCAACATTCATTTTTGGTGTACGAGTTCTTGGAATCAGGCAGCTTGAAGGATGTACTGAACAATGAAGAGAGGATCGCAACAGTTGACTGGAATAAAAGAGTGAATGTTGTTAAAGGTGTGGCCTATGCTTTGTCCTACATGCACCATGAATGCTCACCCCCAATAATTCATCGAGACATATCAAGCAAGAACATTTTATTGGATAAAGAATATGAAGCTCACATCTCTGATTTTGGCACAGCTAAAGTTCTACAACCTTATTCATCCAATTGGACTTCCTTTGCAGGCGCCTTTGGATATGTAGCTCCAGGTAAGTTGGTCTCTTCAAAATTTTACCCCACTTCATTTTTATAGATAGGAAAATGATCATACATGAGATCCTCGTTTTTTAGCTCCCTTCCTTTTACACTTGTAAATTCCTAACAACAAGTCCAAGGCTATCATGCGATTTGAAGGTTCAATTAAAGATTAATTGAGATGAAGGCCACCAATTTAAAAAGTGAAACTTTTTTCCTAAAGAATCAGAAAATTTTAAAACTCATTGGAATATAAAGAATGTATTGAGTTATACTTAATTCTCTAGATTTTATTTACTCAAAATCAGTTTAGATTTACAAAGCACAGATATTGTATAAAAGCTAGAAAAAAAATTGCTCTTTTCTCTCTGCAGAACTTGCATACACAATGGAAGTGAACGAGCAATGCGATATTTACAGCTTCGGAGTGGTGACATTGGAAGTAATTATGGGACGCCATCCAGGCGATCTCTTTTTTTCTCTTGTGTCCGCAACTTCATCACCATCAAGCAATTCAATAATTTCTTGGCCAATGAAGGAAGTTTTAGATCAAAGAGTTCCATTCCCGAAAGGTAATGTGTTAGGGGAAGTGGCTTTGGTGACAAAGATGGCATTTTTGTGCTTAAATCCCAAACCAGAGCATCGTCCAACCATGCAACAAGTTTCTCGGGCAATATCATCCCAAAGCTCGATCATGTTAAGCCTATCAGAGGACATCAAATTGGAAGAACTAATTGATCCTAAATGCTTCACTTATTGAGATACTTCAATCTTTCTATTGTGTAGCAAGCCATCTCCTATACTTTATTATCTTGGTTAATTTCATTGTCAATTTCTGTAATGGTTTGTTGGTTACTTGAAAGCACTTGGGAATTACTGTTATTTACAATTCCATCTCGGAATTGATGACCTATGGTTGGGAGTCTGGGATGTCCAATCCTTAAGAATAGCTTTAAAGATAATACGATCATGATATTTCTTATAAATATTACATTCGTTTGTTACAATTTGGCTTGTCATGTAGAATCCTAAACACTGACGGTGGAAAATGTGATAAATTCAAAAACAAGCACAATTGGTGTATGTTGGCATCTAGTTTCATGAAGTTTGGTCCAACTATTTTAGTTGAATGCACACCAACATCAAAAGTTAAGAAAAGATGAAGTGCAAATCAGAGTATGATTTGCTTAGATTAAATTATATGAGTAACTTTACATCCTTCGAAAAAGGGGAAATCAATTTTAATGAGGATTATTTTAGTATCTCAGAATTTCTAAAACTCATCATAAAAATGAAATTGAGTTTTAAAATATTTAAAAAGTACATTCGAGTCATAAAACTTATTAAATTGGTATAATATACTTCCTTCATAAGTTCCGCCCACTTTTCCTAATGAGAAATGCTAACGTATCATTTTTATTTTATTTTTTTATTCTTTAAAGTGCGTGGCACAAGTGTGGCACCAACTAGTTGTAAAAAAAATTGCAAAATTGAAAGTATTAAGGAAAAATGATAAATAAGTAAAACAAAAATGTTAATAAAAAAGCCAAAGTTGTATTCTATTAAAAAAAAAAAATGAAGGCGCACAACCAAGGGATTGGGTTGTGGGGCCAAGGGCTGCTGCCCTTGCCTGAGCTTTGCCGATTTCAGAACCCTCGTCCTGACCCGACCGGCCCATTGACCGGACCCGAAAATCTTGTCCAAATCCAGCCCAACCGGCCTGGACGCTGCCGCGTGCCGACGTCTCTCTCTCTGTCGTCTTCCTCCGTGTCCCTCCGGTTTCCACTTCGAGAAATCGGACGTGGTGCACACGCGGTGCTCGTGCAGCGCCTCCTTGCTTATTGCTTTCCATGTTACGTGGCGCGCGTCCTCTCTCTTCGACGCGTCCACGCAAACCCCCACAACCCACCCCCACCCCCAAATCTTCCATTCCCTCAACACTGTCGACAGTGACCGTCCCGCAGCCAGTGCCCCACGTGGCCAATGACTGCGAGCAGCTGCGAAAAGCCTTCGCAGGTTCGCTCTATCTTCTTCGCGCTGCCTCTTCCGATTCCCTTATCGCGTGTTGTTCGGTCGCCGATGGTTGTGCTCCGTTTTTAGTGTCCGGATCTACGATCCGCGTGGAGATCATGGTCTGATTGAAGTGGTCTTTCAGTGAATCGGTTGTTAAGATCGAGCTACCGTATCATATTTTCCTTTATTCTTTAAAGTGCACGGCACAAGTTTCGCACCAACTAGTTGTAAAAAAAAAAAAAAATCAAAATTGAAAGTATTAAGGAAAAAGGATAAATAGGTAAAAGAAATAATATTAATAAATAAAAAAAGCCAAAGATTTTTTTTTCTTTAATAAAAAGAAGAAGGTCCAGAATTAGGGATGAAAGATAATTCGGGTTGGACCGATCTATCCTCTAACCCTAAGACCAACCCTCACAACGCTAGTCTTCAATTTTTTGGACTGAGGACCGAACCGACCCAGTGGGTTCGGTCCGGTTCGAAGGTCAACCCGGGATTAATTGATAATTTTTTATTTTATTTATTGTACTTCTTGAAAAAACGATTGAGGACCGGACTAGCTCAATGGGTTCAATCCAATTACAGGATCAACTTAGGACAAACCAATAATTTTTGTATTTCATTTTTTGTATTCCTTGAAAGGGCAACAAAGGACCTGACCAATCTAATGGGTTCGATGATGAGTGAGGTTAGTTAAGAAAAGCAAGCGGCAAGGATCGAGTGGAGTGAGCGTCAAACAGAGTGAGCATTGAGTGTCGAGTGGAGTGAGCGTCAAACGGAGTGAGCATTGAGTGTCGTCAAACGGAGTGAGCATTGAGTGTTGAGTGGAGTGAGCGTCAAACGAAGTGAGCATTGAGTGTCAAGTGGGGAGTAAAAAGCCAAGCGAGCATTAAGTGGCAAGCAGCACGAGTGACCCAAAGCGAGTGAGGCGAGTGTCAAGTGGCAAGTAGATAAGTTGTTTCTTTCGATTTTACCAAATGGAAAACTAAGATGACAAATAAGATAGAAAAAGAACGAGTACTAGAGGAGGATACCATGAGGAGCTGTTTATACCATTTTGGACACTGTGAGGACTCCTCACAAAAACATTTTCCTCCTTCATAAATTATGATTATTGATGCCGTAAAAGATATTAAAAATTTAAGTTATTAAAAAATAATGTAAAATTACTTGAACTCATCACTAAATAGCTGTTTAATGATGTTGACGTCATTTATTTTAAGATTTTATCTATATAAAAATTATAAATAATATATATATAGTCAGAATTGGTTTGGATTGGATCGACTCTGAACTCCCAAAACCGAGAAACAACCCGCACAATGCTGGTCCTAGTGGTCTAGGAATCCTAGGACCAAAAACCGATCCAGTCTCCCAGGAAACCGGAGCGGGGCCCAGCAAGAAGATTGGGCCCTAAGTTGACCCTAGACCGATACTCACCCTTATCCAAAATCAAGGGATTGGGCTGTGGGGCCAAGGGATGCTGCCCTTGCCTGAACATGGCCAATTTCAAAACCCCCGGCCTGACCCGTCCGGCCCATTGACAGGACTTGAAAATTTTGTCCAAATCCGGCCCAACGGGCCTGGACACTGCCGCGTGCCGACGTCTCTCTCTCTTCTTCCTCCGCGTCCCTCTGGTTTCCACCTCGAGAAAGTGGACGTAATGATTGCACCGACACGTGGCGCTCGTGCAGCGCCTCCCCGCTTAATCCACGGTACGCTGTTACGTTGTGCGCGCTCACTCTCTTTCTCTCCTTCAAAGCAGGGGCTGACTCTCTCTCTCCGTTTTGTCTCCTTCCTCCTCTCTCTCGTTTTCGCTTCGTCGTGAACGCACCCACACGATCTTCCATTCCCTCAACAATGTCGACTCTCACCGTCCCGCAGCCACTGCCCCCTGTAGCCGATGACTGCGAGCAGCTCCGGAAAGCCTTCGCAGGTTCCCTCTATCTTCTTCGCGCTGCCTCCTCCGATTCTCTTATCGCGTGTTTCTTCGGTCGTCGATGGTCGTGCTCCGTTCTTAGTGTTCGGATCTGCGATCTGCTTGGAGATCGTGGTTTGATCGGAGTGATCTTTCGGTGGATCGGTTGTTAAGATCGAGCTATTTCTGGGTTTATTATTTCTCTTGAATTCGGAAAAAAAAAAATCAAAGCTTATTGTCTAATTCAATCTTTTCTCTTCGTTGGATGATTATCATGTACGATCTGGAAGGATGGGGAACAAATGAGAAGTTGATCATATCCATATTGGGTCATAGGAATGCGGCGCAGAGGAAGCTGATTCGGCAAACCTATGCCGAGACTTACGGCGAGGACCTCCTCAAGGCATTGGACAGAGAACTTACCAATGATTTCGAGGTCTGCATCTTCTTTAATTATTTGGACTCATCCCATGGAGACGTGTCCTCTTTCTCTCAGAATAATCCATATTCATTTCGTATCGTCAGAGGCTGGTGGTCCTTTGGTCGCTTGATCCGGCTGAACGTGATGCGTACTTGGCGAATGAAGCAACGAAAAGATGGACTTCAACCAACCAGGTTCTCATGGAAATAGCCTGCACGAGGTCTCCGCAGCAGTTGCTTATGGCAAGACAAGCATATCATGCTCGATACAAGAAGTCGCTGGAAGAGGACGTCGCTCACCACACAACTGGAGATTTTCGTAAGGTACTGCTTTTACGCTTGCCTCATGTTGTTCCATGACATTTCCCAATGCTGATGATTGTTCTTCCGGGCAACTTAGGTTCGTACATTTTGCAATAAGTACTCTGTACAATCAAGTCTCTGTAGCCTTGTGATACTCAGAATAATTTCTTATTGCTGTCTGGGAAATATTCTTTGGGATTGATGAAGGCAAGTAAAATCAAATGTGTCTGATTCAGCATATCACAGAAAATTTGAGAATATAAGTTGTAGGGCGTTCAATTTTTAAGACAGTTTTGGAGTTTTGCGGAGAATGCTTGTTGGAATGGTGGTGTGCTTTGGAGAAGTTCCTCATATTTTGATTTGTCAATTTATTGAAGATGGTTTCATGAAACTCTAGAGACCATATACACTACTTCATTGGACCTCTTTCTATTGTGTCAAATGAAGAACCAAGTCCATCATCAAAGGATTAGTCCTATGACAACCTGTGAAATATTCTCATCATTCCTAAATCATTTCAATTTTCATGAGGTGTTGATGTAAGTAATTTCCTCGCCTGTAGGGAAAGAACTTTAATTTGATATGGTTTCTTTGTCTCTTAGTTGCTGGTACCTCTAGTGAGCTCCTACCGTTATGATGGAGATGAGGTGAATATGACTTTGGCAAAGGCAGAGGCTAAGATACTCCACGAGAAGATCTCAGAGAAGGCTTACAGCCATGAGGATCTCATAAGGATTTTGGCTACTAGGAGCAAAGCACAGGTCAATGCTACGCTGAATCACTACAAAAATGCGTTTGGAAATGATATCAACAAAGTGAGTCGGAATTTCTATGAACCGGACCTTTCATGTTCTTTTACCTATATGTCTAAGGCTTATAGCTCCTCAAGGATGAAGAGTGCCAGGGTAGTGTTCTTTTTTATTAATAGTCATGTTATTAAGAGGCAACTTCAAGATGTCTTGTTTCAAAAACATTGAGATTTGATAATATCGCCTGTTTCTGAGTTGTTCATTCACTTCCAGACTATAACGTCCGTACTATGCATCAGAACATATTGACTTTTCTTTGTTCTCGATTAAGGATTGTCTAATTCTTGATCCTTCATGTTCGCAGGATTTGAAAACTGATCCAAAAGACGAGTTCCTTACTATACTGAGAGCTACAATAAAGTGCCCGACTCGCCCGAGAAGTATTTTGAGAAGGTTCTTCGTCTAGCCATCAATAAGCGAGGAACAGATGAAGGGGCTCGACCGAGTCGTTGCTACCAGGGCCGAGGTTGAGATGAAGTTTATAAGTGAGGAGTACCAGAGGAGGAATAGCATCCCTCTCGATCGTGCCATTGTCAAGGACACTACTGGAGACTATGAAAAGATGCTTCTGGCATTGATTGGCCACGTCGAGGCTTGATTTACAAGTACTCGTGAAGCTATTCCAATGGAGGCAATATCTCTTTTTTTGGTGTGGTTTGAGGCGTTTCTATTTTCCTTGCTTTCCAACAATGTGTAGTTACCAACATGCCTCCTCGCTATGCGAAGCAAATACACTTCTTATCATGGCATTGGCTTATGTACTTACGAGAAGTCTTTGATTTTGATCTTTAATCGTGACTGCTAGTAAGTGATAGTGAACTCGGTTTCCTTGTGTTAGGGAAATCCCTTATGATGTTTTGAAGATAACAAAATAAATCAAATGCTACTAACATGTTTGATGGTTGAGTAATAGACCATGCAGATAATAGAACATGTAAAGGATATTATCAAAGTCAGAAGACGACCAGAAGACTAAACGTAACACATGTCCAAAGTATATTCTGAAGATTTCCCGACTTCTGTGTCAAAATTTGAAAACTGCCAGACTCAAGACTCAAAGTCTGAAGACTGCCAGACTTTAGTGTCAAAGTCTGTTCTACATCAGAAGTCTGTCAACTCGACTAATTCCTGCATCGAACGTGAATGATGAACCAGAAGACAACCTATCTGAAGCTGAATCGAAGACGAGACTCTATGCTGAAGCTGAACCAGAAGACAGACTCTATGCTGAAGCTGAACCAGAAGATAGACTCTATGCTGAAGCTGAACTGGGTACAGACCTTAAAGCTAAATCTGTTCAGAAGCAGAATATGTTCAGACTCAGATTGCAAAGTCTAGCGCACTCAGACTCAGATTGTAAAGTCTATTGCTCTCAGACTTTACATCCAGAATTCGACAAAACGTAACTCAAGCCCAATCATATAACGGCTAGTGATCTGGTTTGGATTCCACATCAAGATTGATTTGATTGATTCAATGTAATTGATTGACGATTGGATCTTGAAGACAAGAACTTTCTATACGAAGAAGCTTTACTTATGGAAACCAAGATTCCGTTTGTATGGGCGATCGGAATCAATTTGGGATTCTACCTTTGTCACTCAACGACTACCAAATCTTCTAGATACAGAGGTGTCCAATGGGTATATTGGAAGACGATTCTCCGGGATGCTGTCCAACGGCTAGTTTGGAAGTGGAGGAGTATTTAAGGAGATGAAGGACCGATGAGCAAGTAAGAGACGGAGCGTAGAATTTATAATTCCAAAGTCCGAGCGATCTTTGTTCATACACTTGTCTTTGGAGAGCTTAAACGTTTGTGATCGTGAGAGAAATACCAAAAGAGTGACTTAGTGAGATAGTGTGATCTACTAAGTGTTTGCACTCAAAGTTGTAATCTCTTATTGATTGCATAGTGGAATCCAGCCAAGAAGGCTGTTAGCGTGGGAGAATGGACGTAGGCTTGGATTAAGCCGAATCACTATAAATCTTGTGTTCTTATTCTCTTCCTTAACTCCTTTGTTTGAAGTTTATTTTATTCCGCATATATTTGCCAAGATTTATTTTAAACACCTATTCACCCCCCTCTAGGTGTTCGTACTAGCACTAACAATTGGTATCAGAGCCACGTGCTCGGTTTATAAAAGTGTTTTTACTTTTGAGCTAAAGATTCTTTATGGCTAGTATCTTGGCACCAAGACTTATGGAGGGACAAAGCAACACAAGGCCACCATATTTTGATGGAAAGGAATACGACGTATGGAAGAACAAAATGAAAGCATTCCTAAGATCCAGAGATCTCTTACAATGGGATGTTGTGGAAAGAGGAATCAATCCCATTGCCACGTCTACATCAAATAAGAATGGCAAAGACAAAGAAACCAAACCCCCCGCTCCTATGTCTCGGACGGAGTTGTCCAAAAGAGAAGCGCTTGATGCAAAAGCTATTTATTCTTTATATTGCGCATTGTCTCCTGCTGAATATAACAGAATCTCTTCATGTGAAACAGCAAAAGAAGTTTGGGATAAACTTCATGTTACATATGAAGGGACCGATCGTGTAAAAGAGACAAAAGTAAACTTCTTACTTGGCCAATATGAATCCTTCAAGATGAAGCAAGGAGAGTCGATTGGAGATATGTTCGATCGTTTTACAGAAATTGTAAACGGTTTGGCATATCAAGGTCATCCAATTTCTTCCCCAATGAAGGTTAACAAACTCTTGCGAGGTCTCTCAAAAGATTGGAATCATGTCAAGACCTCAATCCGGGAGACTCAGAGGATTATGCCACTCTCCGTTGATGAATTGATTGGCACTCTTCAATCCTATGAAGTGGAACAACTTAACGACGAAGATCCTGAAGGTAAGAAGTCCATTGCTTTAATATCTAATGCTGTTTTTGATGAAACAGACTCAGAAAATAACATGGACGACGAAGAACTTGCCTTTATGGTCAAGAAATTCAAAAAGCTGAGTAGAAAAGGAAGGAACTTCGATGGAAGAAGTCAATACAAGCATAATGGCCAGAAAAGAATCATGAAAGAAGATGATGAGCAAGAAAATATATGCTTGATGGCACATTCAGAATCGTAGTCGACTCGAGACACGGACATCGGACTCGAGTAATCGAGTCTGACTTAGACACAGACTCAGAATCTGATGAGGAATTCGAGGTAAGTCATTCAAAAATTCCTCTCAAAGTTTCAAAGTATATAAATGAGCTTTGTTTAAATCTCAAATCTTCTCTTAAAAGGATCTCCGAACTTAAAAAGGAGAATTCTCGGCTTAGGCAACAGGATCTTTCTCAAAAAGAAAATTTTGAAATTTTGCAAAAAGATCTTCTACAAAGAAAAGAAAGTCGAGATTTACTTGTAAAAGAAAATGATTCTTTGAAGAAAGAATTTTCAAATATTTCGACAAGATTTTCAAATGGTTCAAAAACATTAAAGCATATCCTTTCTATACAAGTTCCTTACTATAATAAGTCAGGACTTGGTTTCAATAAGGAAAATGATTCTCTAATAAATTTTCCTAAAGTCAAGGAGAGACTTAGACAAAGACCTCCAAAGACATTTTACAAAAATCATTTTCAAAAAGTGTTTGTAAAACCTGTTGGTGGAAATGATGTCAAGTGTTTAAATTGTGGAGATTCGAAACATTTTGAAAAATATTGTCCTAAAGTCTGGAGACCTATTAAGAAAAATTGGGTAAAAGCAGCATATTCTACTAACTCTCATGGACCCAAGAAAAAATGGGTACCAAAGAGAAGATGAGTTATTTTTGCAGGAAATAAAGAAAGAAGAAAGAGAGTTTTGTAAGGAATGTATATCTTTTTATTCTCAATGTGATTTGAGTACACAATTTAAAATTTCTCATTATGCTTGATATTCGATATATCCTTGGTTGATTGAGATTTTATAATGATCATATTTATTGAAGAAAGAATCATGTGATTTGTTTTGATGCGTGTGATTATTTTTGATATGCTACTTAGAAACAAATAAATTTACTTGGATTAATTCTATGCTCTCAAATTGTCATATTTTGCAAAGTGAAAATCTGTTTTACGTAATGATGCAAGATAATCTTAGATACTCAAAGATTTTATTCTCTCTATTTTTATCGTACTATGACTAAGTAAGAATTTATATCATTGAGGATAATATTCTTTCTTTGAATACTTTGTTATGATGAATTAAGAAAGAATATTTGGAGATTATATATTTTGCTCTAACGTTATGGAAGGATCCAAATTGATGGATACCAAAAAAAAAAAAAAAAAAAAAAAAAGAAATGAGTTGATTGCAGGAAATTCTTTAAGGGATGAATGGTCGCAAATCTATGGAAATCATGATGCAATCAGAAATGCATCTCATGTGACAATTGGTAATGATTTTTTTTAATCAATGGTATATTGCAAACATATACCATGGGTAAGAGAATATTTTTCATCCCGCCTTGCAAATTTCTACTTGCATTTATCATGATTTTGGATGATTGCTTATTATATTGCGAATATCTTTTGTCATAAATATAAGATATTGCAATTTTGGCACGTGGCAGAAATATCTATTTTCCTTTTGCAAAATGCATATATGAAATTTATGCTCAAGGAAATCTCTTTGATCTCAAAATATATTACTGCATATTCATGGATATTCTTGCTATATTCTTAGAAGATATATTCTATCTAGCAAGTTTGATATGCAAATCAAAAGAATATATTACGTGACATTTTTGCAAAGATTGTTATCTATTATACAAGATTTTGCAGGTGACAAAAGAATCTTCCATATGAATTTTGGAAAGCTTAATCAGAAATTTGTGAAGATTCTATACTATCTTCTGGAGGTTCAAAGATTCTATTTCTTATGCAAAATTTTTGCAAATTGTTGAGGAAATCCCTTATGTGTCATACGTAAGGTTGAATAGTTCTGAATTTTAATAATTGATAATTTCATATATTCTATTCAATTATCTATTTGAAGAAAGGGCATTATATATTACGTGGATATTATTACAGATTAATTGTGGAAAAAGTTTGTTAAGTTGATGCAAGTTGAATTCGAGAAAAGCTTAATTGAAGAAAATAAATTTTTGCCTCGAATTTCAAAATGCAAGTGATCGTTGCGGATGTTGTTGCTACAAAGGAAATACTGGGAAAATATACTGTTCAACGTGCACAAGCCACAATTATTTCTATCCGCAAATATTGTCATGATCACAGGGGGAGAAAGCAAATCCAAAAGAAAAGGAAAAGAATCGTGATCACCTCAAAAAGGCAACAAATTGAGGGGGAGCATTGATCAATTATGGAAAAATATTTTTGGATTGATCGTGATCTTATCATGAATGGAAGGAAAGGTAAATGTGTCAGAATTTATTCTAAAAAATCTGGTTAGTGCATCTTTTATTACCTTTTGTCATTAACAAATCTCTTATTGATATTATCATTCTATTATGACAAAAATGGTACGTGAATTTTATGATGCATCCGTGATTTTTATTGGATATTTGCTGATATATATGATCGAAGTGAGCTATATTGCATATCTTCAATATTCAATTTACTTTATAAAAGCTGATTTTTGGAAATTGTGATTCATGCAAGATATTTGTTATCATTCTCTACGTGATACTTTTTCCATTATTATCGCTTTTTGATTATGACAAAAAGGGGGAGAAGATATGAATATGCATATGTGCTGATTGGTTGATATTATTTATTGCATAATATTGAGCTGCGATTATTTTTCTATATATTGTCATGCTCAATCTATTTGCTATCTTATGATATTCTTTGATTTAAATTAATATTTTTAAAAGCATGTTTACAAATCTGCATATTCAGAGATTGTTTTGTCATCATCAAAAAGGGGGAGATTGTTAGGGAAATCCCTTATGATGTTTTGAAGATGACAAAATAAATCAAATGCTACTAACATGTTTGATGGTTGAGTAATAGACCATGCAGATAATAGAACATGTAAAGGATATTATCAAAGTCAGAAGACGACCAGAAGACTGAACGTAACACATGTCCAAAGTATATTCTGAAGATTTCCCGACTTCTGTGTCAAAGTTTGAAAACTCGCGACTCAAGACTCAAAGTCTCGAAGATCGCGAGACTTTAGTGTCAAAGTCTGTTCTACATCAGAAGTCTGTCAACTCTGACTAATTCCAGACTGAACGTGAATGATGAACCAGAAGACAGACTCTATGCTGAAGCTGAATCAGAAGACAGACTCTATGCTGAAGCTAAATCAGAAGACAGACTCTATGCTGAAGCTGAACCAGAAGATAGACTCTATGCTGAAGCTGAACTGGGTACAGACCTTAAAGCAAAATCTGTTCAGAAGCAGAATATGTTCAGACTCAGATTGCAAAGTCTAGCGCACTCAGACTCAGATTATAAAGTCTACTGCTCTCAGACTTTACATCTAGATTTGACAGAACGTAACTCAAGCCCAATCATATAACGGCTAGTGATCTGGTTTGGATTCCACATCAAGATTGATTTGATTGATTCAATGTAATTGATTGACGATTGGATCTTGAAGACAAGAACTTTCTATACGAAGAAGCTTTACTTATGGAAACCAAGATTCCGTTTGTATGGGCGATCGGAATCAATTTGGGATTCTACCTTTGTCACTCAACGGCTACCAAATCTTCTAGATACAAGAGCTGTCCAATGGGTATATTGGAAGACGATTCTCGGGATGCTGTCCAACGGGTAGTTTGGAAGTGGAGGAGTATTTAAGGAGATGAAGGACCGATGAGCAAGTAAGAGACGGAGCGTAGAATTTATAATTCCAAAGTCCGAGCGATCTTTGTTCATACACTTGTCTTTGGAGAGCTTAAACGTTTGTGATCGTGAGAGAAATACCAAAAGAGTGACTTAGTGAGATAGTGTGATCTACTAAGTGTTTGCACTCAAAGTTGTAATCTCTTATTGATTGCATAGTGGAATCCAGCCAAGAAGGCTGTTAGCGTGGGAGAGTGGACGTAGGTTTGGATTAAGCCGAACCACTATAAATCTTGTGTTCTTATTCTCTTCCTTAACTCCTTTGTTTGAAGTTTATTTTATTCCGCATATATTTGCCAAGATTTATTTTAAATACCTATTCACCCCCCTCTAGGTTTTCGTACTAGCACTAACACCTTGCAATCATGTTATACCAGTGCTAGCAAGTTCAATGGACAATGTTGCAGAAACTGCTGATGCTATGGCCTTTTAGTTGATGGAGGAACAAATATTATAACGATCGGAGGTTAAAGTCCTATTGAAGTAGCTTGAGGATATCCATCAAATGTTTGTGTTGTTTTGCCAGAGGATGTCCATCGGGGTGGCAGAATCTCAACCATAATGCTTATCACTTAAGGTCATTTCAGCTTCATGTGGAAACTACAGATTGCATTGCCTTTTTCATCTCTTATGACACCTCCATCAGGCACGAATGCTATCCGAACCATCTATATTGACATTAAACCACCCGCAGGAGCCTTGGAGATGCTTTAGCAGTATCATGGCAATCTCTTAAGTTGCTTACCAGCACACCCCCACTTCCCACAAGAAATTCAGCTGCTAATTGCAAATTGATGCGAGGGTGATCTCAATAAGCACAACCATGATGCAATGGCGATGGAACATTTTGCAGCACACCTAAGGAAGCCTTATCAAATAATCCGTTACAGGTTCAGATCAGATTAAAATCCCAACAGGGAAGTGCCAACAGGCACGCGGGCCATTGGGGTGGGTTTCTAGGGTTGATTTCCAAGTTCAAAAGTTGGAGTGGGAGGAAAAACCAAAAAAAAAAAAAAGCAGGGATGCAAACTGATGGCCGAAAGAGCACCAACTTGATGGATGGACAAGCGAAAGTTTCCCTACCCGTCAAGAGCAAGAGCAAGAGCAATCCCAGGACATGAAGTGAGGCATGACCACAGGTAGAATCTTTATAATATTTTCGTTCCAGGCCCAACAGTGTTCTTATTATGATTGTCCTCCAATCTCCAAACCAAATTAGGCTCGTCAGCAGAGCATGCGCCTTCTCAAAGTTGAGAGGATCATGTTGTAGCGAATTGTTGGACCAAGAGGAAAATAAAGATTCTTCCCTTGAACCTGTCAAGCCCCCTACACTTGGAATTCTCATGACCTTCACATGATGGTTTGACCAAGCCCTTGAGCAATACCGTCGCCAAGTTAGACTCCCAGCGCTAAGGGACTTTTCTTCGCATGAAGTTTGGGTTGGCATGGTTTTCTTACTTAGTATTAGTAACTTAGTCCAGGCATACTGTCAAAGCCCTTGTGACTTGCAATCCGTTGCAGGTCAGTTTGATGCAATTGAAAAGGTACATGGTGGTGACATATTCTTAATATGAGGAGCTTATACAAAGTTCAAAGCTACATCTTGAACAGGGATGGGATAGAAAGTTTTCTTAGAAAACCATTGATCTATTTGAGCAAGGACAAGTCCAAGGAATTCCACATCCAAAAAATTAAGCAGTGATGCAAATTATTTACGGTGAAATCTCTATCAAGCTAAGGATTTCTCATTTTACAATTATGTTGTGTCATATATCTATCACATGGCATGGTACTGCTTAACACATTCACGTGTGAGCTTTACCCTATAATTTGTCTTCTAATTTTGACTTCAGAAAACCTCCAATCCTAGCAAATCTCTAATTCTTATGCATTTTAAGTAATAATTCTCTAATCAATTCTTCTGCATATTTGTGTAATGATGCTCTTAATCGTGACTTTAGCAAATATATAATCCTAGCAAATCTCTAATTCTTAATATAACTATTTATGTACAGATTATATATGGAAATACCTATATATATATATATATATATATTTATATATTAAAAAGTGTCTCACTAATTTCATCCCTAATTTATAAACACAACTTAAGCAATTGAAATGTTTATAATGTCTTATGACCTTTTCATTGTTATAATAGTTTGCTTCTCCTCTCTCTTTTTTGTTATTATTTTTTATCAAGATATCTCTTTCCCCCATCCTCAAAATGACCCCCAGTGCAAACTAGTTATAATGTTTACAAATTTATCGTTAATTCAACTAATTTGCATAGTTTTGTGATTAGCTTATCACGTCTTCATATCCTCACTATCTTAGTTCACCGGATATAAAACCAACTTGACGAGATTTCATGATGACTAGTTTCTATATCTTGTAAGTGCCACCTAGAGATATATTCTTCCAGCATTTATGGAATCATTCTCATATCTTTCTAACATTTTAAGATGTGATTTTTAGAGTTTATAGATTGAGGAAATTGGGGTTTCGAACCCAATTAAGATTTAGCTTATTGGATCGTAATTGTAATTCTCGATCGAGGAAAGGAAATCCAATGGTGATATGGGCTACTTTTTCGGTCCATGGAGCAGCTTCAGATGCAGGTAAATGATAATGGCTGTTTCGAGGAGAGTGAAGTTGAGGGTATATGAAGAGTTAAAATTTAAAGTGGTGTGCATGCATTTCCAGCTATTCATGGTGTGAAAATAACAATGTCCTTTAAGAATACTTGCTT
This sequence comes from Eucalyptus virginea, assembly GCA_014182375.1. Classification (NCBI taxonomy): domain Eukaryota; kingdom Viridiplantae; phylum Streptophyta; class Magnoliopsida; order Myrtales; family Myrtaceae; genus Eucalyptus; species Eucalyptus virginea. Next base: position 32,468,415 of record CM024519.1, read on the forward strand.
AAGATTAGGTTTATAAAAGTTTAACATTATCGAGATATCCAAATAAATATTGATCATCGCAAACAATTTATATAACATGCTCTGCAAATGAACCATTATAGTAAATAACCCATCATAGAAGGGAAAAACGGTATATGTTTAGAAGGTCCTGTTACATGACTTTGTATGTTTCAACAATAAATATAAGGATAGGGTATAATGAGTGGTTATTGTTATGATTAGTTATATGAATATGCATTATGACTAAATATTTTATGGAATTGCATAGAGAAATGATATTAACAAATTGATAAAGAACTTATATAACGATAGATCATATTTAACAAATAAATGACATTAATATGTCTCAAATCTATGATAGATAACATGCTCGCAAATAGTTGAACAGTGAAGAAATATTTATTATAACATGATAATTTATATTTAACAAATAAAAAATAGTTAAAAATTTTATGACATGATATCCCATGTATAATAAATAAATAAACAAATTTATCCAAAATATCTGCTAAAGTATCGATAATAACGTAACCCATCATCACAAAATATTGCTAGAACATATTATACAAATAAATGATATTAGCTAATCAACTAAAAAAAAGTTACCAGTGCCTTGGTATTACTTCTCCAAGAAGATGGGATAAACAACTCAGATGTCAATTTTCGTCGCAAGTGCTGCTTCACCAAGAAATGGCATATAAATTGGTATTTTTCAGACTTATCGTAGAAAAGATAAGGCACATCTTTTAAAGCGATGAAGACAAGTATAATTCAACGTTAACTGTATCAAATAATTATCTTGAAGTAACAATCTTTTAGGAAAATATGAAGTATATAGTGTCGATCCCGTGCAATGTATGGACATCTTGTTAACATATAAGAAAATGAGAATACTAGAACCTTCCTCTGTTAACGTGAAGTCTTAAATGTATGAGAACATGTACATGTCATGCCCCGAACCTTCCCCCGTCATGGGAAAATAACATTTGCATGATTAATTTGCAACGTCCCACGAGATGCTGCTATCTCGTTATTTTTATCTTTTAGTTAAGCACAAGCAAGAACGTGCAACTATAATACCCAACCAATAAATACTAAGTTGATAGTAAGGAAAACACATACACAAACACACTACTTATATTATGCTTCATTAGGATCAGAAGGTTGCATTTACAAGCCTGCTTAATTGGGCCATTGCGATTACATCCAAAAGGGATAGAAGGTTAGTCCTAACTCCTCTACAAGGATGGCATCAAAAGCTAATATCCCCACGGTTAGGCCGGCGTCCTTACGAGATGAGGTCGGAATCAATCACCGACTGTCTGGCGGATTCAACATCGTGACATCTGGTGAGGATTTGTCGAGGCCTTTAGGTGGTTTGACATACCTCAAAGGGTCCCAAATAACCCCCGTTAAACCAAACATACCACGTTCGAACTAGTAAGGAACTAAATGCCCTACACCAGCATCCACCCACATCATGGTGGTACATTGTTTTAATTTTGCTGACTACCCGTGCTCCAACAACATTTGTTGAGGTCAAATGTGGGCCCTCTCTTGATTTAAGATTATGTCTTACCTTCTTTTCTTTTCTTTTTCTTTTTTTTTTTCTATTTTTCTTTGTTCATTTCAATAGATAATGATCAAACTTCCTGTATCCATACCCACTTTTGATAGTAAGTGCTCTATTTTGAGGAACAAAATTGGTGTCCCTCTTTTTCGAAAAATAGTTCATTTAGTAGATAGACGACTAATTATTATGTTAATGAGTTGTATATTCTCTTTTGTACTAGGCAATTATTATTTAAAAAATAACCTTAGCACGAGTAAGAGAAAAAACAATCATCTACTATTTTTAGTATGCATTTTGTTTAATTATAATTTTTATATGTGTCATTACATTGTAGTTTGTATATTTTAACCTCTCTTCTATCATTTTATTGAGAGAATCCAATAGTCCAATTTTTTGTTACTTTTCATGCCATCATTTCATGATATCCAAAATACGAAAAAGTTGAGTACATAAAAAAAATTTAGACATCGATTATTATCACAAAATGCAAAAGAAAATGCTCCCTAAAGCATTGTTACGTATAATATTATATTTGCTTTGATTACGCGATTGTTGACAAGAATTCATGACAACCGTAATGACACTACAAGACAACCCAATCAAACCATTTGCAAACTTATTTTTTTGTCAATTCTATTTACATCGGAATTTTTCATAAAATTATCAATTAAAAGTAAATTATCCTCAAGATACAAATGTACTGCAATAATAGCAAATTGCATATGCAACTTAATAACAGATATTGTTTGTTCGATTGCTTGGCTCCTCTAAAAAAGTTTACTCTCTTGAAACTATATACATATGTAGTAATAATTTTCAATGTTATAGTACCACAACTCCAAATGAACTAGTTGACACGATTGATTGTTGTTCTCCATTCGTTGTTTCATCATCAATGGATATATTTTAAATATTTGGTTGCTCTTCAATATTGTCCTCCATAATGACTGGACTACAAAAAATAAAACAATGAAAGATGAGTATATTGTATATAATGTATTCATCAACCATAATATTCAACCTTTGAGTAAATTATGATAATTTTGTACCAAAAGTCGAAGTCGAAACATTGAAAATCATGATAATTATATGGGAAAATAAAGTTAATAATTAGCGAAATAAGTTTAGAAGAAGACATATATAAAACGTTAAACTGTAATGGGTGTGGAAGAAGTAGCTAGAATGAAAAAAAAAGTTGCTTGAGATGATGTGTGTGGTTTTTTCTTTTAATAAAATAGATACAAAATAAAACAAAGAAAAAATGTAAGAAATGATCTTAAATCAAGAGTGAGACTCGCAATGAATAATGTAGTTAATTTAAGGTGAAAATAAGGGTGTCAAGCTAGGTTGCACCGACACGGACACGCGACAAGCGACACGACACGACACGACACGCCGACACGTCATTTCTCAAAAGTAAAAAATTTCGACACGTTCCGACACGTTATATATTAAATGAATATTTTTATTTTTAATTAATTTGATTCAAATTTATAATTAAAAAAACCTACAATGAATTTACACTAATAATTCAACATACAGTATTTTTATTTTTCAAAATTATTTTTTAATTTTATTTAACAATTTTTTCGATTAAATAAAAGCCTCCTCCCCTTTGATTAAATAAAAAGCGCCCCCCTCCCCCTCCCTCGGCGCTCAAACCCCTTCGATTAACACCCTCCCGCGCCCAAATTCCCTTTTCCCTCGTTTCTTTCCCACCCCTTTCACTTTTTTTCCCTCCACCGACACCCGACACTGTCCTTCCCCCTCCCTCCTGTCACTTCCCCTCCGTCCAACACGCCAAATCCTTTGTTTTTGTTCTTTTGTTCTCAAAACCCAGCAATACTTCTTCTCCTCCTCCTCGCCGCACGAAGCATTTCCTCTCTTCTTCCTCTCGATTTCTGCTTGCCAGGGATGGAATGCGCGGTCCCTGTGCGCCGAGAGGCTGCACACCGCCGCGAACTCCTCCTCCTCCCCCTTGACGCCGCCGCCGCCGCCCCGCTTGACGATGCCGCCCGCCCCACGCGCGCCTCCCTCGTGAAGTTCCTCCTCACAGCCCTCGCCTCAGTCTCTACTCTCTCTCTGGTTGTCTCTCGCCATCGCAGGCTCGCCTTCGCTCGGCTCACGGCTTCGTCTCTCCTCCCTCACCCTCGGACACGCGTGTCGAAACATGTCGACAAAAGTTGACCCCGTGTCGACAAATCCGACACGCGGTCAACGCGTGTCCGAGCGTGTCCGAGCGTGTCGACGTGTCGGACACGACACGGAGGCACATATAACGTGTCCGTGCAACCTAGGTGTCAAGCTAGGTTGCACCGACACGGACACGCGACACGACACGACACGACACGCCGACACGTCATTTCTCAAAAGTAAAAAATTTCGACACGTTCCGACACGTTATATATTAAATGAATATTTTTATTTTTAATTAATTTGATTCAAATTTATAATTAAAAAAACCTACAATGAATTTACACTAATAATTTAACATACAGTATTTTTATTTTTCAAAATTATTTTTTAATTTTATTTAACAATTTTTTCGATTAAATAAAAGCCTCCTCCCCTTTGATTAAATAAAAAGCGCCCCCTCCCCCTCCCTCGGCGCTCAAACCCCTTCGATTAACACTCTCCCGCGCCCAAATTCCCTTTTCCCTCGTTTCTTTCCCACCCCTTTCACTTTTTTTTTCCCTCCACCTGACACCTGACACTGTCCTTCCCCCTCCCTCCTGTCACTTCCCCTCCGTCCAACACGCCAAATCCTTTGTTTTTGTTCTTTTGTTCTCAAAACCCTAGCAATACTTCTTCTCCTCCTCCTCGCCGCACGAAGCATTTCCTCTCTTCTTCCTCTCGATTTCTGCTTGCCAGGGATGGAATGCGCGGTCCCTGTGCGCCAAGAGGCTGCACACCGCCGCGAACTCCTCCTCCTCCCCCTTGACGCCGCCGCCGCCGCCCCGCTTGACAATGCCGCCCGCCCCACGCGCGCCTCCCCCGTGAAGTTCCTCCTCACAGCCCTCTTCTCAGTCTCTACTCTCTCTCTGGTCATCTCTCGCCGTCCTAGGCTCGCCTTCGCTGTGCTCACGGCTTCGTCTCTCCTCCCTCACCCTCGGACACGCGTGTCGAAACGGGTCGACAAAAGTTGACCCCGTGTCGACAAATCCGACACGCGGTCAACGCGTGTCCGAGCGTGTCCAAGCGTGTCGATAAAAGTTGACCCCGTGTCGACAAATCCGACAAAAAGTTGCTGCTAGTTTTGATTCCTACTTTGGGTTGCCTACTTTCTTTGCTTCTTGTTGTGGGAGCTTTAAGTATTGGATGCCGAAGAATAAGGAAAACAAATGCTAGTTCAGTTGATGAAAGCAATGAAAACCCATGGACAATATGGAGCTTTGATGGAAGAATGATTTATGAGAGCATTATTGAAGCCACAGAGGAGTTTGATGCCAAATATTGTATTGGTGAGGGAGGATATGGGAGGGTTTACAAGGCCCAATTGCAAATAGGTGAAACTATTGTTGTAAAGAAACTTAAGGAAGCAGTTGACGTAGAAATGGCTAGTCGAAAAGCATTTGAAAGGGTGATTCATGCTCTAATTGAAACTCGGCATCGGAATATCATCAAGCTCTATGGCTTTTGCTCGAGTTCTCGACATTCATTTTTTGTGTACGAGTTCTTGGAATCAGGCAGCTTGAAGGATGTACTGAACAATGAAGAGAGGATTGCAACATTTGAATAGAATAAAAGAGTGAATGTTGTTAAAGGTGTGGCCTATGCTTGTCCTACATGCACCATGAATGCTCACCCCCAATAATTCATCGAGACGTATCAAGCAAGAACATTTTATTGGATAAAGAATATGAAGCTCACGTCTCTAATTTTGGCACAGCTAAAGTTCTACAACCTTATTCATCCAATTGGACTTTCTTTGCAGGCACCTTTGGATATACAGCTCCAAGTAAGTTGGTCTCTTCAAAATTTTACCCCATTTCATTTTTATAGATAGGAAAATGATCATACATGAGATCCTCGTTTTTTAGCTCCCTTCCTTTTACCCTTGTAAATTTCTAACAACAAGTACAAGGCTATCATGCGATTTGAAGGTTCGATTAAAGATTAATTGAGATGAAGGCCACCAGTTTAAAAAGTGAAACTTTTTTCCTAAAGAAACATAAAATTTTAAATCTCATCGGAATATAAAGAATTTATTGATTTATACTTAATTCTCTAGATTTTATTTGCTCAAAATCAATTTAGATTTACAAAGCACAAATATTGTATAGAAGCTAGAAAAAATTTGCTCTTTTCTCTCTGCAGAACTCACATACACAATGGAAGTGAACATCAATGCGATATTTATAGCTTCAGAGTGGTGACATTGGAAGTAATTATGGGACGCCATCCATGCGATCTCATTTTTTCTCGTGTCCACATCTTCATCACCATCAAGCAATTCAATAATTTCTTGGCCAATGAAGGAAGTTTTAGATCAAAGAGTTCCATTCCCGAAAGGTAATGTGTTAGGGAAAGTGGCTTTGGTGACAAAGATGGCATTTTTGTGCTTAAATCCCAAACCAGAGCATCGTCCAACCATGCAACAAGTTTCTCGGGCAATATCATCGCAAAGCTCGATCATGTTAAGCCTATCAGAGGACATCAAATTGGAAGAACTAATTGATCCTAAATGCTTCACTTATTGAGATACTTCAGTCTTTCTATTGTGTAGCAAGCCATCTCCTATACTTTATTATCTTTTGGTTAATTCCATTATCAATTTCTGTAATGGCTCGTTGGTTACTTGAAAGCACTTGAGAATTACTGTCATTTGCAATTCCATCTCGGAATTGATGGCCTACAATTGGGACGTCCAATCCTTAAGAATAGCTTTAAAGATAATAAGATCATGATATTTCTTATAAATATTACATTAGTTTGTTACAATTTGGCTTGTCATGTAGAATCCTAAACACTGACGGTGGAAAATGTGATAAATTAAAAAACAAGCACAATTGGTGTATGTTGGCATTTAGTGTTGTGAAGTTTGGTCCAACTATTTTAGTTGAATGCACACCGACATCAAAAGTTAAGAAAAGATGAAATGCAGATTGGAGTATGATTTGCTTAGATTAAATTATATGAGTAACTTTACATCCTTTGAAAGAGGGAGAATCAATTTTAATGAGGATTATTTTTAGAAATTAATATCTCAGAATTTCTAAAACTCATCATAAAAATGAAATTGAGTCTTAAAATATTTCAAAAGTACATTTGAGTCATAAGACTTATCAAATTGGTATAATATACTTCCTTCATAAGTTCCGCCCACATTTCCCAATGAGAAATGCTTACGTATAATTTTTATTATTATTATTCTTTAAAGTGCGTGGCACGAGTGTGGCACCAACTAGTTGTAAAAAAAACTTGCAAAATTGAAAGTATTAAGGAAAAAGGATAAATAAGTAAAACAAAAATGTTAATAAAAAATCCAAAGTTTTATTCTATTAAAAAAAAAAAAGAAGGCGCAAAACCAAGGGATTGGGTTGTGGGGCCAAGGGCAGCTGCCCTTGCCTGAACTTTGCCAATTTCAAAACCCTCGTCCTGACCCGACCGGCCCATTGACCGGACCCGAAAATTTTGTCCAAAACCGGCCCAACGGGCCTGGACGCTGCCGCGTGCCGACGCCTCTCTCTCTCTGTCGTCTTCCTCCGTGTCCCTCCGGTTTCCACTTCGAGAAATCGGACGTGGTGCACACGTGGCGCTCGTGCAGCGCCTCCTCCCCTCGCTTATTGCTTTCCATGTTGCGTGGCGCGCGTCCCCTCTCTCTCTCTCTCTCTCTCTCTCCTTGAAGCCAGAGGCTGACTTTCTCTGCCACCGCTTTGTCTCCTCATTCTTCCTCCTCTCTCGTTTTCGCTTCGACGCGTCCACACAACCCCCCAACCCCCCCGATCTTCCATTCCCTCAACAATGTCCACTCTCACCGTCCCGCAGCCAGTGCCCCCTGTAGCCGATGACTGCGAGCAGTTCCGGAAAGCCTTCGCAAGTTCGCTCTATCTTCTTCGCGCTGCCTCCTCCGATTCTCTTATCGCATGTCGTTCGGTCGCCGATGGTCGTGCTCTGTTCTTAGTGTTCGGATCTGTGATCTGCTTGGAGATCGTGGTCTGATTGGAGTGATCTTTCGGTGGATCGGTTGTTAAGATCGCGCTATTTCTGGGTTTATTATTTCCTTTTGAATTCGAAAAAGAAATGTCAAACTTTATTGTCTAATTCAATCTTATTCTTCTTCTTTTTCGTTGGATAATTATCATGAATGATCTGGAACAAATGAGAATTTGATCATATCCATATTGGGTCATAGGAATGCGGCGCAGAGGAAGCTGATTCGGCAAACCTATGCCGAGACTTACGGCGAGGACCTCCTCAAGGCATTGGACATAGAACTTACCGATGATTTTGAGGTCTGATCTTCTTTAATTATTTGTATTCATCCCATGGAGACGTGTCCCTCTTTCTCTCGGATTAATCCATATTCATTCCGTATCGTCAGAGGCTGGTGGTCCTTTGGACGCTTGATCCGTGATGCGGGAGCATCCAGCGTAGCTCCATGGACCAACTCAGAACCATCGATGCTTATCCAAGCCAATAAAGAAGTTGGGCATTATGTGCTTCGATGGATCATTTTGAATGAATAATGTTAATTACTTATCGGTACTTTGTAATATATCGATAGGTATCAATGGGAGGCCATTTTAGATGTCTTGTATGACCAATTGATGAAGTTTCAGAAGGATTATTTTCTGGTCAAGGGAGGAGCTCGAATTTTGGGAAGGCTAGAGGTTCACGAAAGCAGTTCAAGAATGTGGAAGGCCGAAGATTAAAGGGCATTTAGTTCCCGTGATAAAGGCTCTTTATTAAGTTCCTAGCTGTTTTTATTTTATAGCTCAAGAGTCGAACGTTTCAGTTCAGGGCATTTAGTTCCCGTGATAAAGGCTCTTTAATAAGTTCCTAACTGTTTTTATTTTTATTTTATAGCTCAAGAGTCGAACGTTTCGGTTCCTAGGTCATTAAAGTTTGTTTTTAATATTTCCTAAGACTAAAAATCCTCTTATAAATAGGGGAAACTATCCAATGTAGTGGGATACGAATTTTATGAATGAAAATTGTGAGATTTCCTCTGCTTGAGTGAACTCTTTTGGAGAGTGGATAACTCCTTTCGGTTTCTTTATCCTTGGAGCGTAGATCACTCCTTGGTGGTGAGTCAAGAAGCCCTTTATCCTTGGCTGGTGGAATCTTTAGGCCTTGGTGGTGAGCTTCTCCTATCCCGAAGTCCTTTATCCTTGGCTGGTGGAAGCTTTAGGCCTTGGTGTTGAGCTTCGTAGATCTCGATCCCCTTCTTCGGTTGGTGGCGTGGCCTTTATACCTTGGAAGGAAATCGTTCTATTTTTTTCTTATCTCTTTTCGTTTCTTCCTCGTATACACTACTCCATACACTTAACCACAAAAATCCCCTCTGAAAAATTTGCGTTCTTGAATCACTCACCCCATCACGCATCAATCCGGCTGAACGTGATGCGCATTTGGCGAATGAAGCGAAGAAAAGATGGACTTCAAGCAACCAGGTTCTCTCGATCAAGGAAAGGAAATCCATTGGTGATATGGGCTACTTTTACGGTCCATGGGGCTGCTTCAGATGCAGGTAAATGATGTTGGGGGTACCTGAGGAGTTTAAATATAAAGTGCTGGTATGCATGTATTTCCAGCTATTATTAGTGTGAAAATGGTAGTGTCCTTTAAGAATAAGAAGATCAATCTCATACTGGGGACAAATAAATAATACTCTTGTTAGGAAAAATAAAATATTAAAAGATCAATCTCATAATAATTTTTCATAACACTGTTAATGTAGGAAAGTTCACTGGGGTAACCCTTCTTGAGTTGAGTAGGACTTTTTAGTTGCATTTCTGGAATTTCATCAAGCAATAGTGCTTTTTGCTTTTTAGGCGTAGATAAATTAGTTTAATTTTCCCTGCTTTTTGACCATTATTACATCCCAATCGTCGCTCCATAATGACGAGTAAGTCTTTGTCTATTTTCCGGAAAGTAATACAGAAACTTCGACGAAGCTACGCATTGCTTTTGGACTTTAACAAAAGGTGATCAATTATGAATCCTCCCCCGCGGTGCTCAACGAAAAGAATAAAGGGAAAAAGAAGTTTTCTCCGTCCACGCTAAAAGGGAAAAGGAATGCGGGAATTTCCTATCCCAAATGCAATGGAACTAAATATTATGAGATTATAATTTAGGACGGAGAAATACTCAAGCGATTGTAAATTCTATATTTTCCGAATTCAGATTAGATTTCTTAAAGGCTGACTTTTCCGTTAAGTAGTATCGACACTCAGATGATACCACATAAATCTCTTTCTTTTCGTGTTAGATTTGAACTGCAAGACTCGTGAATTTCAATCATATTTCACTGCATGAGTTATGTGGACCGATAAGTAAATTTTCATAGTTGACGATTGTCAATTGATAAGCCCAATTAGTATAATCAAAACAAGTGGGGAGGAAGACCGAATTATTTAACGTAGAGTAGATTATTTTGATGCAATAACGTACTGAAACTTTTGAGTAATTAAAGAAAACTATTAGAATTTTGGCGATCATGACAAAAGTGCAGTTTCCTCTTCCATAGTTTCACACTTTACCTTCCAATTCCCACATTAAAGTCCAATTGTCCAAATGCACTGGCTTATGCTAAGCATGCAGAAACTTGGACGAGGCTAAGCATTGCTTTTTGACTTTAAGAGAAGTAGATACCACGTAAAAGTCACAAAGGCAAAAGGAAAAAATAGGAAGAGAAGTCGAATAATTAGACATCGAGAGTTTAACAAGTGGGAAAAATTGTATAAGAATTTCCTAGTGCAGTTGAGAATGCGATATTGTGAGGTAGCACTTCTGAGTTTAACTTTTGGTATAATTTAAAGTTTGGAAAGACTTAAACGATTATAAACTTTGTATTCACCTAATTTATAATGAATTTCTTGAAGATCGGCTCTCCCCATGGAGTAGGGATCAGTACTCCAACCAAATCATGAAAAAATTTAGTGTTTATTATTGTTTTTCATTTAATTCTCTAATAATGTTGTCTTATGGCAAGTGGTTACTTTGGTTAAACTGTAAGTTGAGTCCCTTATATAGAAAGAATATTCTGCCTCCTAATTGATTTATCCAAGGATGGGATTGCGATAATCCATCTTGAAAAGATTATGATCGACAATCTTTCTTTCTAGATCAATCAATATATAAGGTAAAGAATCCGTGCCAATCCATTAGCAGGATTCTATGATTGAGAAATATCCTTATATAATAGATTATGAATATTAAGGATATGATCTTCACATTGATTATGAATCTAATGAGTAACATCTGAATACAAATCGTAGATTTTTCACCTGGGAAAGCTATTATTGGAAACATAATTTAATTATAAATTTTTTTAATCTTCAAAATCATTTAGAATTATTTCCACGACAGCTTGTACTGACAAAAAAGGAAAAGTAACTAATCCAACAAAGCTCAGATCGGCCAACATAGTAAAAAAAGGGAAAATTGACATATAAGTATATTGCCATTGGTTGTTTCGCTCTCAATATATTAACAAGTGAATTTAAGACTTCAGAGAATCCACAAGTCTCATTCTCTTTCGTGTACGAAGGCATAAGAAAAGTCCTTTGGGATGCTCTTGACTCCCGCATCCAATAACTAAATTAGCACGATACCCAAGTTCCTCTTAGTTTCTGTATCGAGTGTGTACTTATATTTCTATGAATTTATCGAGCAATTTGGGATTTATATTTTCTAATAATGCTATCCTTGTGTGCACTAGAGCAAGATTACCATGAAAACAAGGAATTCATAGACACAACAAATGTTGATGCCAAACAAATCAAAAGGCCAAAAAAAGAAAAAAGAAAACCGATCAAAACAGGCTGTCAATGCTTATTAGAGACCATAGATGTGACAAGACCACTGCAATTTGCGTACATAAGATCAATGATTACTGTCAATGTGCATTTAATTTTCATATATATTATGTAATATATTTATTATCGATCTGTTTCCAAACAGTTTACCCTTTTGAAAGAAAGCTTTTATCTAATCCAATATCTCACAACAAACGAAAAATCACGATTGTAGACTTCAACCCTCCTTATTTTGTCTCTCTCGTTCCGTTTTTGCTAGTTCTCCTACCAGTCATTATGCATTTGACGTGATTACATCAACATCTCGTACATGTAACACCCTATTTACTAGTGAAGTAGAGCATATGTGCTATATGTACCGTTCAGCCATTTTCCAATAGCTTTAAATTGTTGGAAAAAAAGGATTTATGTGACGTTGGTTTAACCTATGGAGTTAAAAGTCCTCTTGAATAATTTGGAATAGACAGTGGAATGGATGATTTAGTTCTCCATCAACGTCAAGTGTCCTTTGCCCATTTTGTCCAATCGTTTTCTACGCCGTGTTTCACCGAGTGGAAGGATCTTCTCAAATCACTATCATGATATGCTTGGACCAGAATTGTCCTGTAATCATTACGCGAGCATAAATTAGGTCAGGATCACTTCTTCTAGAAGTCGTTTGTCTCATTCCGTACTATTCAATAGCGCTGTAGTCAAGGGATTCAATCGCACCACCTTCACTTTTCCGCGTTGTTCACTTGGATCAAAAAAAAAAAAACTTGGATCCTAGTCCTTCCTCTAAGACGAGAGTTGTTCAATAATCATTATGCCAGCATCATAGGTTACGTCCGGATCACTTCCCCTTGAAGTCACTTGTCTGATTCTATACCATTCAATGGCACCGTAGCAAACGGACTCAAGCGCACCACCTTTTATTTTTTATTTTGGTCGAAAATAGATGTTGCATCCATTCATAAAACGAAACAAGCCTTCCAAGGTAACGATGGATAAAATTCTGAACAGAGAATTTCCAAAAGGGAGGGAGGAGGAAAAGTCACCCAATTTGCAGGAAGATTTTTGGAACGGTGAGAGTTTGCTAGCCAATCTGCTGCTCGGTTTGCCTCACGTGGATTGTGTTCAACCCTTGCTAATACGACCCTTGCTGATTTAATTAGGCGAAGCTCTTCTTTGCACTGTTCCACGATTTCCTTTAAGTCCCAGGAATGTTCGCCCCGGCCCATCACAGCTTCCACCAGATTTGAACTGTCGCTTTCTATTACCCATATGCTGCTTTGGACGGTGCCTGTTCCCACGTGCGTAGCTTCACTTCGACTCAAGTACTTCAGACCCTGCAGCAGAGCTAGGGCTTCTACTTGCTGGGGAGAGAGCGCCCGGATCTGCACAGCAAAGCCGTCAGCCACCGTCCTCGACGGGTCATGCAATATACCAGCAGCCAAGCCTAAGAAATCGCCAGAAGACCACGAGGCATCGACGTTCAACTTCATCTCATCTTTTTCCGGTAGCGTCCATCTGATCGGTAGGTTTTGGTTTGTGGGTTTTTGCCCTTTCTGATTCTACCATTTGCTGAAGTTTTTTTGTTACGCTAGTGCCAGATCTACAAGGGTTGTCAGTTGTAGAGGCTTACCTCGAAAAATCAAGTCGTTGCGGGACTTCCAGATGTTCCACAGCACAGCAGCAATTTGTTCTCTTTTAGGTAATATGTCGCTTCTTTCAAAAACTTCCATTAGCCACTGATCAAACCTTGTTATGTTGCTTGGTTCTCTAATGATATGGATTTGTGGATCTGCCCAGATTTTTTTGGTCCATTTGCAAAGTAGGAATAGATGTTCTGTTGTCTCCATATGTGTGGCACAAAGCGTACAATAGGGGTTGGGTAGCATTTTCCTTTTGTGCAGGTTCTCCCTTGTTGGTATGGCATCTTGGCATAGGCTCCATAGGAAAGTTCTCTTTTTTGGGGTAATAGCTAAGCTCCATATTCTTGTCCAGAGGGATCTAGGCAGCTTGAAAGAGCAAGTTGCTCTGTTTTGTTCTGTTTTTGTGGCGTTTGAATAGGTCATATTGTATCCACTCCTCACAGTGTATGTCCGTGATTTATTACCAATCCAAACTAGACAATCTTATTTTGGAGTCGGGCTAATGGGTGTCGCAAGTATCTTGTTCGCTACTTGTTCTTCAAAAAAATTCAGAATTAAACTTTCCTTCCATACTCGTAGGTCTTCATTGATAAGTTCTACAACTAGTTCATTTTGGTTAACTGGGCCTCCAAGCACTCCAGACTTTAGCCATTTATCTTCTCTGATGTTGTAGACTTGCCATCCCCTACAGACCATTTAACCTCTAATTCTATTGCTTCTCTCCCCGTTAAAATGCTTTGCCATCCCCAAGACGGTCGCTGCCCTTTTCTTGCCTTCCACAAATCTCCATTTGGAAAGTAAATACCTTTCAATATTCTACTCCACAAAGCTGAGGGTGTTTTGGCTAATCGCCAAGCTTGCTTGCCGAGCATTGCTCGGTTAAAATTTCTCAAATCTTTGAACCCTAAACCTCCCTCATCTTTTCTGGTTTTCAGTGTTCCCCAATTCTTCCAATGCAAGCCCCTTTTTAATCGCTTTTTCTGCCACCAAAAAGAAGCAATTCTTTTTTCTATAGCTTTGCAAATGGAGATTGGCAATTTAAAAATTGACATCGCATAATGTGGGAGAGCTTGTACAAAGTGCACCACCTTCATTTTATAAATTTTCGCATTGTTGACTTACATCCCAGTACTTACTCTAAAGAAGTATAATTCCTTGTTGATGATTGTGGGATTATTAGTCAAGTCGTCTAATGAGAGTAAGAGGGACAGGAGTCTAGAAGCTTACTTAGACTCCATTCGTTTCGCGAAAAATGTGACAATTCTGGAAAATATTTTCTAGGAAGTCATTTTCTAGGAAAATGTAATGATTTTCCGGTATTAAGATGAAACCTGAAAATGAAGTGAAAAGTATTTTTCACTATTCAGTAAGGAAAATATTGTGAAAAATACTTTTCCTTCATATACTCTTTTTCATTTATTTTATTTTTGAAATGGTTTTTTCATATATTCTTAAATTTTGATTTTTAATTACTTTTAATTTTTAAAATCTATTATTAATTTTTTTTTTCATTTTTTTCTTTTCTTTTTTCTTTGTTTTCCATCTCCTTCTTTCTTGGTCAGTCATCAGCCACAGTGATAGCCTACGAACGGCCACCGGCGAGCCTCGAGCTTGCCAACGAGCATGAGGCTTGCTGCTCGCTAGATTGGCGAGCGTGAGCGTCGAGCTCAAGGCTCGCTAGATCAATGAGTGCAAGCTTGAGATCAATGAACTCGAGGTTCACCTAGCGATGGCCGATAACTAGCCAAGAAAAAGAAGATGGGAAACAAAGAAAAGAAACAGAAAAAAAAAAAAAGGAAAAGAAATAGAAAAGAAAAATGAAATTAAAAATAATTCGAATTAAAAAAGAAAATTAAAATTAAAAAATAATTCGAATAAAAAAAGAAAAAAAAAAAAGAAAGAGAAGACAAAAGTGAGGATTTGTAGATATGTGAAATAAAAGAGATCAAGTGAGAAAAATGTTTTATACTTTCTCTAATTTAAAAGACTTTTTTTCTTATTCATTTTCTAAATATTTTTCTCAAAGAATTCATTTTCCGTGAAACGAACGTCAAAAAATTCAAAAAATGTTTTTCCGAAAAATTTTCGGAAACGAACGGAGCTAAGAAACAATATCGTCGTATTGATTAGTCAAGCGGCTGGACCCACTATTGATGAAGTCGATGTAGGCGAGTTGCAGTTTTGTCCGCATTTATTCGATTTGAATGGTGAGGGCTCTTCTTCACTGCTCTTGATAATGAAAGCTCTCCTGCCGCTGTCTTTATCACTCTGCACGCAAATGAAAAACTTATTTCTCAACTGGGACTCATCGTAGATACGAAGTTGTGACAGATTTCTGCTATGCGACTGGACAGGTCTATTGAATTGAGTTTAGGCAACACTCCCACTTTCACAGTTAAGTTAGACCGACCTTTCGCTAACGGGGGCTCAAGAAGATAACGCTTTCCTTTCCATGGATAGAATATGCTATAGTCACTCTTGGAATGGCCCCGGATTTTAATTTTCTCAATCCAGAACAGCCAAAACTATCGGGAGCTGTCGTGGACAACAAGCATTGGGTGAGCTTGGAGTGTGAGTTGATATTGACTTGGTCTTTGATGGCTTAAAGACACCGCTTCATTCTACTACAAATACCCGGGTCGTTCCCTTTTCCATTGAAACAAGAAAAGCCCCTTCTCATAGCTTAAAACATCCGTGTCCAATGGCAGCATCATCTCAGAAACAGCTCTCAACGCTCTTCCTGGTTCATGTCCTTCTCATGCTTATCATGCGAGAAGTGTCTCGTCCTACTTCATCCAAAAGCTCTCCTCTATTGGCCTTTGCTCTTTCAGGCAGCCAAAAAAGAGTTGAGGAAGCGGAGGCACTCCTAAAATGGAAATCTAAGCTCAACAGCAAGAGTCGCTCTATCTTGTCTTCGTGGAATGGAAGTGACCCTTGTTCTTGGCGTGGACTCAGTTGCAATCCTCTCGGGAGCATCATCAGTTTGAACCTCTCGAGCTCCACCATCCATGGTACGCTTCACGATCTCGATTTCTCCTCATTGCCCAATTTGATCACCCTTAAGCTTGCCAACAATTCACTCTTTGGGAACATCCCCTCAAGCCTTGGCAATCTTTCCAAGCTTGCTTTCCTTGACTTTTCTGAAAACCACCTTTCTGGACACGTTCCAACCCAACTCGGATTGATGCGGTCTCTGGAAGTTCTGGAATTGTCGTTTAACAACATCACTGGTCCAGTCCCCGGCTCTATAGGAAGTTTGAATAACTTGATTGGCTTATACCTCGAGGAAAATAAGATCTCTGGGTTCATCCCTCGAGAAGTAGGAATGCTCAAATCTCTCAAGTATCTGTTTCTACAAAACAACCGCATCACCGGTCGAATCCCTTCTTCCATTGGAAATATGAGCAGCTTGATGAAGTTATGGCTTTTCAAAAATGATCTTAGTGGGTCCATTCCAGCAGAAATAGGAACGTTGACGTCCCTTAGTGAGCTTGATTTATCAAGCAATTACCTAAATGGATCTATCCTGAGAACTCTAGGAAACTTGAGCAATTTAGGCTTCCTTTACTTCTATGAAAACCAACTCTCTGGCGACATACCTGAAGAAGTTGGAGGAATGAGATCCCTCATACATTTTCAGCTTTTAAAAAATGATCTAACAGGTTCAATCCCACCGTCAATAGGGAACTTAAGTAGCTTAGACATTCTTTATCTTTTCGACAATAAGCTTTCCGGTCCTATTCCTCTGGAAATCGGAAACCTTAGATCTCTCTCTCGACTCGCTCTCTACTATAATAATCTCACAGGATCCATCCCGGAAACGATTGGGAGGTTGGACAGCTTGACCGACTTGCTCCTCTATGAAAACAATTTGTCCGGCCCAATACCTTCTAGTATCGGAAACTCATCCCTCTCAATCCTACAACTATCTGACAACCGGCTCATCGGCCAATTGCCATCGGATATATGCAACGGTCAAGTTCTTGTAAGGTTCTCTGCTAAAAACAATCACTTCACGGGACCGCTACCAAGAAGCCTGAAAAATTGTACGAGTTTGTATAGAGTTAGGCTCCAAAATAACCAGCTAAAGGACAACATTTCTGATGTTCTTGGCACATACCCCAACTTGAATTACCTTGAGTTGAGCAATAACGAATTTTACGGAGAGCTTCCACCAAGATTGGGCGTATTGAGCAATTTGACGAGCCTGAAAATCTCTGACAATAAATTATCAGGCATGATACCGCCTGATCTTGGAAAGATGACTCAATTACATGAATTATATGTATCTTTGAATAATCTTGTCGGGGAAATTCCAAAAGAACTTGGAAAATTGCAGTTTCTGCTACAGCTTTGGCTCGATGGCAACCATCTCACAGGCCATATTCCTCGCGAAATTGGAGCATTGTCTAACCTTGAAATAATTAACGTCGCGGGAAACAAGCTAAGTGGCTCAATCCCCAGAGAGCTTGGAGAGTGTTTGAAACTTCGGAATCTAAATTTAAGCAGAAATAATCTTGAGCAGACCGTTCCAAGTGAGATTGGCAATCTGCACTATCTTCAAAGTCTCGATCTAAGTCGAAATTTGCTTTCTGGAGATGTACCTCGACAACTTGGAACATTGCACAGTTTGGAGATACTCAATCTCTCACACAATCAACTGTCAGGTTCAATTTCACCGACTTTCAATGATATGGCAAGCCTGATATCTGTTGATTTATCATATAATGAGTTAGAGGGTCCTTTACCAAACATTCCAGCCTTTCGTAATGCTACAATTGCTTCTGTAAGAGAGAACAAAGGCTTGTGTGGAAATATTATGGGTCTCATGCATTGTCCAACGACGGCGACGAAAGGGAAAGACAGAGACAAAAATTTGCTGCTCATTTTACTCCCTACTTCTGGTTGCCTTCTTGCTTTGTTTCTTGCTGTGTGTGTTTCATGCATTGTATCCCGAAGAATAAGGCGAGGAGAGACTGACTTGATAGAAGCGAGCAGCGAAAGTATGTTTGAAATATGGAACTATGATGGAAGAACGGTGTATAAGAACATTATTGAAGCCACTGAGGAATTCGGTGTCAAATATTGCATTGGCATGGGAGGACAGGGGAGAGTTTATAAGGCCAAGTTGCAGACAGGTGAGATTGTCGCTGTTAAGAAACTCAACGAAGCTCCGAATGTTGAAATGGCTAGTCAAAAAGCATTCAAAAGGGAGATTCATGCTTTGACAGAAACCCGACACCGAAATATCGTCAAGCTATATGGCTTTTGTTCGAGCTCGAGCCATTCATTTTTGGTTTATGAGTTTCTTGAATCGGGCAGCTTGGAGGATATTTTGAAGAGCAAACAAAGGATAACAACATTTGACTGGAATAAGAGAGAGAATGTTGTAAAAGGTGTGGCTAATGCTTTGTCCTATATGCACCATGAATGCTATCCTCCGATAATTCATCGAGACATATCGAGCAAGAATATTCTACTCGATGAAGAATACGAAGCTCACGTCTCGGACTTTGGCACAGCTAAGGTTCTAAAACCCGATTCATCCAACTGGACTTCGTTTGCAGGCACATTTGGATATGCAGCTCCAGGTAAATTCTTTTCATGAGATTTTACTTCTTTTCATTCCTATGTGATGTTTCACACATTCAACAAATCCTACTAAAAAGATATATGAATAATTTGGCTCCATTTGTTTAACAGATGCCTAACATGAAATTCAACGTTCTTCAAATGTTTTCCTTTGAGCAGAGTTACTGAAATATAAGTCACGTTAAAGGATAAGACAAACTATTGTTGTTAGAGAATGGGAATTATTCAAATCACATTGAAATCTAAAGAAAGTATAACATGATTTGCAGTAGAAAATAGTAAGCTATGATAAAGAGTTGGTGAGAGTTGCTACTTTCATGAAATTATATTCCCTAAAATTTTGAGATTCAAAAGGTTTTACGTCCTTCTCACATATTTTTTCAAGACAGTAACATTCAAGAACAAAGAGGAGATTGAAATGGTTAAGAGTACTAAAGTCCCTTCTCAATAAGGATACGATATGAGTATATGATTGGATAAGGATTAGTACATGTTTTTTTCCGTTTGAATTCAAGGCTCCGTCCAAATACAAGGTTTTTTAAAACTGGTTTTACTTACTTAAATTTGATCTAAAAGACTAAAAGATCAATTTAGAAAGTGTTGATAAGATCAAGTGAGAAAAAGAACTGTTCTATTTGCAGAACTTGCCTACACAAGGGAAGTGAACGAAAAATGCGATGTCTATAGTTTCAGAGTCCTAGCAATGGAAGTGATAATGGGAAGACATCCGGGCGATCTCATATCATCTTTCTTGTCCGATCAGAGGATTCCGTACCCTGAGGGCGATTTGCTAGGAAAAGTGGCTCTCATGATGAAGATCGCATTGTCATGCTTGAGTCCCAAACTGGAGCACCGTCCGAGCATGCAACAGGTTTCTCAAGGGCTATCTGCACATCGTCCATTCCTGTTCAATACGCTAGAGAGCATAAAATTGGAAGAATGAGCTAATATTAGAGGCTTCCCTTATTGAGCGATTCTTGTCTTGTCAGTATACATGTATCAGTTATCCAGGTCATTTTATATCGTCCTAATATTATACCTAATGTGATTACAAAGTACTTGTCATCAAAAGTTAGTGAAAACGCATCAATTCTTGTTAATTTCAAAGTTAATTCACATCATATTGTGTCGATTTCATCCTCTCATTAAATTGCAGTCATATTTAATCCTTGCTTTCATGTCCGCCATTGGAAGCCATCTCCAGTCTTGCAAATACTGCAAACTATGAGCCATTGGCTAATTCTGTCCGTGAAATTTCAAACTCGTGTATCTCCTCCATCCGACATTAGTATTTGTGCGAAATAGTTCGTGATTTCCAGTTTCTAGGAAGTGTGTGGATCCCAATCTCATAACTGGAATACAATGCACGACCGCGACCAGTGTTTTTGACGACTCCACCAGATGAACTTCGGTTGTTCATCAGTAAACTGAAAGCCGACTCGCCCTCAGTTTGGTTCAAGTTCAACCAGACTGGGAGTTCGTGTGATATCCAAAAATTTAGCCATATTTCAAAATATATGAAATGATTATTTCATCAATGTGCTTGTGATTATTTTACTCTGAACTAATCACTCACGAGTTAATTAATCTATCGGGTGATGTTATAAAATGTTAAAACGCGAAAGACTAGAGAATTCTATCAGGGATCGACCGTCCAATAACCTAACATGCAAAATTGGATAATTAAATCACTAATCTAATCTAACTAACTACATAATCATTAATTAACCTAATTAATCACTTCCTAAGTATAATTAACATCCTAAGCGATGTTTAGTAAGATAACGCACTTGATTTGCGATCCGCTCAAACCAAAACGATGAGGATGCGATGAGGATCGACAAATTCCAAAACGGCGACGCCAACGGGGCACGGATTGGGCCCAAAAAATGGCCCGCAAAGCTAGCTGGAATTTGGGTTTGCTTGGCTCGGCTTCAGGGCTGTAGCTCGCGGATGAAGATGTGACATCCTGAATTTTCAACTCGTCCCAATAAAACGAAATGTGCATTTCGTCGACGCGCCTATGATCCTTTTTCTCTAAGCTGATAACTCACAAATTAACCAATCTATTGGGTGAAGCCGTTAAGGGATATAACTGTGGTAAAATCTCTAAAAGCTATCTAATTTGTTGGATTGGACTAAAATCGCGTTCGGTTGATTTTAACCACGAAATTGAATTCGGTTTCGGAAATCGAACATTCAAGCATGTCACAATTCATTTATAGGACATCGTCTCGTCTTTCGGAGAAATTCTATTGAGTTTGGGATTTTTATGGAAAATCACTTCGGACGTCACAAAAAATTAGCAGAAATTTGGTTTAGCTCATTTGAAGGGAATTTTGACTTCTAAGCCGAGCTACTAGATGATGGGAATTTGTGGAGATGTGTGGGATTTTTTTTTCGACAAAATTGGACTTCGAATTTGAGAAATTGAGGATGAAATTGAAGTTTAAATTGGTAAAATTCGGAGCTATGGGAGGGCTGCATATTTTGGCTTCAATTTGGATTTAATTGTGGGTTTGTGTGAAGAAAGTATTAAGGGGGACCAAGGGGGATAAGATTGGAGACCAAGCATTCAAGTTTTTTTTTTTTTTTAACAAACATGCTAACATGCATTAGTAAGAACAGTTTTTGGTACAAACGTCTCTAGCATCATCGCATAATAAGTCCAAAAGAGTAGACGGAGGACTATTAACCCAATTTCTAAAAAGGCAACCCATTCGTTGGGCTTTGGCTAGCCAATCAGCCACTTTGTTCGTATCTCGATTGCAATGGGCTAAAGTAATACCCGAAGAGGCCTCCAATTTCTGCTTAGCCCTATCCACTAAAGGCTGAACCTCCCAACTTAGGGTATCTGCAGAGAGAACCGCATTCACCAGCGTACTACAGTCAAAGTGTATAATTATCTCTCTTTCTGGTCTATTCGGGACAATCTTTGAGGAAATAAAGTCTAGGGTTTCAACCAACGCTTGAGCCTCTATTATTTCAGCTGATTTTGCCTCTATGGATTTAGAAAACCCATCAATGATCTTCCCAAGGGCGTCCCTGCAGATACAAGCCACAGCTGCAGACGAGGGGGGAAATATCTGCTGGGAGTCTGAAGCGCAGCCATCTTCTTCATTGTCCAGATCTGAGCTCGTGGAGCGCTCACGAACCTCTCTGTTGAAGCTAGCGTTAAAACTGCAGCATTCTTCATTGTCCAGATCCGACCCACGGATGTTTCGGGTGCCACCGTCTTCTACAGCTTTTCCCAGATCTGTTCTGCGTCTTCGTTCGATTTCCACCACATTGGACAGAGACGGGATGGCGACCAAGCATTCAATTAAAAAGATAAAATCTTGACCTTTCTTCCCCTCACCAATCTTCCTCTGCACGCCAATTTCCACCGCCCTTATCCATTCTTGCTTTTCTTTCATTTCCATGGACGACCGCAACTTCTTCTCTCTCTTGCGCGGATCACCTCACGCCAGCAACTGCTTATTTTCTTTCTCTTTTCCTTCGCTCATCCCACCTCCATCCTCTGCCGCCTCCAGCTGCTCCACTTTCGTTTGTCCTGCCGGGTCAACAAATCCAGCGAGCTTCCCCATCGTTGACCCTTGAAGCTTCCCCGTGCCCCACGTTGCAGCTCCTTCGATCCCATCTCCACCGCTCCGCACGTCCAGCAGCAAATCCGTGGCCACGTCCTCATGCTTCTCCATTCACCGAAGCTGGTTCTCCGTCTGCTTCCGTCGACGTCAGCACGCGGTCAGCAAACCAGCGAGCTCCTCCTTCACGTTGACATCGCAAGCCCCTCACGCCTGCTGCTCCACCAACGCACGAGGCCCAGCGGCTAAGTCCACGAGCCCAATTTCAGCCCAGCGTTCAGCCCAAGTCTAGCGACCATTTGAAGCCCGCAAGCCCACTTGAAGGCCGACCCACTTCAGTGTTTCCAGCAGCCATTTCCAGCCCACGTCTCAGCCCATCAAGTGAGCCACAATAGCCCAAGAAGTCGGCCCATGCAATTTTCCAGCCCATCTTCAGCTTTGTCCAGCCCACTTGAGGCCCACGAAGCAAGCCCAGCTGCAGCCCAAGCCCAGGATCAAGCCCAACACTTGTTGTGGACTTTGCAAGGCTTTTGGCCCGATCTAAGTGTCCGTGGACGCCACCAAAAATTCAAATTTCGGCCACCGTCGCGTCGTTGTCGTCGTCGTTTGGTCCAAGCGGATCGCATTCAAGTGAGTTTTACTCACTAATCTCTTATTAGTATGCTAATGATGATTAGGGGTTGATTAGATTTAATTAAGTACAATTATGTGGTTAGATTAGATTAGAATAATTAAATTAGGGATTTACCTATGCATGTTAGGCAAATGGTTAGTGTACTTAGCAAGTAGACAAGTCCTGTTATTTATTGAATGAGTCTCGGTAATTTTCCGAGCTCGTCTTGGCATCCAATTAGGCATTATGGGCCTAAATTGGATTTATTGCATTTATTTAATAATTTTCGGAATTAATTAATTATTTATTTATTTTCCAGAAATTAGACCGGGATGGTCGACGACCGGAATTTTATGCTGATTATCGTGATGCAATTTGTTTAATTTATTGAGTGCTAGATTGTGCTAAATTGATTTATTAATGATTTTATGATTATTTTCCTAAATTAATTAATTTTGAATAATTAATTGGAAAATAATCGGGCATCGGTTGACAGCGCCAAAAATGTTTTGGTGAACTACAAAAAATGGGGGGATTGGTGGAAAGAAAATTATTATATTTTGACTAAGGCCGACTGTGTACCCACACAACATTTTATTGGAAAGGATAAAAATGGTAATTTGATGGTTTGCTTGGAATGACATATAAATCGGTTCGGTAACTCTACAGATCATCTTGAGACGGTACGGTACTATATACCGGCTCGATGACTCTACAGATCATCTTAAGACAGTACGGTATGATAAATTGTGTGTATATCGGCTCGATGACTCTATATGTCATATTGAAACAGGACGGTATGATCTACCGACTCGGTGACTCTACAGATTATCTTGAGACAGTACGGTATAATATATTGGCTCGATAATTCTACAGATCATCTTGAGACAGTTTGGTATGATATGTGTATATACTGACTCGGTGACTCTATATGTCATCTTGAGATAGGACAATATAATTTGACAGCTTGATGACTCTATATGTCATCTGGAGATAGGATAATATACTATCTATATATCACCTAGGGTAAGTAGTCTTGGATGTTGATCAGACTTATAGATAGTAGGGAATGGGCTGACCAAGAAATGGTCGTGATGACATGTAATAGATTAAGTTGATTGATCAATAATTCGATCGCAATTGATTAGGTGGTGTGATACAATGTGTTCGTGTATACCTAATATATATACTAACTTACAAGAAGGAAATGAGGTCAAGGTACGTCCTCTGACTTGTGTTGTGCTTAAGCAGCCCTAAGGTGTATTGGCTTCCTAATCAGGTCTTAAAGGGTTGAACTTGTTGAGACATAGTCTCATCTCGGTTGTGAAACAACATTTCAGGTCCCTAGATATAGTAGACCTGGATTTTAAAGATCTCGAAAGTCCGATGCAGTCCACTGAAGGCTCCAGTTGAAGTGTGGAGATGATGAAGAGGAGGACGAGGACTCGTAGTTTATGGAACCCCACCCCCGTTTGTAGACCTTGGTTTTGAATTTAGCATAGTAGTCCGCCTTATATATATTTGCACTTTGATCGACAATGTATATAAGTGTGGTTGTTTTTGAAAGTTTGGAACTTAGTCTTATTTTCCTATCCCATTGTTTTATTATTTGGAGATTTTTATATGCTTCCGCATGCGTATTAAAAATAAAAGGATCGGCGATGCGTCCTGGGACGTCGTTATTAATCGACTAGGTAAGGGATGGGTACGTGCCCGAAGATCGGGGTGTGACAGAAGGGGCAGCTAGCGTGGCTGTTTGGGCTTGTGGACGAGGGACGTGCGGGCTGGCTTCGACGGAGATGTGTGGACGTAGACGGCATGAGATGGGCTGCTTCGGTAGGATGGTCTCACGGCAGCTGCAAGAAGCAGCTTCGATTATTGCTTAAAGTCAACGAAGGGGAAGGGAGTTGTGCTGGGTTGCTACTGTTGATTGAGAAGACAAAGCTTGGTGGAGGAGCAGCAAGGTGGCAGAGTAGCCAACGGCTGGTGGAGGAGAAATGAAAGGAAATGGGCTGGTGCGTGGCTGCAGGCGGCGATGGAGGAGAGTGTGCGGCTTTGGCGGAACAAAGAAGAAGCAGATAGATTCGAGGCAGCTAGCGTGAAGATTTGAGAAGAGAAGAAGGAGAGAGAAACCAAAGGAAAGGGGAAAGGATGAGGGAGAAGGGGGGCTGTCGGCTGAAAGGAGGAAAGGAGAAAGCGATGTGCACGAGTGAGAGACAAGCGAGCGAGAGAGAGAGAGAGAGAGAGAGACCGGTGGGGGAGGGAAAGAAAAATCAATAAAACAAAATCTAAAAATCATTATCTCTTGGTCCAAAAGTCTTCAATCTTATTTCACTTGTCCCCAATTCTTTCTTGCAAGGTAAAACCACAAAATAATCAGATTTTGAAGCCAAAAATGCTGCCCCCTTCCTAGCTCCGAATTTCCTCATTTTGGGCTTCCATTTCTTTGACAAATTCCCCAATTTGATGTTCAATTTTGATGAAAAAAAAAGCCCACACAATTTCTACAATTCCCTTTCACCAAGTAGCTCGGTTTGCAAGTCAAAAATCCATTCAATTCGGCCAATCCGAATTTCTATTCTTTTCCAAAATGTCCGAATCGATTTTCCGTAAAAATCCTGGAATCGCCAAAATTTCTTCAAATAATGAGTAGACATTCCTACAATAAGTCGTGACATGGCCGAACTTTCAATTTCTGAAATTGGGTTCAAATTCGCGGTTAATTTCAATGTGATGCAATTTTAGTATGACCTATTCTACCAGGTAGATTTCAGAAATTTTTTGTGCAATTAACCCGTGGTCAATTTTTTTCGAACCACGTGTACCTCTTCGACACATTAGCGACTCTCGGTTGCCATGAAAACTTCAATGTTTCAAATACGGACATAGGGCGCCAAAACGACAGAAAAATCAGTTTAGTACAGATCGACGGGAATTTTGCAATTTATTGAAATCACCCACGTTTAGCCACATATCTCAGTCGAACTGACCTATCTCCGATCTCTGATCGACTTTTAACTATACCGTAATGACCTTTACAGACTAGCAAGATCGAGCAGTCGATTCCTAGTCGAATTCTCAAGTCTATTGCGCCTAAAATTCTTTAATGACTTCCCTAGATAGTCTAATTATCTTATGAGTGATCGGCTTAGAAAATAACACTATAAGCGCATCGATGAAAGGCCTGATTTATTCAATTGAAAACAGAGTTGAAAATTTAGGATGTCACACCCATCATCTGCGGTCAGTTAAATAGCAACGTCCCAAGACACATCGCCAACCCATTCTTTTTTATGCACATGCGGAAGCGAATAAATAATCCCAAAACAACAACAAGATGAGATAGGAAAGTAAGGTCATAATTTTGAAAACTAACAACATACTTATATATACATATCATAACAAGTCTAACACACACTAAGTCGATATATATATATATATATATATATATATATATGTTAGGTCTACAAAACATGGGGGTTTACAAACAACTACTAATCTTCCTCTTACTCCACATCCTTGTACTCATTGGAGCCTTCAGCTAAATACACTGGGGACTCGGGTTCTTCAAGATCCAAGTCTATCGGGTCTACCATCGAACCTCCAAGGGGATCTATTGTACCTTTCCCAAAAGCAACTTTCAGTACATACAGAGGTATCTCAAATATCACTATGGGACCCTTTCTCTGGCCATCCTAAGCCTTGCGGTACCATGATCTGTATCGGTGGAGCACCTTATGGGGGAGAGCCTCATCGACCAAAACCACAGACTTCACAAGCTCATAGACTAAACCCCTAGGGTGCCCATGAACCGGAATGTAGACAATCTGTTTTGTAATCTTCTTCGGTTGACCAAAACGCTTGGAAGGAGCTGCCATCTATGGACCTAAAATTGTTATCCCACAACGGGATAAGACGATGTCTTAGCAAGTTCAACCCTCTAAGACCTGACTATAAAGAAAATACACCCTGAGGCCTGCCTAAGCGCAGACACAAGTTAGAGGACTTACCTTAATCTCATTCTCTTCCTGCAAGCCAATACAATTCACAAATTCATAGAATTACATCAACAAATCAATTCAAATCATTAAATCGGATCAAATCATCGATCAATCGACATAGTCAATTCCATGTCATCAGGGCCATCTCTTGGTCATCTCAATTACTCACTCCAACTATTAATTATGGCCCAATGGGCACGGCCTACTAGATGTTCAGCAGTGAATTACGGCCTAATGGGTATAGCCCGTTCCAAGTTCGGCGGTAAATTACAACCCAATAGGCACAGCTATTTTCTTGATCTAACTCATAACATCACACGGTTATTCACCCACGGCCAACAACATTGTACTTCACAATTAAATTCCTCAATTAACATAATACATTGGCATATTTTCCTCATGTTAAAAATACCCCATAAAAAAATCGTGTATGGGTACACAGTTGTTCTGAGCCAAAAATATAATATCTTTATTTTATAAAATCCCACTATTTTCAGTAATCCAGAAATACATTTTTGGCATTGTAAACCGACGTTTGATAATTTTCTAATTAATTATCAAAATTAATAAATTTTAAGATAAATACCCCAAAATTGCAAACCACACTCAATTAGCACAAATTAGCAGTCAAATAAATAAATAGATCACACCAATGCAATCAGCATGAAATTCCGGTCACTGGTTATCCTAGTCTAATTTCTAGAAAATAATTAAATAATTAAATAATTACATAAATTAATTATTAAATGCAAATAAATAGGACTTAGGCCCGTAAAGCCTAATTAAAAGTCGAGACGGGTTTGGAAAATTTCCAAACCACTCTAAGTAAATACTAGAGCTTATCTAGGCTCTAATTAAACTACTATAACCATCTAATATGCAATATCGAACGATTAAATTGCTAATCTATTCTAACTATCTACCTAATTCATACTTAGTATAAACTAATTAACCCTTAAGCGTCATTAACTTATTAAGTATGGATTAGTGAGTTAAACTCACTTGATTAACAATCCGCTTGGACCACAACAACAGGGACGCAGAGACGGGTCACAAACTCCAAAGCGGGGATGGCGATAACTTGGGGAGGCTGAGCTTAGTTTTCTTGAATTTTTGGAGGCTTCAGCAGTTGGAATAGGGGCTAGTCGATGGTGGGAGGGAGAAGGACAGGGAGAGGGAACAAACTTGCTTTGGAGGGGGCCACTAAGGCTTTCTTCTCATCCCTTTTGTCCCCTTGGTGTGTCCCACCAAGCTTGCTGTTATCCACAGCCAATTTCCCAGCCCTTTGGCTTCCTCTAGAAGTCTTGAGTTGGTCCAAAAGTTGGGTTCAAATGGGGCATACAAATTTTGGTTGAAATTGGTTCAATTTCCATTCAATTCCTCATTGAATCAACTCATCTTGGCTTCTATAAATTCCACCAACGTATCATCAATCAAATTGGCATTTTTCCTCACCAATAGAACCTACTTGCGTCCCAATTTCGTGATAAAAACGGTCCTCTGAATTTCCCGGTCGAAAATAGCCCTATGTCGACTTTTCGCCAAAAACCTTGGTTTGCAAAAAAAAATCTTCAGAGATTGAGTCAACATTCCGAAAATGACTTGTGATATGACAGAACTTTCAATTTCTGAAACCGAATTTAAATTCGCGGTTAATTTCAATCCGGCACGATTTTAGCGTGACCTAAGCTATCGGGTAGCTTTTAGAAATTTTTAGTGCAAATGACCCAAGGTCGATTTTCTTCAAGCCACAATGAACCTCTTCGACACATTGGCAACTCTCGATGGTTGTGAAAATCTCAAGATTTCAAATACGGACACATGGTACCAAAACAACAGAAAAATCAGTATAGTGCCGATTGACGAGAATTTTGCAATTTAGTGAAATCACCCACGTTTAACCATATATCTCGGTCAAACCAACCTATTTCTGATTTCTAATTGATCTTTACTGTGCCAAAACGATCTCTGCAGATGAGCACAGCCGAATAGTCGATTTTTATTCGAATTCTCAAGTCTATTGCATTAAAATCCCTTATTTATTTCCCCATATAATCTAGTTATCCCAAAAGTGCTCAGCTCTGAGAATAGCACTATAGGCATGTCAATGAAAGGTTCAATTAATTTAATTGAAAGCAGAACTGAAAATTTCAAGATGTCACAACTCTTCTCTTGTTATAAAAATTTCATCCTTGAAATTTAAACCATTACAAAACTTTAAGCAGAAAGCTGGGGGTACAATTGTCTCATCGACTTTTCACTCTCCCAGGTTGCTCCTTTAGTGCCGTGATGTTACCAAATCACTTTGACCAACGAAATGGTCTTTATACGTAGAATTTGTTCCTTTCCATCCACTATCTAAACTGGGCTTTCAATATACGACACTCTATCGTCGACGTCCAATTCCTCAAGATTAAGCACATGGATCGGATCAGGCTCTTACTTCCTCAACATCGACATGTGAAAGACGTCGTGCACTTGTGCCAGTCTCGATGGCAATACAAGACGATACGCTAGGATTCCGATTCTCTCTAGAATCTCAAATGGACCTACGTACCTCAAACTCAACTTTCCTTTCTTGCCAAAGCGCGAAGTTCCCCTCATTGGCAACACTTTCAGAAAAACGTGATCACCAACTTGGAATTCCAATAATCTCCGGCGCTTATTTGCGTAACTCTTCTGTCGGCTCTGAACAATCTTTAGTCTACCTCTAATAACTACGACTGTATCTACTGACTGCTGAACCAACTCTGGGCCTGTGATCTTTCTTTCCCCGACTTTATCCCAACACATTGGCATTCTGCACGCTCTGCCATACAACATTTCGAAAGGAGCCATCTAAATGCACTGCTGACAATTGTTGTTGTAGATGAATTCGATCAAATGAAACTGTTTTTCCCAACTTCCCTTGAAGTCTAGCACGCAAGCTTGCAGCATGTCTTTGAGGGTTTGAATTGTCCTCTCAGACTGGCCATCTGTCTTAGGATGATATGCCATGCTATACTGCAGCTTCGTACCTAAAGCACTCTGTAAGCTCTTCCAAAATGCAGCTGTGAATCTCGGGTCTCGGTCTGAAGTGATCGTCACCGGTACTCCATGCAGACGAACTATCTGACGCACGTACAATTTTGCGTGCCTGTCTAAACTGAGGTCCTTTCGTACTACAATAAAGTGAGCCGACTTTGTCAATCTGTTGACCACCACCCAAATGGAATCGTTTCCTCTCTGACTTCTCGGTAATCTGGTCACGAAATCCATCGTAATGTGCTCCCACTTCCACTCTGGGATCTCGAGAGGTTGCAGAAGTCCTCCCAACTTACAATGTTGAGCCTTCACTTGCTGACACGTCAGACACTTTGCGACATGCTTGGCTATGTCCACCTTCATACCAGACGACTAATAGTGTTGACGCAGATTCTTATACATCTTTGTACTGCTAGAATGAATGCTATAACTATTACGATGAGCTTCTGATAAGATATCCTCTATAAGCTCTGCATCGTTAAGTACAACCAAAGGTCCTTGGAACCTTAGTATTATGTCCTCAGAAATCTGAAAGTCGGTCTTTCTCTTATCAGTATCCTTGTTGACACCTAAATTTTACAATTTTATGGTGTACAAAATTAGGAATTAGTCACTAAAAAAAATGCCAAAACAACAAAAAAAAAAAATGTGGAGCGAGCCAGGTCCATTTCCCCTCTGGCCTGGCCCACGCCAGCCTTTCTCCCTCCCGCACCTTCGTGTGGAACCCTAGAGAGGGAGGGGGGCAAAGAAGAGAGGGGGTTGGACACAGGAGAGGGCTCGACAGGGAGGCAACACAAAGAGCTCGAAGAGAAAAAGAGACAGGGAGAAAGGAGGTGCATCGACCAAGTCGGGTCAAACCAAACCCGACCCGACCCGGTTCACCTTTTTTTTTTTTTAAATCAAAAATTAATTTTAAAAATTAAATTAAAAATTAAAAATTTAAAGAATATTTTCTTTAAAAAAATTTTAAAATTTAAAAAAAATTAATTAATTTTTTTAAAAATATTTCGAAAATTAAAAAATGCAGGGTTTGGTTAGGAATTGCCATGTTTTTCCTTTTAATATATTTAGACCTTTATTAGCTCGTCTTTTGATTATATCGTAAGTTTAAATTGCATATTTGTCTATGTTTAATTGCACGTGTTTAATTTTAATGCAATTAGGATCTTGATGACTATGATTGTTACTTTAATGATCGCGCACCTGCATGATTTCCTCACATGTTAGTGGATAGGTATAAAATCAATTCAAATTGCCTGCCAAAAATCATTTTGTTAAAATGAACAAAATTAGGTACTAAAAGGGCACTAATCGATTAATTAGTGTAATCAAGTCCCTGACCCTAGATTATCTGGTTGCGTAGGAAGTGAGACACACTCCCATGCCTCACTTGATTTCTAGCCGACCATAATAGGCTAGTGGTGACTCCTTTTGTGTAAAATTCATAGAAAATATCACAATGTCACGTGGGGTATGGGCTTGGGAGAGCTCGTGCCTAATCATGGGCTTTAGACCCGTCCTTTAGGCAATACCCTTAAACCTGTTCCCTCCCCCCAAGGGTAGGTCACAACAGCTTGGCGACTCCACTAGGGATTTGGTTTTAAACCTTAGAGGACTTAGGCCAAAATTAATTTTATTCAAAAATATTTTTGTTTGGCAGCGAGGATTTTAGGTACGCCCCTAACATTTAAGGTGGTAAATGTTTTTATAGAATGTGAGGTATAAGGGGAAGTGTTTGCTCACCTTTGTCTTGTAGGGAGGTGTAGGAATGTATGGTTTATTTTTATGTACGGAGTGTTGTTTGCTTATAAATTGTTGTGCATGTATCATCTGCATTGCACTACAACATGGTACACACAATCTGCTGCCGGACTTGGGCCGCATAGGATCACTTAGGATGGTGTTGAGGTGGATACCACTCCGACTACAACCGCATAGTACGAGTCGCCCATCTCTACCCCGAAATTTCTTTCTTCACGTTGAAGGTACCCACCCCGGTCTGCGAGCATGCGACACGGGTTGGTTCTTTGACGAAGCCGGAGTCATGGGTAACACGACCTAGCCGCGAGCTTGTTGGTTCAGTCCTGTGATCCCATGGCTCCATTTTGGGTCATATAGAGTAGAAATCGAACCACATTCCATTCGCATGTCTATGTGATTTTAAAAAAAAAAAAAAAAAAGCGGAGACAAAGGTCGGCACCCATTGTAAGTGTCATTTTCCTTTTATTTGCTCATTTTGTATTGCATTTTCATCTTGAAATTTGCAGAAATCAATTGAATACCCTCAGTGATGTAGGCTTATTATGATTGAAAAATTGGCAATCATTTTTGACAAGTGAACATTTGAATGCAAGTTCTAAACGCTTTGATTTGGCCCTGTTGAACACATGGTCTTGTTTAAAATTTCTAATTATGGGCTCAAAATCATTTTGAAAAAAAAAAAACTTTCAAGTTGTGATTTTATATTGGGGCACAAAAATTGAGATTGCATTTTTTATCAAACTCTTTCCTTCTCACATTTTGGGACTGAAATGCAAATCACATTTTGTATAGATTTCTCAAAATATAAGTCACTTCATTTTTTGGAAGAGTAAAATCATAAAACCAATCTCTTTTTTAAAAAAAAAAAAAAAAATCAATGCCACTTTTACATATGGAACTTTTGGAATAAAAGTGAACAATCGATTGATGGTTGTGGATTGATTATTTAAATGATGTCTTCTTTTATAATAAAATCTTGGCGAAATACAAAGATCCCATAGTAAGGATTATGGGGCATGTCCGCCGCCTCGATTTTGTTGTAAGAAGCGACCTCATTGATCATGTACTGACATTGTCGTCTTTTTGTAGGTTATGCATGATGCTCCTTGACATTCTCATGGTGACCACATAAAGAAGTGAATTATAGAGTTAGGACATGAGTTGATTTTTACTTTCATCTGTGCAAGAGTTTCTTATATTTTATCGTTGTCTTTATTCTTGTTAGGAACCTTGTTTTCCATTTTGAGTTTTGATTGCGAATCCAATTGTTGCTTTTGTAAATCGTGCGGCTCACATTTTTAATGATGGGATTCAACTTCATGAAAATCATCCCTTAAAAAAAAAAAAAAAAAACGAATTCAGAAGTGTTTCAAGTGAATCTTTATGCCTACCTTCCAAAATGAATTTCAAGAAAGCTCTGCTTGAGGCCCTCTCTTCACGAAATCGCTTTCTCTGGTAGGACGATGAGTTTATTTGAGATCAACATTTGCTCATTCTAAAAAATAAAAGTGTAGGCTCATGGAACTTGAGGAGTAAGCATGTGTCGAGGCATCCTCAGTGCCAATTTTCCATAGAAGCGGAACGAAGTTGAATTTCATTCTGAGAAGTTTTGTTATTCGCAAATGCCTTAGGTGCCAAAACAACCCATTGATCTCATTCACCTTGCATGATGAGACAAATGAAGGGAGTTGCCAAATATTCAAAAGGGCGAATTTGAAAGAAGAGTAATCTGTATCGAATCCAATTGTCCATTTCTGATACCGTTTCTGACATGATTTTCTTTTCATTGTCAAGGCGACATCAAGAGTACCAAGTTTTATAACGTTCCAACAAATGCGATGGAGCACTATTGAGCCTTGTTCATCTTAAACAAAAAAAGATTCAAATGATGAAACAGAGGGGCAATATTATCCATTCCTCCATGAGAGATACCTTGGGATGTTGATCGCCCGACTTTGAAAAAGATGTATCTCATTCCTAAACTTGATTCTCTTCAACATGAAAAATGACGTGTCCTTTTCTTTGATACAAGACGCATTCGAAACATGACAAAGGTTTGTCAAATAAAGAGTGGGAGAGCAACGTTTAATTTAAAAATAAATCTCTCATCTCCCCACCAATGAAGTGTGCTAGAACAACATTGTCAAATTCATCAAGAAAGGATGTATCGTTCTTCAATTGAACCTAATTGAGTATGGAGATAACCCGTTTCATCTCCTCTTCTTACAGGGTGATAAATAAATAAATAAATAAATAAAAGTTGCACATTGACCGTAGAAGTAGCACCTTCCACCAAGGAATCAAGAAAACATCAAACACTTGAAGGTGAATGCAAGGAAGGGTAATGCCAAGTTACCAAATGTTCATGAGGGTGAATCCAATAGATGTTAGCCCTCAAAGGATAAAAGCGAGTAAAGGGTAATAATGTATCGTTTCCAACTTTTCAATCCCTAATGATTTTTTCCCTAACATATTCTTTTACATTTTTTATAGGATTACCGGATCACCATGCCGTAGGTAAGTACCCTTCTTCTCAATCTTTTTTTTTTTCTTTTTTTTCTTTTTTTAAAGAAAAAAGAAGGAAAAAAAAAGAGAATTTCTATTACAAAAGAGAACTTTTGGCGCTTTCCTAGAAGAAAAAAGATGAATAATTGAAAAAAAAAAATTACAAACTTTTTGAGCATCATTTTTATCTCAAAATTGTTTTCTCATTTCGTGGATTATTCATTTTGAATCAAATTTCCCTATGGAGTTTAATCTATTCAGACGATCTCGGTAGAGTGAAATGGAGACGTTAACCGTGCCAAACAAGATTTGCTTAGGATGAAGAAAGGCAAGCTATTTCCAAGTACATCCTTCAAACACTTTTGAGGGTTGAGTGAAGAACAACCTTCTCTTAGGACGAAGGATCCATTCGCATTGAGCGCAAAGATCAAAATGATAAAGGCATTTCCTTCATCAATCCCAAGCACCGAGTTGACATATTGCTAACCCTTTGGGCCAAATAGAGATGATCCTCCAAAGTACCCCTATTGAGAACGACCCTACATTAGGACAGCATAGGAGGTTACAGTCGTGTTGTAGAGCGAATGATTGGGAAAGATCCTATTACTTTCACTTGCATCAATCTTCTGGTGACAGCTTCAAAGGAATTCTCATTAGATCTTGACTCATCCCAATATGAAGAAGAGCATTTCATTCTCCACCAAAATACTGATACACATTGCTTTAACCAATTTGGACCTGATCGTTCATTTCTGAACCCTAAGCGGCAATCATCTCCCTTCAATAGGGCAAGGCATAAGAATTGACCAAATATAATTGACAGTCATGAGAAAATGCGAAAAGCATCTCGAAAGTCATAAGAGCTCCAAAAGTTCAAAGAGCAAAAAGTTCGACAAATTAGGGGACATGAAAAAGTAGTGTGCCTGGTAAAAGCAAGGCCAATGCCCATCAAGAAAGAAGAGCCAAAAGGCTGCATCTTATGTGAAAAATTATCACAGTCCAAGTGCCTACAAAAAAAAAAATTATTGCAAGTGCAAAGAAAGTTAGAAAAATGGGCAAAGCTCCCATGCAGAAATGATTAGTCAATGGACTTTTGAGATGCGTTGTATTTCAAAAGCCAAATGATTTGAAAAAATCGAGTGACCTGGTCATGATGCCATAATGATCACCGACTCTTAAAAACCCTCTTGAAAATTTTAAGCCTTTCGAGCCTCTCCCGAACCAACGTTACAGCCCTCTTCCAAAGTCTCTTCTGATTGGGATGGTTTGAGTGAAAATGAGAATACCACAAAGAAGCTATTACTTGAAGGAATGGAAGTAATTATATCTTGTCTTATCTTCCAAGTTCTTGACTCGTAAACTCGATGAAGATAGCGACAAATATTCCTTTATTGGCCTCAAAGCAATCATTCCTTTGTGTAAGCCCTAACCGAGCCTATAGTACGGTCCTTTCGAAAGACCATTTGGATCGATCAGATTGTGCTCATTGCGAATGTTTCTGGAAACCTTTAACATGGGTTATGTGAGATACCATCAACAATCAGTTATTCAAGCAGTCATTCTATCGAGAGTGTGTGAGAAGCCCATTCTGACTAAGAAGCTTTAGTTTGGCATGCTTAATGAGTCTTTTTCACGAGTCGTAGCTGTTCTGATAAGAACTTGACTCCCAGAGAATTTGATGATTAATGATACATCCCCGAGCAAGATGACAATTTTGCGCTACATGATACTAATTGACATCGAATGTTTTCTTTAAAGCAGTTGAACTTAGCTTGATTAACTTGTTCGATTAATGCTGCAATAATGTCAATACGTCTCTTGATGACGTCCCTAATGACATTTGCTCAAGTTGAGTTTGACAGGATTCCTCGGTGAAGCCATGCAGTTTTCAAATGGTTCATGGGTCTATCCTTAAACCACATGGTTCGTGGGTCAATCCTTAAACCACACAGTTCGTGGGTCAATCCTTAAACCACAAGGTTCGTGGGTCTATCCTTAAACCACAAGGTTCGTGGGTCTATCCTTAAACCACACTTTTAAAATGTTCATGAGTCTATTTTTAAACTGCGATATTTTCAAAAGGTTCATGGTCAACCTTAAATCATGGCATCTACAACGGTTCACTGGTTTCCCTCAAATCATGCATTTTCAACCCGGTCGAAACCCGTTGTTATACGGGGAGACCTCATTGCTTTCTCTTCTTCTTATGACCCAGAGAGCCTTATATCCTGGAGTCTTTTCTCTTCTTATGACCCAGAGAGCTTTTGTAGCCCGAAGAGCTTTACAGCTTGGAGTCCTTCTTCCTATGACACGATGAGCTTTGTACCCTGGAGAGCTTTTGTAGCCCGGAGAGCTTTTGTAGCCCGAAGAGCTTTGTAGCCCGAAGTCCTTCCTACGACACGGTAAGTTTTGTAGCCCGAAGAGCTTTTATAGCCCGAAGAGCTTTGTAGCTCGGAGTCCTTCTTCCTACGACACGGTGAGCTTTGTAGCCCAGAGAGTTTTTATAGCCCGGAGAGCTTTTTAGCTCGGAGAGCTTTTGTAGCCCGGAGAGCTTTGTAGCCCAGAGTCCTTCTTCCTACGACACGGTGTGCTTTGTAGCCCGGAGAGCTTTTGTAGCCCGAAGAGCTTTGTAGCTCGGAGTCCTTCTTCCTACGACACAGTGAGCTTTGTAGGCCGAAGAGCTTTTATAGCCCGGAGAGCTTTGTAGCCCGGAGTCCTTCTTCCTACGACACGGTGTGCTTTGTAGCCCGGAGAGCTTTGTAGCCCGGAGTCCTTCTTCCTACGACACGGTGTGCTTTGTAGCCCGGAGAGCTTTGTAGCCCGGAGTCCTTCTTCCTACGACACAGTGAGCTTTGTAGCCCGGAGAGCTTTTGTAGCCTTGAGAGTTTTGTAGCCCGGAGTCCTTCTTCCTATGACATGGTGAGCTTTGTAGCCTTGAGAGCTTTTGTAGCCCGAAGTCTTTCTTCCTATGACACGGTGAGCTTTGTAGCCCGGAGAGCTTTCGTAGCCCAGAGAGCTTTGTAACCCGAAGTCCTTTTTCCTATGACACGGTGTGCTTTGTAGCCCGGAGAGCTTTGTAACCCGGAGTCTTTCTTCCTATGACACGGCGTGCTTCTGTAGCCCGGAGTCTTTTTTCCTCTTATTGACAAGATGCGCTTCCATAATTATGAGTCATTTTCCGTTGACCTGATGCGTGCTTATCCACTTAGGGTCTTTCTACAGTCGAAATAATTTAGGTGTCTTTTGTCTTTGAATGCAACTTCTTTGAGCTCCGATTCAAAGAGGGGCAGCTGTTGACACCTAAATTTTACAATTTTATTGTGTACAAAATTAGGAATAAGTCACTAAAAAAAGGCCCCAAAAAAAAAATGTAGAGCGGGCTAGGTCCATTGCAGGCCAGGTCCATTTCCCCTTTGGCTTAGCCCATGCCAGCCTTTCTCCCTCCTGCACCTTCGCATGGAACCCTGGAGAGGGAGGGGGGCAATGAAGAGAAGGGGCTGGACACGGGAGAGGGCTCGATGGGGAGGCAACACAAAGAACTCGAAGAGAAAAAGAGACAGGAAGAAAGGAGGTGCGTCGAAGCTGCCCGACGCCGTTCCTGTGCCAAGCCGCATCGTCCCGGTCATCCCCCCGACGCTATCACCGTCGCTGCACCAAATCTCCACCGTGTCGCTATTGCCCGCCACCATCTGCTACAATGTAGTCCCGACGCCAAGCCACCGCGCGCCTCCGCCGGACACCGCCGCTCCAAGCCCCCTCGCCCGTGTCGCTTCCTCGAGTCATGCTGCCATCGGTCACACCAGTCGCCGCTCGCTTCCCCAGAACCCAGATCTAAAGAAGCGGGAGAGGGAGAGAGAACCAAAGAGGAAAAAGGGGGGGTCTCTGACGCCGCCCGAGCCTCCTTGCGCCACCGCCGCTCCACCCGAGTCGGCCATTGTCCCGCCAACCACCGAAGCTCCTCCTCACCCGCAAGCTTGCGCCACCGCTTCGCCTGCGAGCTCGCATCGTCGTCCTTGCCACTGTTGCCTCGCTGCTCCGTCCTCCTACTCGACGCTGCCCAAGCCGACGCCGCCGCAACACAGCGGGAGAGAGGTGAGGCAAACCAGGTCTTGGCCGAGTCAGGCAAAAGCCCCGTCGAGTAGGGTTTCGGCCCAAAACCCGGTATGTTCTTTTAATTAATTTGGGCCAGATTTGGGTTATTCTTGCATGTGGGCTTATGGGTTTTTAGGCTGAGTTTGGGCTTGGGCTATTTTTGCTTACGGGCTTAGGGATTTAAGAGCTTGTGGGCTTAGGGAGTTGTGGGCTTCATTTTTAAAATAAAAGAGATTTTACCAAATTGGGCCCACTAGGTGGGCCCAATCCGAACCAAAGAAATGCCTGACCAAAGCTGGTCAGGCCGGTTCGGCCGGCCCCCCATTTGGACCGAACCCAATCCGTGTTGACAGGGTCGAGTCGAACCAAACCCGACCCGGTTCACCTTTTTTTTAATAAAAATTAATTTTAAAAATTAAAGAAAAATTTAAAAATTTCGAAAATTAAAAAAATGTAGGGTTTGGTTAGGAATTGCCATGTTTTTCCTTTTAATATATTTAGACCTTTATTAGCTCGTCTTTTGATTATATCGTAAGTTTAAATTGCATATTTGTCTATGTTTAATTGCACGTGTTTAATTTTAATGCAATTAGGATCTTGATGACTATGATTGTTACTTTAATGATCGCGCACCTGCATGATCACCTCACATGTTAGTGGATAGGTATAAAATCAATCCAAATTGCCTATAAAAAATCATTTTGTTAAAATTAATAAGATTAGTACCGAAAGGGCACTAATCGATTAATTAGTGTAATCAAGTCCGCAACCCTAGATTCTCTAGTTGCGTAAGAAGTGAGGCACACTCCCATGCCTCACTTGGTTTCTAGCCGACCATAATAGGCTAGTGGCGACTCCTTTTGTGTAAAATTCATAGAAAATATCTCAATGTCACGCGGGGTATGGGCTTGGGAGAGCTCGTGCCTAATCATGGGCTTTAGGCCCATCCTTTAGGCAATACCCCTAAACATGTGCCCTCCCCCCGAGGGTAGGTCGTGACAATCCTCTTGTAGAATTTTCTAAACATCTGGGTCTGTCAGTTGAAGTAATTTGATCATGATCTGCGTATCCAGCTCAATTCTGAGGGTGATCATAAGATTTGAAAGGTGGCCTACCTCAAATTTGAAAACCGAATCTCAAGCTCTCTCAATTAGATTCCACTCTTTAACCAACATATGTACGACTGAAAACTTCCGACTCAAAGTGTCGACGACCTTATTCGCCTTCCCAGGGTGATATAGGATATCACAATCGTAGTCCTTCAACAGTTCCATCCATCGACACTGCCTTATATTCAACTCCTTCTAAGAGAATAAATACTTGAGACTTTGATGGTCAATAAAGATCTGGAATCTTTCTCCGCACAAATAATGTCTTCAAATCTTCAGAGCGAAAATAATTGGCGCAAGTCCTAAGTCATGCATCAGGTAGTTCTGCTCATGAGGTCTCAACTGACAGGAGGCATAAGCAACAGCCCTACCATGTTGCATTAGTACGCAACCCAATTCTCTAAACAACGCATCACTATAAATCTCGTATCCTCCAAGACCAGATGGAATGGTCAGCACATGTGCGGTAGTCAACTTTTGCTTAAGCTCTTGGAAACTATGCTCGCACTTGTCTGTCTACAACAACTTCTCTTCTTTCTTCAGTAGTCTAGTCAACGGCGATGCTAATGCTGATCAACGAACCTTCTGTAGTAACCTGCCCAACCTAAAAAACTTATGATCTTTGTCATAATAGTCAGTCTCGGCTAGTTGATCACTGCTTCAATCTTGGACGGGTCCATGGAGATTCCTTTGCCTGAAATCACGTGATCTAAGAAAGCAACACAAGTCAACCAAAACTCACACTTGCTGAATTTGGCGTATAACTAATGAACCCTCAGAGTCTGCAGTACTACTCTTAGATGACTCTCATCCTCTTCATCACTCCTCGAATACACCAAAATATCATCTATGAACACGATCACAAATTGATCAAGGTATTCCTTGAACACTCAATTCATCATATCCATGAAAGTAGTTGGAGCATTCGTCAACCCGAACGATATTACAGTAAACTCATAATGACCGTACCGAGTATGAAATGCTAACTTCGATATATCCTCTTTCTTGATCCTCAACTGATGATATCCTATTCTCAAGTCAATTTTG
This sequence comes from Eucalyptus virginea, assembly GCA_014182375.1. NCBI lineage: Eukaryota > Viridiplantae > Streptophyta > Magnoliopsida > Myrtales > Myrtaceae > Eucalyptus > Eucalyptus virginea. Next base: position 32,508,933 of record CM024519.1, read on the forward strand.
GAAAATATCGACGCTCCTTGCAACTAATCAAACAAGTTGTCGATCCTCGAGAGTGGATACTTGTTCTTGATCGTCACTTGATTGAGTTGACGATAGTTGATGCACGGATGCAACGAACCATCTTTTTTTTCACGAACAAAACTGGTGCTTCCCAAGGTTATGCACTGGGACATATGAATCCCTTATCCAAAAATTCCTACATCTACACCTTCAGTTCCTTCAACTCCGATAATGCCATCCGATATGGAGCCTTAGAGATTGGCTCTGTCCCAACTGCTAATTTAATCACAAACTCAATTTCCCTCCCTAGCAGTAAACCTGGCAATTCTTTCGAGAATACATTTGGGAATTCTTGCACCACTGAGATATCTTCAATCTTCAGCTCCTTAACTGTTGTATCCACAAAAATTGCTAGATAACCTTGACAAGCCCCATCTAACAAACAGGTTGCCTCAAGCGACAAGATCAGTGTAATCGAGGGTCCTCCTTGACTTCCAACAAACTTGAAACTCTCACCCTCTAACAGGTCAAACTGAATCGCTTTAACAGTCCATCTTAGCTCGTTGCTTGGTGAACTAGTCCATACCAATTATCAAATCAAAGTCATACATGGCTAGGATTAATAAGTCTATTTTCCTCTCTCACTCACCAATCACTAACTTGCAACCAAAACAACCCAATGCAGACAACACCTTATCCTTTAATGGTGTAGATATGCTACCTATTGACTCCAGCAACTCAGGACTTAATCCTATCAGCTTAACATATTGCTTGGTAATAAAAGAATGAGTTACACCAAAGTCGAATAAAGCATAAGCGGCATGGTCATTCAGTGAAACCGTACCTATGATCACATCAGGCGCATCCTCAACCTGACCTCCGGTGATGGCATAAACTGTTCCTTGAGCCGGGGGTTTGATCTGTCCACCCTGCGATGTGTTTTGCGGCGCGTAACCTCTAATTTGACCCATCGGTGGCAGCAGCAGCAACTGTTGTGGTCTCCCCTGTCTTCTGGGATAATTCCTAGCTATTTGACCCGGCTAATCACACCCAAAATAAGTACCTGGCCTAGATTGGCATGGGGCTGATCCGTGTCGCATTCCACACAAGCGACACACGCCATTTTGACTTGGCGCCGACTTGCCTATTCCACCCTTCCTATTGGACGAGACTTGAAATCTTCCTCCGATCATGAGCCTCTTCCCATGTTGGATTCCTTCTCTATGCAAACTGAACCTCGATCCAGATGAGGCGGCTTGCTCATTAAAACTTCTCTCTAGCAACTAGGCTCGATTGTACACTTCTCAATAGTCTTTCAGATCAAATGGCACCAGCGGTTGTTTTAGCTCTAGTCGAAGGCCATTCTTGAGCCTTCGAGCCTTATCTTTGAGACCCTCGATCAACCTCAAAGCATACTGAGAGAGCTCCGCAAACTTTACCTCGTACTGGTCAACAGTCATCGTCCCTTGGTAGAGATGCTGAAATTCTTCCATTTTCTGCTCGCATGCGCTTCCCGAAAAGTACTTATCATTGAACACTCTAAGGAAAACATCCCACAGCGGGACTATTCCTCCCAGGAACACTGTGTCTCTGGTGGCTCTCCACCAGGTATTGGCGTTACCTTGCAGTTGATCGACTACCAAGATTACTTTCTCCTTCTCATTGCACCTCAGAAGTGCAAACACCTTATCAAGATCCTGAATCCAAATAGATGCAATCTTTAAATCTCCAGTACCCAAGAACCTCGGCGGGTTCAATTTCAGAAATTGCTCCACCAACTTGTGGATCGGTCTCTCCCTATCCACAACTATGTTCCCAGCTGGAACTTCGGCAAGTGTGGCAACAGGTGCAGCAGCGGCTGTAGCCTTAGCAACGGCAGCAACAACAGTAGTAGTGACAGCCTAAGTGGCGGTTGCAACTGCGGCGGTAAAGGCGGCGACTTGATTCTAGGCCTGCTACCCCATCATGTCCCTCTTCACATCCAACGCTTGCGTGATCTCGATAGTTCCTAAATCATCAGGGGCTGCTACCCCAGCACCAACGGGAGGTGGTGTTATGCCACTAGCGATGGCCTGTGCTGGCACTCTACCTCAGCCTCCTCGGGTATTGACCCTTATCGGCGTCCTACCCTGAGTCACTAGCCCTATAGTATGCTTCCTAAGAGTCCTCTGCTCCTAATCACTCATTCTAAAGATTCTTTAAGAAGTTGAGTGATCCACACAAACAAACAATTTTACCAATCAGCTATCACAGACATGCACCAGCATGAAATAAAAGCCATTCCTACTGACTATCCCATAAACCCATCGTACCTTATCACTCTAATCACTAAACCATGCTTTGATACCACTTAAACTGGGATGTCACGCCCCAATTCTCCGAGCGCGTGCCCATCCCTTTGTGGTCAGTTAAATAGCAATACCTTAGGACGCATCGTCGACCCATTTATTTTTATACACCTGCGGAAGCGAGTAAATAATCCCCATATGACGACAAGATGGGATAGGAAAGTAGGGCCATAATTTTGAAAACCAACAACACTTATATATACATATCATAAGGTCTACAAAACAAGGGGGGTTTGTAAACAACTACTAATCTTCCTCTTGCTCCACATCCTCATCCTCATTGGAGCCTTCAGTTGAATACACTGGGGACTCGGATTCTTCAAGGTCTGGGTCTACTGGGTCTACCATCGAATCTCCAGGGGGATCTGCTGTATCTTTCCCAAAAGCAACCTCCAATACATACAGATGTATCAACCCTTAAGCGTTATTAACTTACTAAATAGAGATTAGTGAGTTAAATTCACTTGATTAACAATCCGCTCGGACCACAACGATGGGGACGCAGAGACGGGCCACATACTCCAAAGCGGGGATGGCGACGGCTTAGGGAGGCTGAGCTTAGTTTTCTGGAATTTTTGAAGGCTTCAACAGCTAGAATGGGGGCTGGTCGACGGTGGGAGGGAGAAGGAGGGGGAGAGGGAACCAACTTGCTTTGGAGGAGGACACCAAGGCCTTCTTCTCATCCCTTTTGTCCCCTTGGTGTGTCCTACCAAGCTTGCTGTTATCCACAGCCAATTTCCCAGCCCTTTGGCTTCCTCTAGAAGTCTTGAGTTGGTCTAAAAGTTGGGTCCAAATGGGCATACGAATTTTGGTTGGAATTGATTCAATTTTCATTCAATTCCTCCTCGAATCAACTCATCTTGGCTTCTATAAATCCCACCGACATATCATCGATCAAATTGGCATTTTTCATCACCAATAGAACCTACTTGCGTCCCAATTTCATGATAAAAAAACAGTCCTCTGAATTTCCCTCCTTAAATTACCTTGAATTGAGGAACAACGAACTTTACGGTGAGCTACCACCAACATTAGGTCAATGTAGAAATTTGACGAGCTTTGTGATCTCCAACAATAAAATCTCCGGTGCCATACCATCTCAGCTTAGAAACCTGACTCAATTGCAAAGACTTAACCTCTCTTCAAATTATATCATCGGGGAAATTCCCAAAGACCTAGGAAAATTAAAGTTGCTGCTAGAGTTTTCGTTGGACTACAACCTTCTTGTAGGACTCATCCCTCAAGAACTTGGAGCATTGTCCAGTTTGCAAATACTCAACAATGCAAAAAAACAACTTGAGTGGCTCAATTCCTACCCAACTTGGGGAGTACTCCAACCTTTTGTTCTTAAATTTAAGCAGGAATAATCTTGAAAAGAGTATTCCCATCGAGATTGGGAATCTTCAATCTCTTCAACATCTCGATCTGAGTCGAAATTTGCTCACGGGAGAAATAGTCGAACAACTCGAGCTATTGCACAGATTAGAAATACTCAATCTCTCACACAATTAGTTATCCGGTTCAATTATGTCAACCTTTCATGATATGACAAGCTTGACATCCATCGACATATCGTATAATGAGTTAAAGGGTCCTTTACCAAACATTCCAGCCTTTCATAACGCTACAATTGGAGTCGTGAGAGGAAACAAAGGCTTCTGTGGAGTTATTGCTAGTCTCAACCCCTGTACAGCAACAAAGTCGAAAGGCAAAAACAAAAACAAAAAGTTGCTGCTATTTTTGATTCCTACTTTGGGTTGCATACTTTCTTTGCTTCTTGTTATGGGAGCTTTAAGTATTGGATGCCGAAGAATAAGGAAAACAAATGCTAGAATGATTTATGAGAGCATTATTGAAGCCATGGAGGAGTTTGATGCCAAATATTGTATTGGTAAGGGAGGATATAGGAGGGTTTACAAGGCCTAGTTGCAAACAGGTGAGACTATTGTTGTAAAGAAACTTAAGGAAGCAGTTGACATAGAAATGGCCGGTCAAAAAGCATTTGAAAGGGAGATTCATGCTCTAACCGAAACTCGGTATCAGAATATCATCAAGCTCTATGGCTTTTGCTCGAGTTCTCCACATTCATTTTTGGTGTACGAGTTCTTGGAATCAGGCAGCTTGAAGGATCGCAACATTTGACTGGAATAAAAGAGTGAACGTTGTTAAAGGTGTGGCCCATGCTTTGTCCTACATGCACCATGAATGCTCACCCACAATAATTCATCGAGACGTATCAAGCAAGAACGTTTTATTGGATAAAGAATATGAAGCTCACTTCTCTGATATTGGCACAGCTAAAGTTCTACAACCTTATTCATCCAATTGGACTTCCTTTGCAGGCACCTTTGGATATGCAGCTCCAGGTAAGTTGGTCTTCAAAATTTTACCCCACTTCATTTTTGTAGATAGGAATATGATCATACATGAGATCCTCGTTTTTTAGCTACATTCCTTTTACACTTGTAAATTCCTAACAACAAGTCCAAGGCTAGCATGCGATTTAAAGGTTCGATTAAAGATTAATTGAGATGAAGACCACCAATTTAAAAAGTGAAACATTTTTCCTAAAGAAACGGAAAATTTTAGATCTCATTGGAATATAAAGAATGTATTGATTTATATTTAATTCTCTAGATTTTATTTACTCAAAATCAGTTTAGATTTACAAAGCACAAATATTGTATAAAAGCTGCAAAAAAATTTGTTCTTTCTCTACAGAACTCACATACACAATGGAAGTGAACGAGCAATGCGATATTTACAGCTTTAGAGTGGTGACATTGGAAGTAATTATGGGACGCCATCCAAGCGATCTCATTTTTTCTCTTGTGTCCGCGTCTTCATCACCATCAAGCAATTCAATAATTTCTTGGCCAATGAAGGAAGTTTTAGATCAAAGAGTTCCATTCTCGAAAGGTAATGTGTTAGGGGAAGTGGCTTTGGTGACAAATATGGCATTTTTGTGCTTAAATCCTAAACCAGAGCATCGTCCAACCATGCAACAAGCTTCTTAGGCAATATCATTGCAAGCTCGATCATGTTAAGCCTATCAGAGGACATCAAATTGGAAGAATTAATTGATCCTAAATGCTTCACTTATTGAGATACTTCAGTCTTTCTATTGTGTAGCAAGCTATCTCCTATATTTTATTATCTTGGTTAATTCCATTATCAATTTATGTAATGGTTCGTTGGTCACTTGAAAGCACTTGCGAATTATTGTCATTTGCAATTCCATCTCGGAATTGATGGCCTACAGTTGGGATGTCCAATCCTTAAGAATATCTTTAAAGATAATAAGATCATGATATTTCTTATAAATAATACATTTGTTTGTTACAATTTGGCTTGTCGTGTAGAATCCTAAACACTAACGGTGCAAAATGTGATAAATTCAAAAACAAGCACAATTGGTGTATGTTGGCATCTAGTTTTGTGAAGTTTGATCCAACTATATTGATTGAATGCACACCAACATCAAAAGTTAAGAAAAGATGAAATGCAAATCAGAGTAGGATTTGCTTAGATTAAATTATATGAGTAACTTTACATCCTTTGAAAAAGGGAGAATCAATTTTAATGAGGATTATTTTTAGAAATTAGTATCTCAGAATTTCTAAAACTCATCATAAAAATAAATTGAATTTTAAAATATTTAAAAAGTATAGTCGAGTCAAAAACTTATCAAATCGGTGTAGTATACTTCCTTCATAAGTTCCGCCCACTTTTCCCAATGAGAAATACTAACGTACATATACTTTTTTAAAATTCTTTAAAGTGCATGGCACAAGTGTGGCACCAACGAGTTGTAAAAAAACTTGCAAAATTGAAAGTATTAAGGAAAAAGGATAAATAAGTAAAACAAAAATGTTAATAAAAAAGCCAAAGTTTTATTCTATTAAAAAAAAAAAAAGAAGGCGCAAAACCAAGGGATTGAGTTGTGGGGCCAAGGGCTGCTGCCCTTGCTTGAACTTTGCCAATTTCGAAACCCTCATCCTAACCCGACAAGCCCATTGACCAGACCCGAAAATCTTGTCCAAATCCAACCCAACGGGCCTAGATGCTGCCACGTGCCGACGTCTCTCTCTATGTCGTCTTCCTTTGTGTCCCTCCGGTTTCCACTTCGAGAAATTGGACGTGGTGCACACATGGCGCTCGTGTAGCGCCTCCTCATTTATTGCTTTCCATGTTACGTGGCGTGCATCCTCTCTCTCTCTCTCTCTCTCCACTTGAAAGCAAAGGTTGACTCTCTGGCTACGTTTGGTCGTCCGGATTCCTAATCGGGATATGACTAGATATGACAAGATATAAAATCCTTGAATTTTTTTATATCATATCCATTGTTTGGTGAATCGTAGTATTAAAATCGGATATATTCATATCATATCATATACATATTTTTGATATAAATGACACGTCATTATAAATGACCCTAAATGTTCATAAACGAAGATGGTGAAAATATCTCGTAACTCTATTCCTTAATTTATTTTTTATTTTATTTTTCATCTTTTTTATATTATTTTCTTTATTATTTCTTTTTTCCCCTTTCATCATTCTTTAATGAAACTTTATCAAATAGTAAAGTGTACTAATATACCTAAAATATATAATAAATATAAATATTTAATTTATTGATTGAATGTTTTTATAAGATAGAATTAAAGTTGACTATATAAATTAAAATAAGATTAATGAAAAATAAATTTCTATTTTTTAATTTTTAATTTCTTAAATTAGAATTCAATCATTATTTATATTGAAATATAATTTCAATTTTGTTAACTTAATAAGTTTGTTATTCGAGAAAGATAACATTCCTATTATGGACATTAAAAATCCTATCCACATTTATCCCACTTTCCCCATTAGATAATTTTATCCTACCTATATCCCCTTATATCCGACTTTATCCTATCCTAAGTGAGCACCAAACGTAGGATAGGATAAACCATATCCTATCCCGAATTTCATCCCGACCATCAAACGCAGCCTCTCTGTCTCTGTTTTGTCTCCTCCTTCTTCCTCCGCTCTCGTTTTCGCTTCAACGCATCCACACAACCCCCCAACCCCTCCCCCGCGCCCGATCTTCCATTCCCTCAACAATGTCGACTCTCACCATCCCGCAACCAGTGCCCCCATGTGGCCGATGACTGCGAGCAGCTCCGAAAAGCCTTCGCAAGTTTGCTCTATCTACTTCGCGCTGCCTCCTCCGATTCCCTTATCGCGTGTTGTTCGGTCGCCGATGGTTGTGCTCAATTTTTAGTGTTCGAATCTACGATCCGCTTGGAGATCGTGGTCTGATCGAAGTGGTCTTTCACTAGATCGGTTGTTAAGATCCAGCTAACGTATCATATTTTCCTTTATTCTTTAAAGTGCACTGCACAAGTGTCGCACCAACTAGTTGTAAAAAAAAAAAAATGAAAGTATTAAGGAAAAGGGATAAATAGGTAAAAGAAAGAATATTAATGAATAAAAAAAGCCAAATATTTTTTTCTTTAATAAAAAGAAGAAATTCCAAATTTAGGGATGAGTACCACCCGCCGTGTGGCTCCGCTGGATAAGACTCCGTTGATCCTTACCCTCAAGGTGAGGGGTTCAAAACCCAGCAGAGGTGCTTGGTATCTTAATAGCTTGCACGGGGTGGTGGTTCTCTCGTGCGGCCCTAGGGTTTGCCCGCCGGCTGCCGGCTGTACGGGTTTCCCTAGGTCATAAAAAAAAAATAATTAAGGATGAGTATGGTCCGGATTGGACTGATCCACCCTCTAACCTTAGAAACAACCCGCACAGTGCTGGTGCTCAATTTTTAGGACCGAGAACCGACCCTACTGAGCTTGGGACCGAGGATTGGACCGACCCAGTGGGTTCGGTCAGGTTTCAAGGTCAACCTAGGACCAATTAATAATTTTTTATTTCATTTTTTGTACGTCTTGAAAAAGCGATTGAAGATCGAACCAGCTCAATGGGTTCAGTCCGATTACAAGATCAACCGAGACCAACCAATAATTTTTTTTTATTTCATTTTTTGTATTCCTTAAAAGGGCAATCTGTGACCTGACCGATCTAATGGGTTCAATGACGAGCGAGGTTAGCTAAGAAAAGTAAGCGGCAAGGATCGAGTGGAGTGAGTGTCAAATGGAGTGAGCATTAAGTGTCGAGCAGGGAGCAACAAGCCAAGCAAGCATTGAGTGGCGAATGGCACGAGTGACCCAAAGTGAGTGAGACGAGTGTCAAGTGGCGAGTGGATAAGTTATTTCTTTCGAGTTTGCCAAATTGAAAACTAAAAGGACAAATAAGACAGAAAGAGAACGGGTACTAGAGGAGGATGCCATGAGGAGTTGTTTATGCCTTTTTTGACACTATGAGGACTCCTCACAAAAACATGTTCCTCATTCATAAATTATGACTATTGAAGTTGTAAAAGATATTAAAAATCTAAGTTATTAAAGAACAATGTAAAATTACTTGAACTCATCACTAAATAGTTGTTTAATGTTGTTGACGTCGTTTATTTAAAATTTTATCTATATAAAAAAATTATAATATATAGTCAGGATTAGTCTGGGTTAGATCGACCATGATCTCTCAAAATCGATGACCACTCCACGCAGTGCTAGTCCTAGTGGTCCAGTCTCCTGGGGAACTGGATTAGGATCGGCAAGATTGGGCCAGGGTTGACCCTAGACCGATGCTCAGCCTTATCCAAAATCAAGAGATTGGGTTGTGGGGCCAAGGGCTGCTGCCCTTGCCTGAACGTGGCCAATTTCAAAACCCCCGGCCTGACCCGTTCGGCCCATTGACCGGACCTAAAAATTTTGTCCAAATCCGGCCCAACAGGCCTGGACACTGCCGCGTGCCGACGTCTCCCTCTCATCTTCCTCCGCGTCCCACTGGTTTCCACTTCGAGGAAGTGGGACGTAGTGATCGCAACGACACGTGGCGCTCGTGCAGCGCCTCCCCGCTTACTGCTTTCCATGTTACGTTGCGCTCTCTCTCTCTCTCTCTCTCTCTTTCCTTGAAAGCAGGGGCTGACTTTCTCTCTTTCCGTTTTGTCTCCTCCAACTTTCTCTCTCCTGTTCTTGCTCGGTCGCGAACGCACCCACACGATCTTCCATTCCCTCAACAATGTCGACTCTCACGGTCCCGCAGCCACTGTCCCCTGTAGCCGATGACTGCGAGCAGCTCCGGAAAGCCTTCGCAGGTTCGCTCTGTCTTCTTCGCGCTGCCTCCTCCGATTCTCTTATCGCGTGTTGTTCGGTCGCCGATGGTCGTGCTCCGTTCTTAGTGTTCGGATCTGCGATCTACTTGGAGATCGTGGTCTGATCCGAGTGATCTTTCGGTGGATCGGTTGTTAAGATCGAGCTATTTCTGGGTTTATTATTTCTCTTGAATTCGGAAAAAAAAAAAAATCAAACTTTATTGTCTAATTCAATCTTTTCTCTTCGTTGGATGGTTACCATGAACGATCTGGAAGGATGGGGAACAAATGAGAAGCTGATCATATCCATATTGGGTCATAGGAATGCGGTGCAGAGGAAGCTGATTCGGCAAACCTATGCCGAGACTTACGGCGAGGACCTCCTCAAGGCATTGGACAGAGAACTTACCAATGATTTCGAGGTCTGATCTTCTTTAATTATTTGGATTCATCCCATGGAGACGTGTCCCTCTTTCTCTCAGATTAATCCATATTCATTCCGTATCGTCAGAGGCTGGTGGTCCTTTGGTCACTTGATCCGGCTGAACGTGATGCGTACTTGGCGAATGAAGCGACGAAAAGATGGACTTCAAGCAACCAGGTTCTCATGGAAATAGCCTGCACGAGGTCTCCGCAGCAGTTGCTTATGGCAAGACAAGCATATCATGCCCGATACAAGAAGTCGCTGGAAGAGGACGTCGGTCACCACACAACTGGAGATTTTCGTAAGGTACTGCTTTTACGCTTGCCTCATGTTGTTCCATGACATTTCCCAATGCTGATGATTGTTCTTCCGAGCAACTTAGGTTCGTACATTTTGCAAGAAGTACTCTGTACAATCAAGTCTATGTAGTCTTGTGATACTCAGAATAGTTTCTTATTGCTGTCTGGGAAATTTTCTTTGTGATTGATGAAGGCAAGTAAAATCAAATGTGTCTGATCCAGCATATTACAGAAAGTTCGAGAATATAAGTTGTAGGGTGTTCAATTTTTAAGATAGTTTTAGAGTTTTGCAGAGAATACTTGTTGGAATGGTGGTGTGCTTTGCAGCAGTTCCTCATATTTTGATCTGTCAATTTATTGAAGATGGTTTCGTGAAACTCTAGAGACCATATACGCCACTTCATTGGACCTCTTTCTATTGTATCAAATGAATAACCAAATCCATCATCAAAAGATTAGTCCTATGACAACCTGTGAAATAATTCTCATCTATCCTAAATCATTTCAATTTTCATGAGGTGTTGATGTAAGTAATTTCCTCGCCTGTAGGGAAAGAACTTTAATTCGATATGGTTTCTTTGTCTCCTAGTTGCTGGTACCTCTTGTGAGCTCCTACCGTTATGATGGAGATGAGGTGAATATGACTTTGGCAAAAGCAGAGGCTAAGATACTCCATGAGAAGATCTCAGAGAAGGCTTATGGCCATGAGGATCTCATAAGGATTTTGGCTACTAGGAGCAAAGCACAGGTCAATGCTACGCTGAATCACTACAAAAATGAGTTTGGAAATGATATCAACAAGGTGAGTTGGAATTTCTATGAACTGGACCTTTCAAGTTCTTTTACCTATATGTCTAAAGCTTATAGCTCCTCAAGGATGAAGAGTGCCAGGGTAGTATTCTTTTTGGTTAATAGTCATGTTGTTAAGAGGCAACTTCAAGATGTCCTGTTTCAAAAACATTGAGATGTGATAATATCACCCATTTCCAAGTTGTTCATTCACTTCCAGATTATAACGTCTGTACTATGCATCAGACATCAGAACATATTGACTTTTCTTTGTTCTAGATTAAGGATTGTCTAATTCTTGATCCTTCATGTTCGCAGGATTTGAAAACTGATCCAAAAGACGAGTTCCTTACTATACTGAGAGCTACAGTAAAGTGCCTGACTCGCCCTGAGAAGTATTTTGAGAAGGTTCTTCGTCTAGCCATCAATAAGCGAGGAACAGATGAAGGGGCTCTGACCAGAGTAGTTGCTACCAGGGCCGAGGTTGACATGAAGTTTATAAGTGAGGAGTACCAGAGGAGGAATAGCATCCCTCTCGATCGTGCTATTGTCAAGGACACTACTGGAGACTATGAAAAGATGCTTTTGGCATTGATTGGCCACGTCGAGGCTTGATTTACAAGTACTCGTGAAGCTATTCTGGTGGAGGCAATATCTCTTTTTTTGGTGTGGTTTGAGGCGTTTCTATTTTCCTTGCTTTCCAACAACGTGTAGTTACCAACTTGCCTCCCCAGTTGTCAGTTGTAGCTACGCGAAGCAAATACACTTCTTATCATGGTGTTGGTTTATCTACTTATGAGAAGTCTTTGATTTTGATCTTTAATCGAGGCTGTTAGTAAGTGATCGTGAACTTGGTTTCCTTGCAATCATGTTATACCAGTGCTAGCAAATTCAATGGACAATGCTGCAGAAACTGCTGATGCTATGGCCTTTTAGTTGATGAGGAACAAATATTATAACGATCGGAGGTTAAAGTCCTATTGAAGTAGCTTGAGGATATCCATCAAATGTTTGTGTTGTTTTGCTAGAGGATGTCCATCGGGGTGGCAGAATCTCAACCATAATGCTTATTGCTTAGGGTCATTTCAGCTTCATGTGGAAACTACAGATTGCATTGCCTTTTTCATCTCTAATGACACCTCCATCAGGCACGAATGCTATCCGAACCATCTAACATTAAACCACCCACAGGAGCCTTGGAGATGCTTTAGCAGTATCATGGCAATCTCTTAAGTTGCTTACCACCGCACCCCGACTTCCCACAAGAAATTCAGCTGCTAATTGCAAATTGATGCGAGGCTGATCTCAATATGCATAACCATGATGCAATGGCGATGGAACATTTTGCAGCACACCTAAGGAAGCCTTATCAATTAATCCGTTACGGGTTCAGATCAGATTAAAATCCCAACAGGAAAGTGCCAACAGGCACGCGGCCCATTGGGATGGGTTTCCAGGGTTGATTTCCAAGGTCAAAAGTTGGAGTGGGCCCAAAAAAGGAAAAAAAAAAGAAAGCAGGGACGCAAACTGATGGCCCAAAGAGCACCAACTTGATGGATGGACAAGCAGAAGTTTCCCTACCCGTCAAGAGCAAGAGCAAGAGCAATCCCAGGACATGAAGTGAGGCATGACCACAGATAGAATCTTCAAAATATTTTCATTCCAGGCCAAACAATGTTCTTATTATGATTGTCCTCCAATCTCCAAACCAAATTAGGCTTGTCAGCAGAGCATGCGCCTTCTCAAAGTGGAGAGGATCATGTTGTAGCTAATTGTTGGACCAAGAGGAAAAGAAAGACTCTTCCCTAGAACCTGTCAAGCCCCCTGCACTTGGAATTCTCATGACCTTCACATGATGGTTTGACCAAGCCCTTGAGCAATACCGTCGCCAAGTTAGACTCCCAGCGCTCGGGGACTTTTCTTCGCATAGAGTTTTGGTTGGCACGGTTTTCTTATTTAGCATTAGTAACTTAGTCCAAGCATATTGTCAAAGCCCTTGTGACTTGCAATCCGTTGCAGGTCAGTTTGATGCAATTGGAAAGGTACATGGTGGTGACATATTCTTAATATGAGGAGCATATACAAAGTTCAAAGCTACATCTTGAACAGGGGTGGGATAGAAAGTTCTTTTAGAAAACCAGTGATCCATTTGAGCAAGGACAAGTCCAAGGAATTCCACATCCAAGAAATTAAACAGTAACGCAAATTATTTACATGAAATCTCTATCAAACTAAGGATTTCTCATTTTACAATTACATTGTGTCATATATCTATCACATGGCATGGTACCGCTTGACACATTCATGTGTGAGCTTTACCCTATAATTTGTCTTCTGATTTTGACTTCAAAAAACCTCCAATCCTAACAAATCTCTAATTCTTATGCATTTCAAGTAATAATTCCCTAATCAATTCTTCTGCATATTTATGTAATGATGATGCTCTTAATCATGACTTTAGCAAATATATAATCCTAGCAAATCTCTAATTCTTAAAATAACTATTTATGTATAGATTATATATGGAAATACCTATATATTATCTATCCTAAAAAGTCTCTCGCTAATTTCATCCCTAATTTAAAAACACAACTTAAGCAATTGAAATGTTTATAATTTCTTATGACCTTTTCATTGTTATAATAGTTTGCTTCTCCTCTATCTCTTTTTTGCTATTATTTTTTTTTTATCAAGATCTCTCTCATCCCATCCTCAAAATGACTCCCGGTGCGAAACAGTTATAATGATTACAAATTTGTCGTTAATTCAACTAATTTGTATAGCTCTGTAATTAGCTTGTCACGTCTCCATATCCTCACTATCTTAGTTCACCGGATATAAGACTAACTTGACGAGATTTCGTGATGACTAGTTTCTATATCTTGTAAGTGCCACCTAGAAATATATTCTTCCAGTATTTATGGAATCATTCTCATATCTTTCTAACATTTTGAAAGAGGGATCTTTCATTTGACCCATCCCGACGCGTCAATGATCAGCCAACAATCAAGGTTATTGAGGAGTGATTTTTATATTAGGGATGAAATTAGTGATCATGTTTACAAATTTATCAATAAATCAACTAATTTTCAGAAATAATGATCAGATTTCCTGTATCCATACCCACTTTTGCTAGTAAGTGCTCTATTTTGAGGAACAAAATTGGTGTCCCTCTTTTTCGAAAAATAGTTTATTTAGTAGATAGACGACTAATTATTATTAATGAGTTGCATATTCGCTTTTGTACTAGGCAACTATTATTTGAAAAATAACCTTAGCACAAGTAAGAGAAAAAACAATCATCTACTATTTTTAGTATGCATTTTGTTTAAGTATAATTTTTATATTTGTCATTACATTGTAGTTTGTATATTTTAACCTCTCTTCTTTCATTTTATTGAGAGAATCTAATAGTCCAATTTTTAATTACTTTTCATGCCATCATGGCATGATGTCCAAAATACGAAAAAGTTGAGTACATAAAAAAATTTAAACATCAATTATTATCACAAAATGCAAAAGAAAATGCTCCCTAAAACATTGTTACCTATAATATTATCTTTGCTTTGATTACGTGATTTGTCACGCCCCGATCCTCGGGCACGCACACATCCTTCTCCCTTGGTCAATTTTATAATGCGATATCCCAGGACTATGTATCGCCGACCCTTTCATTTATTAAGCACATGCGGAAGCAATTATAAATCCCCAGATAGTAAATCGATAGGATAGAAAAACTAGGCCATATTTTTCATATTGAAATTCACAACCATACTTTTATACAGAACATGACTCAAAGTATTTCTCAAACTATTAACGACTTTCTAATTTCACTCTATTCACATCCAAACAAGATTCCCAAAAGAGGATGGGGCCTCAGTCCTCATCCGGTTATACTCAGGATCCCCTTCTGGATCATCTTCTTCTTCAAAAATCTTTCTCCTCGGGTTTCACTTCAGTGTTCTCCTTCTCCGATTCCTCCTCCTCGGGTTCATCTACAGGCCTAAAATGTTTTCCCCAAACCGGGATGAAATTACGTCTCAGCGAGTTCTACCCCACTAAAGCCCGATTAGTAAACCATTATACTATAGGCTGCCTAAACACGCATGGATCAGAGGACTTACCTTGATCTTAATTTCCACCTGTAAGTTAGTACAATTCATAATGGGCAACCATTTACTCAAAACAAATCGAACCAGTCGATTACATGTCACACAAATCATTCCCCACTGTGGGATATCTAAAAGTTAGGCCACGTGCATTCTCCAGGACAACATCCTAGGTCTTCGAGCCACGTGCCTCAAACCTTGGGTCCACATGCATTCTCTAAGGCAACCTCTTCGCCAAGGTGGTACATCAAGTCACCGAGCCACGTGCCCTTTTAAATGCTATTCTCAAATACTAGACCCACGTGCATTCTCTAAGGCACTAGTTCGCCAAAGTAACGCATCAAATCACCGAGCCACGTGTCCTTTTTACGATGCCCGGGCCCACATGCCTTCTCTTAAGTGCTAACTCACCAAAGTGATGCATCAATTCACCGAGCCCACGTGCCCTTTTCACGATGCCATACACTGTCACTGAGCCACGTGCATTCTCTAGGAGGACATACCGAGTCTCCAAGCCACGTGCATTCTCTTAGGCGACCTCTTCGCCAAGATGACATATTCAACCACTGAACTCACGTTCATTCTCCAGGTGATATTCCAATTCACCGAGCCCACGTATTTTCTTTCAGGTGATTACCAGCTTATTTTCGATACCGACAACCAATACCCAACGATTTCTCAATCAAATAACCAAATCAACTCAATAATGACATACCCTAAAATTCACAATTTTAAATCAATTCCATACAATTTAAAACTCAATTAAATAAATGGAGTGTGCCACGACAATCAGCACGAAATTCCGGTCGTCGGTAATCACAGCCTTAATTTCCGAAAAATAATTAAATAATTAATTAATTTCGAAAATTAATTAATAAATATTAAAAATTCAATTTAGCCCAAAATAAAGTCTAATTAAATAAACGGACTTCACCATAATCACCAGCATAAAATTTCGGTCACTAGTCATCCCAGTTGAATTTCCAGAAAAATAATTAATTAATTAATTAATTTCGAAAATTAATAATTAATTACTAAAAATCCAATTTATGCCCGAATTGCCTAATTGAAGCCCGCTAAGGGTCGGGAAAAATCCCGAGATGCTTTCAATAAATAGTAGACTACGTCTACTTGCTAATTGCACAATCAAAATATCTAACATGCATCACAATTGTCTAATAATCACTAATCTATTATAATCTAACCACCTGATTGCATTTAATTAAACTTAAACAACCCCTAAGAATAATTAGCAAACTAAGTAGGGCTTAGTGAGATTACTCACCGAAATCGCGCACAAATTGAATCAATCCGACGGGGACGACGCGAGGAACGATAAACCCCAAAGCACAGCTCAGGTTCGGGGCCCGAAAACAGCCTAAAAAGCGAGCCCGAGGTTTCTGGAAACCCACTCCGTGGGTGGCGTACTTGGGCTGGCCGGAGCTGGTCCGGTGGCCAAAACGGCGAGGCGAGGCCGGCAGAGAGTGAGGGGGATGCCAAGGAGGTCGGGACGGCAGCCGGGCGAAGCTGGGCGGTGGCTAGAGGCGTCGGGCCGAGCTGGGCAGGGGCGGAAGTCGCGCGGGGGACGCCTGGGCGCGAGGGGACGGGGGCTAGTGAAGCGCGCGGCGAGCGGCGGACGCGAGAGCGCGGTCGCGGGCGGCGGGACGGGCGGTGGCGGCAGCTCCGGTCTTCAGGCGAGCTGCTTTCGTTTCTGCTGTCTTCACTTCAGCTTCTGCTTCTGGTTTGCACGGGCAAAGAGAGTGTCGAGAGAGAGAGAAAGAGATAAGGGTTTGACTAGTCAAAAGGAGAGAGAGAGAGAGAAAAGAAGAGAGAGGGAGAGAGAGAAATAAAATAAAATAATATCATTATTCTTATTTTTTTTCTTTTCTCTTTTCCTTTCTATTTTCTTTCGGTCTTTGATTTTTCTTTCGATAATTTCTTTCTTGAAATTTTGGACTCGTTAATAAAATGACGAACGATAAGACGGTCCTAAAAATGAATTGTGACACGCTCGAATATTCGATTCCCAAAACCAATTTAAATTTCATGGTTATAATCGATCAGACGTGATTTTAGTCCAATCCAACCAATTAAGTAGCTTTTAGGGATTTTACTGCAGATACATCCCTTAACAGCTTCACCCAATAGGTTAGTTAACTCGTGAGTGATTAGCTCAGAGAAAAAGGACCATATGCACGTCGACGAAATGCCCATTTCACTTTATTAAAACGGGGTCGAATTTCAGGATATCACATGATTGTTTACAAGAATTCATGACAACTGTAATGACACTACAAGACAACCCAATCAAACCATTTGCAAACTTATTTTTTTTGTCAATTCTAAATGCATCGGAATTTTTCATAAAATTGTCAATGAAAAGTAAAATTATCCTCAAGACACGCAATAATTGCAAATTGCATATGCAACTTACTAAGAGATATTGTTCATTCGATTGCTTGACTCCCCTAAAAAAGTTCACTCTCTTGAAAGTATATATGTATGTAGGAATAATTTTCAATGTTATAGTACCAGAGCTCCAAATGAACTAATTGACACGATTGATTGTTGTTCTCCATTCGTTGTTTCATCATCAATAGATATATTTAAAAATTTGGTTGCTCTTCAATATTGTCCTCCATAATGACTACACTACAAAAAAAAAAAAAAAAAAAAAATACAATGAAAGATGAGTATATTGTACATAATGTTTTCATCAACCATAATATTCAACCTTTGAGTAAATTATCATAATTTTGTACCAAAAGTCAAAGTCGAAACATTGAAAATCATGATGATTATATGGGAAAATAAAGTTAATAATAGGCGAAATAAGTTTAGAAGAAGACAAATATAAAACGTCAAACTATAATGGGTGTGGAAGAAGCAGCTAGAGTGAAAAAAAAAAAAAAAAAAGTGCTTGAGAGGATTTGGGTGGTTTTTTCTTTTAATAAAATAGATACAAAAGAAAATAAAGAAATAATGTAAGAAATAATCTTAAATTAAGAGTGAGACTTGTAATGAATAATATAGTCAATTTAAGGTGAAAATGGGGGTGTCAAGAGCCAATAACATGGATGAAATGCCTAGAGCCTTGATTTTTACTAATTTATTGCTTTGCTTGTGACTTTCATACTATTTCTCATTCCTATATTAGAAATTTGGACTTACTTTAAAGATTGCATTATTAATTATATTTTTGAAATGAACGTGTGTACGGTCCGGCAAGAATTCAAAAGAATCAAAACCCATGCGCGACCCGGCCCGCCCGTTAATCTGGCCTGAAAAATTTGTCCAAACCCGGCCCAACGGGCCCGGAGGGGGCCTGCCTACCGCGTGCCTCATCTCCCTCATCTCACTACGCGTCCCTCCGGCTTCCACTTCGAGAAGCCCGATGTAGGAATTGCATCGACACTCGTACCTCTCTCTCTCTCTCTCTCGTTCTCGCTTCGACGTGAAAGCAGAGCCGGTGCTCTCCATGGCCGATGAACGCGATCAACTCCGAAAAGCATTCGCAGGGGTGTTGGAACCAAAAAGGATTTGGAGGGAGAGAGTGTAAACACACAAAGAGAGATTATATTACACAATATGCCTTGTAAGGGCTTAATGGAGTACACACACACAAGCTTTGCTAAGCTTATAACTCTCTCTAAAAACTCACTCTCTCACTGTCTCTCTCCCTACTCTAAATAAACTAACGTAACCTATATTTATAAGCATCTTCACCGCCTAACTCCTCCGCCATTATCTTCAACGTGCAAGAGTTGAAGTTGAACTTTCTTCTTGGCAGTCAAAGATTGTGGGCTGCGTATCTCTTCTTCTTCACGTCCAAGTTGAAGTTTGCTTCCTGCTCTTGAAGACTCCAGCAACAAGTATATTATTATTTTATTGTGTGCCCATGACTTGTACTTTCTTCATGCTTTTTCTTCTCCGGCGGCTTACGTGCACTTCATGCATAATGGGACTTTCATTATTATATTAGGTGTTGACTCCAACAAGGGGCACGCTCTCTCCTCGCCACCTTTCTCGTTTCTTCGTGCTCCCCTGTCGTGCGTGGTCCGGTCCGAGTGATCTTTTGGTGGCGATCTGTTCTAGAGTTCTCGTGCTTTCTTTTTGGGGGTGATCGGCTGCTAAGGTCGAGCTATTTTTGGGTCCAGGAGTGATCAGGAGATGCAAAAAAATTCGATCATTATGATTTCCTTTTGAATTCGACGTGATTATTCCATTGTAGCTGCAACATGTTCACCGGTACAAGTAAAGAAATTGTTTTCCTACCTTGAGCCCGGCATGTAGTGTGGTCTTGGAAAAAAAAATCACACTTTATTGTCTAATCTAATCTTTTCTTGTTTGATGATTCTCATGAACGATCTTGAAGGATGGGCAACAAATGAGAAGTTGATCATTGGCTCATAGGAATTCGGTGCAGAGGAAGCTGATTAGGCAAACCTATGCCCAGAATTATGGCGAGAAGTTAAGCTTTTTTAAGAAAGATAAATCATTTTCTCCCACCTTCATAAAATAGGTTATAATTGTTTCTCAAATGAATAGGCTTGACATCCAAAACTTGAAACCTACTTGAACCACTAAAGGAAACAATACATATAATATACATTAAGCACAACACTAAATACCAAAAGGAAACCAAAGGCTGCTTGAGATTTGTCAAATTAGAATCCCTTCTTCCATTTTACTAATAACCATTAGGTGATTTCATGAAAGTAGCAACTCACAAACATTTAGGAGTTTTCTTCTTGGGGAGTAATATCTAGATAGAGAAGTTTGAATACTTATTAGTTTTCATATCATACTTTCGGCTGGTAGGCAAAAAAATCACACTTCTTTTTTGGTTAAAAAATCAAATGGATCGAAACAATAAGGAGTTATTTGATCAAAACTAGTCGTCTCTGGCAAAATTTGATTTACACGATCCATGAGACGCATCATCATTCCACGCATCTTCAAGGCAGAAACTTGTATTTTGATACGGTTTGTTTGTCTCCTAGTTGCTGTTTTCTCTAGTGAGCTCATGCTGTTACGATGGAGATGAGGTGAACATGACTTTGGCAAAAGCAGAGGCTAAGACTCCACGCAAGGATCTCGGAGAAGGCTTACGGTCACGAGGATCTCATAAGAATTTTGGCTACTAGGAGCAAAGCACAGGTCAATGCTACACTGAATCACTGCAAAAATGAGTTTGGAAAAGATATCAACAAGGTGAGTTCAAATTTCTATGGACCGGCCCTTTCATGTTGCTTTTACCTATACGTCTAAAGTTTTACAGTTCCTCAAGGATGAAGAGTGCCATTGAATATTATTCTATTATGAGCTTTTAGTAAGAAGTCAAGTTGTCGCTGAAAGTAAGAGGTAACTTCACAATATCTTGTTTTTAAAACATTGAGACCTAATAATATGCTCATTTTTTAGCAATTCATTTTTCTACATCCTGCTGTGTCTTGACATGGGTCACTTCCTGACTATAATCTTTGGTAGTATGCATCACAACAAATTGAATTTTTCTCTGTTCTAGAATAAGAATTATCTAATTCTTGGTCCTTTATGTTCACAGGATTTGAGAATTGATCCGAAAGATGAGTTCCTTGCTATACTGAGAGGTACAGTTGAGTGCCTAACTCTCCCTGAGAAGTATTTTTAGAAGGTTCTTCGTCTAGCCATTAATAGGCGAGGAACAGATGAAGGGGATCTCACCAAAGTGTTAGCTATCGGGGTTGAGGTGGACATGAAGTCTATAAAAGAGGAGTACCAGAGCGTCTCCCTTGATCGTGCCATTGTCAAGGACACTACTGGAGACTATTAAAAAATGCTTCTGGCACTGGTTAGCCATGCTAAGGCTTGATTTACAAGTACTCATGAAGCTATGTCTGGTGGAGGCAATGTGTCTATTTCGGTGTTGTTTGGGTTGTTTCTGTTTTCCTTGCTTTCCAGTAACATTACTAGGATGCTTCCATGGAAAGTCATCAGTTATAGCTATGCAAAGCGAATACATTTCATATCCTGGCGTTGGTTTCTGTACTCCTGAGAAGTCTTTGATTTTGATCCTCAATCAAGACTGCTAATAAGTGACCATGAACTTGTCCCTTGCAATCATGGTATATCAGTGCTTAGAAATTCAACGAACAGTGCTGCAGAAACTGCTGATGCTATGGCCGAGGAGCAAATATCATAAGGATCGGAGGTTAAAGACTTGATTTCATCAAGTAGCTTGAGATACTACATGTTTGTGTTGTCTTGTCAGACGATGTCAGTCAGGGGGTGGAATCTCAACCATAATGCTCAATGCTTGTGGTCATTTCAACTTCATGTGGAAACTACAGATTGCATTGCCTTTCCCATCTCTCATAACACCTCCTCTAGGCACAAACGCTATCCGAACCATCTATATTAACATTAAACCACCCACTAGGAGCCCTGGAGGTTGCTTTTGCAGTATCATGGTAAACTCCTCAGTTGCTCACCACTTGCATCCCCACTCCCCGGAAGAAATTCAGCTGCTAATTCCAAATTGATGTGAGGCAAATCTCGACAAGTAGAACCATGATGCAATGGCGATGGGAACATTTCGCAGCAACCCCAAGGAAGCCTCATCAATTTATACATTGGGTTCAGATCAGATTAAAATCCAAAACAGGGAAGTGCCAAAAGGCACGCTGCCTGTTGGGGGTGGGTTTCCAAGGGTGATTTCCAAGTTCAAAACTTGGGTAGGCCCAAAAAAGGAAAAAAGCAGGGAAGCGAACTGATGGCCGAAAGAGCACCTACTCGATGGATGGACAAGCAATAGTTTCCCTAGCTGTTAAGAGCAAGAGCAATCCCAGTACACGAGGTGAGGGGCATGACCACAGGTAGAATCCTTGGAATAGTTTCGTTCCAGGCCAGACAGAGTTCATACTTTGATTGTCCTCCAATGTCCAAACCAAATCGGGCTTGTCAGCGGAGGATGCGCCTTCTCAAAGTGGAGAGGATCGTGTTGTAGCAAATTGTTGGACCTAGAGGAAAACAAAGATTCTTCCCTAGAACCTGTCAAGCCCCCTGCATTTGGAATTCTCATGACCTTCACATGATGGCATGATCAAGCCCTTGAACAATACCGTTGCCAAGATGCACTCCCAGCACTAAGGGACTTTTCTTCAAATGGAGTTTGGATTGGTATGGTTTTCTAATTTAGTACTAGTAACTGATTCAAAGCAAATTGCCAAAGCCCTTGTGACTTGCAATCCGTTACAGCTCAATTTGAAGCAATTGAAAAGGCACACGGTGGTGACATATCCTTAATATGAGAAGCATAAACAGAGTTTGAAGCTACATTTCGAACATGAATGGGATAGAAACCAATGCTATAAACACATCGATCTACAAACAGTTCATACATCTAGTCAATAAGTTCAAAGCTAAAACACAATTCCCAAACCCCACACTCCGGAGGTGTCAAATGAGACCAAATCCCACTAGGAATAAGAGTAGTTGAAACATAAAACTGTTAGGCCTAAGCTTTGTTAAACCAACGCAATGCTGCTCTCGCCACCTGGAGGCTTGCGAACGCCACCGAAGTAGTCTCAAGACTCTGCCTTTCCATCAGCAAAGATCTTGTTGCCGCTAATCTCCCTCAAATTAGCCGAATTCAGTGATTTCTCCAGAGACATTGGAGGCGCATCACCCTTGAAGACGTTATTTTAGAGAGGTCGGAGAATTTCTTGTCATAGATTTTTCTTGGCAGTTTTAATCGCAGGTTCCTCATTGGAGTTAATACTGCTCTGACCTCCAGCAGGCTGTTAAAGTCAGAGAAGCTACTAGTGAGGCTATTGAACTCCATTGCTAAAATAAACAGAAGACCTGAATAAACTTTAACAGGAGAGCATGCTAACGTAAATATAGATTTCACTCACATTAGACTTTAACGGAAGTCCGGACATGACGCGGTGCAGGTTCTGCCATGTCTTGATCGGGTCCAGTGCCCGTGCAGCCAATGGCCTTGGCAAAATTTCCGGAGGAGGAGCAAAAATATCATGTTCACTCAATTCCTTGCACTTGGCATCAGATATTTGCTTTTTCAACTTCATGTCGGACTCGCTTTCCAACGTTCCACTCAATTCTCGCTGCTTTGCAACCTCAGGAAGAGTGGTAGGCTTTTTGGGAGAAATGCTTTCTTCTTCAGCAAACGAGATGTGACTGATGCCAGCAAGGGCTTGCTAGTAGTATCAACCACCAAAAGAGCTTACATCATGATGGACTCAACACCAATTTAATAGGTGAAAAGCAATCAGCATAGTAAAACATACCTGGTACATCCTTATTCCTGTTTTGTTATTTGAAGCAGGGTTAGCACTTCCAGGTTGTAGTGAATCATCCTCCCCATTGGCAGCAAAAATCCCACTACCAGTAATTTCTTTCATCTTGTAGCCAGAACAAGGTTTCCTGGAAGATTACAAAAGCACTATTCTATGGAGGAGAAGATGAGGAAAAAGCCACAATAAGCAGTACCAAAGCGCAAAGGCACTATGAAAGCTTATCAAACTCTCTTGATAAGGAGGATATAAAAGGTCACGTGTATCAGTGTGTGCCCACGAGCAAATACGTAAGCTTGTGTGTGTTTGCGTGGGTGCATGTGCATTTGTGTCAAATATCCATCCCCATTCAGTTTGTCTACAAAATTAGATAGATAGATAGCCAAGTAACTGGCTTTTTAGACGGACATGTTTTTCTTTTTGGTAAATTAAGTAATATATAAATGGGAAAGACCAAAAAGTACAAAATAAATCGACTTCAAAAACTTGTACTCAAGATGAACAGGCTCATTTTGAGTGAAAGGAAGCCAAGAAAGAGCCCAAGCGGCATTTAGACGGACATGTTTATGAGTGTATGCATTTGAAATTGTATATATAATGACTTTTCTGTATGTACATGTTATACATGGATTTAAGCTTTTCCTAATTTAACAACATATAGTTGTTTCTATCGCAGCACTTCGGAAGGGTGTCGACAATGCATCATGTGTGACTTACCAATCCTGAGCAAAATGCCCTCTCCTTTCCATGCATTGACTAAGAACAACCTAGTTTTAGATGGACTAGAGCTTTTACATGTCAATAAAATATTTCACAAAGCGCAAATTGAAAAGACATCAAAAAGAAGTTAACATTAGTTAAGCACCTATTATAATTGTATCTAGATCGGAGTTCGGTAGATTGTCAATGAGATGATCAGATCGGCATTTTCATGACTGCAGAAGCTCGGTAGACATTAAAGGAACTCCACATGATAGTCGCCAAAGAAATGTTTACTTCTCGAATCTTGACATCTAACGAACTTACTCTTTCCATCTAATCACTACTAATTATGGAACGGGATTGACTGAACTAGCTCAATTAGACACGAGGGCTTGCAACAGAATCAAGTTCAAGAAACCAACCAGACTTCTAAGGCCAA
Source organism: Eucalyptus virginea (assembly GCA_014182375.1). Classification (NCBI taxonomy): domain Eukaryota; kingdom Viridiplantae; phylum Streptophyta; class Magnoliopsida; order Myrtales; family Myrtaceae; genus Eucalyptus; species Eucalyptus virginea. The sequence continues at coordinate 32,533,541 of CM024519.1, forward strand.
GGACAATGATCAAGCTCAACCTGCCGAGGCATCTGAGGTTCTAAGATCCACCCAATTGACCAAGATTTCTCCATTAACAGCCACCCCAAAAAATTACCCTTTTTTTGTAATTTAAAAAGGAGGTGATAAAGATTATTATGTTCGAAATAAAGTTTCTTCCTCATTTCCCGCGGATCGATCACTGCACATCACACTGAACCTATATCATACGATCCAACCATAATTTCTGAAGATAGAAAATCCAAAGCAGTGGAGAACATTAAGAATGCTGACAAATAGCTAAAACGGCGCAGAAAAACCATAAAAATTATAAGGGAGAGGGGAAAAAAAAGAGCATTTTTTTAACTAATTATTTTAAACGTTATAAATGATATTTTTTGGAAATAATTTACAAATCATTTATTTTTCATATAACAGACTAAGCTTAAATTTTCAGCTTTGTTGACTTACATCCCAATCTTTGCACTAAAGAAGATTGATGAGTCTTTGCAAATAGAGGGCCACAAGTTGTGATGGGAGACGTGGGGATCACAATTCACAAGAAGTATCCTTCTTTGTTAGTGACCGTTGATTTACTAGTCAAAGTCATTTAATGAGAACAAAGGGGACGGTAGTCGAAAAGAATGAAACTTGCTAGCCTGTTGATAAATCTAAGTCACAAAAGCAAAAGGCGAAAGAAGTTTTAATTCGGAAACCAAGAAGAACTCAAGGCCCACCGCATCGATTGACAAGGCTCTTGGGCTTTGCTGCGAAGTGTTCCATCGACTGCACCACGTACCAGTCGTCGAGGTTTGCCTTGCTCCTCTTTGGAATTAGCAGCTGATTTTTTGCGGGAAGTGGGGATGGAGCGCTCGGCAACTGAGAGATTGCCATAAACTGCAAAAGCACCTCCAATGCTCCTAGTAGGTGATTCAATCCAGAGGGTTTAGATACTATTCGAGCCTACAGGAGGTATTATAAGAGATGATAAAGGCAATGCGATCAACAGGAAAATGAAATCACCACATTTATGGTTGAGATTCCGGCCCCCCTATAGACACCAAACACAAACAGGTAGCTCTCAAGCCACTAAATGAAATCAAAACTTTAACCTGCGGTCCCTGATTATATTTGTTCCTCATCAAGTAAAAGGCCATAGCAGCAGTTTCTGCAGCATTGCTTACGAATTGCTTGCACTGCTATAAGCCTATAACATAGATCACAGTCACCAGCAGTATCGATTAAAGATCAAATCAAGGACCTCTCAGAAGCACGTAAACCAATGCCACGATAAAAAGTAAAAAAAGGAGAAAGTATTTGCTTCACATAGCCAGCAGATGCCTTTGTAACCAGGCATGGTGAATACCTACAAATTAATATGACAGCAATGAAAACATAAACACCTCAAACCACACCGAGGTAGGCACATAGCCTCTACCAGACAGCTTCACAAGTACTTATAAATTATGGGTCTGCATGGCCAACCAGTGCCAGAAGCATTTTCTCATACTCTCCATGAGTGTCCTTGACAATGCCACGATGGAGGGGGACGTTGTTCTTACTCTGGTACTCCTAAGTTATTAACTTCATCTCGACCTCAGCCCTGGTAACAACCACTCTAATCAGAGCCGCTTCATCTGTTCCTCGCATTTTGATAGCTAAATGAAGGACCTTCTCAAAATACTTCTTAGGGTGAGTCAGGCACTTGACTGTAGCTCTCAGCATAAAGAGGAACTCGTCTTTCGGATCAGTTTTCAAATCCTGCGAACAGGAAGTATCAAGAATTAGATGATTCTTAGCCTAGAACAGAGACAAGTTCAATGTATTCTGATGAATGCTACCTAAGGTTAAAGTCTAAAACTAGAACAGAGCACAATGCAGGGCGATGAGTATCTCGAAAATGGGTGATATTATTAGGTCTCAATATTTTATAAACAAGATATCATTAAGTTGCCTCTTACTTTCAGTGACAACAATATCCAAGGGCACTCTTCATTCTCAAGGAACTGTAGACTTTAGTCATACAGGTAAAAGCAACATGAAAGGGCCGATTCATAAAAATTCAAACTCAACTTGTTGATATCATTTCCAAACTCATTTATGGAGTGATTAAGCATAGCATTGACCCGTTTTTTGCTCCTAGTGGCCAAAATCCATATGAGATCCTTGTCACGGTAAGCCTTCTCTAAGATCTTCTCAGGGAGTATCTTAGCCTCTTCTTCTGCCAAAGTCATGTCCACCTCATCTCCACCATAAAGGTATGAGCTCACAAGAGATAGCAGCAGCTAGGTAGCAGAGAAACCGTATCAAAATGCCATTTTTTCCTAATAGGCAAGGAGATTTGACTTACATTCAACACCTAATGAAAAATAAAATATTTCTGGATGGATAAGAATTACTTCACGGGTTATCATCAGGATAGATAATGGACCTGGTTTTTCATTTGAGACGGAAGAAAGTAGTCCAATGAAGTGGCATATAGTCTCCATAGTTTCGTGAAGCCATCACCAATCAAATAAAAACCAAACAGGAACTACTCTCAATCACACCACCATCCCAACAAGCATTCTCTACAAAACTCCAAAACTGTCTTAAAATTTAACACCCTGCAACTTATATTCAGACTCCCTGCAATATGCTGAATCCCAGACACATTTTGATGTTGATTTCCTTCATTAATCACAAAGAATATATCACAGGACAACCATAAATATATTATTCTGAACATCACACAGTTGCAGAGAATATTTATTGCAAAAGGTACGGAAAAAATGTTACTCAGAGAACAATCATCAAGATTGGAAAACTTCACGGCACATTTTCAGGCAAACGTAAAAGCAGTACCTCATGAAAATCTCTAGTTGTGTGGTGAGCAACGACCTCTTCCGGCGACTTCTTCTATCGAGCATGAACTGCTTGTTTCTACAGAAGCAACTGCTGCGGAGACCTAGTGCAAGCTAATTCCAAGAAAACCTGAAGGCACGAAGTCGAAGTGCTTTTTGTTGCTACATTCGCCAAGTTCGCATCACGCACAGCTGGAGGAAGCATCTTAAGGAACCCCAGCATCATATGATATTGAATCTAAAGGGATGCAAAGAATTTAGAAAATCATGTCATGTTATACCCACGGCTTGATGAACATAACGTACAATCACATATGGATTAATCCAAGAGAAGAGGGACACATCCCTATGAAATGAATTTAAATAATTAAAAAAGATCAGACCGGTAAATTTGTACGATCTCTCTCCAATGCCTCCAATGCCTCCAAGGTCCGGGACAATTCCCCCAAGTCCGTGTTGCCATATATTGCGGTAGAGATTGGACTAATGGCGCTTTTCGGTGTAGGCATAGGCATCAAGCGTTTCCATAATTCAACATCTTTCGAGAGAATCATCAAACGAGAAAAGATTAAATTAGACAATAAAGTTTTGACTTTATTTTGGAGGTCATAAACAGTTTCCTTAATTTTACCAGCGAACAACATATTACAGCTACAAGAAACATCCTCTGTACAGAAGAATCCTTTATCTTTCATTTCATTCCGGGCCATTCATCAAGTGAATTAGCTAATAGGAATAGAGAGCGCAGAAGCGAGCCGAGAAACAATGGAAGAATCAGGTCGAACTCAAAAGGAAATCGTGATGATTGGTTTTTTTTTTTTTTTTTTTTTTTTGCATCTCCAGATCACTCCTGAATCCAGAAATACCTCGGTCTCAACAGCCGATCACCCTAAAAAGCACAAGGACTCTAGAACAGATCGCCACCAAAAATCAAGCGGGGCTGGAATCGGAGAAGGCGGCACGAAGAAGAGCCGACAGTTACTGAGGAGAGAGCGAACCTGCGTATGCTATCCGGTGTAGCCCGAAGTCATCGGCCTGGGAGGACCAAAAAAGATTATAAAAAAAAAAAAAAAAAAAAGGGCCGGGGAGATCTGCCGTCCGAGTTCGCGGGTTTGGGCAAAATTTTTGGGACCCGGTTAATGGGCGGGCCGTTAAATATATAAAAATTATGTTTTATTAATAATATAATCTTTATATTTAAAGTTTATAAACACTAATAAGATAAAAGAAGCCCAAATTTTGTAATATAGGATTGAGAAAATGATATTAAATATAGGTAATACAGTAACATAAAATAATACAAAGGCCCTAATATTAATTTTAGCTTATTTTCCATATTTATTTATTTTCTAAATTGAAATTTTACAAAGTAAACTATCAAAAGTTTCCTTGGTGGGGAGCTTGGCCTGGCAACGTTTTTCGCTTGGGTGGGCTTGGGCACTTGCAATGGTAACGGGTGTAAAAATAACATATAAATGTATTAAAACTCTTAAAATTTACCTTGAAAGTGCGATGAAGACGTAAAAATTATTAAATTGATACAATTAAGTCATTTATTAATTTCATCCAATTTAATTAACAAAATATGCTAATATGAATTTTTTATTACTTTCCTCTTTCCTACGTAGCTAAAATGCTAATGAAAAGTGCAACAATGAACAAAATGACATTTTTTCCCTCCTAACCTTAATTAAAATTAGATTAAAAAGTCTTTTTTTAAAAAGCTGGAAAAAAAAAGAAAAAAAAAAAAGGCACTCTGCCAAAGGAGGATTAAGGGAGGAGCTGCCACCCCCTACTTCCCTAGTGAAGGGTCAGGCTACGACAGTTGACCCTCACGGGTGAAATAGGGCTGCCCCAACCCAACCCAATCCTAGATAATTTTAAATCATACTATGATCTGCATTTGATTTGTTTTCTTTAATTCAGGATGTTTATACACATTCAACTAAAACAATTCAAGGAAACTTCACAAGACTTGAGCTTATCGCATTTTCTAGTATTGGTGTTTGCGACTCTACAATTTGGTTTGCATTATTGTACAAAGCATCGTAACAAGTAAATGTATAGCCACAAAAAACATCACGATCTTGTTATTTATCAAGCCATTCTTAATTATCCAACGTCAGAGCTGTAGTCCATTTCTTCCGGGTTGAAATTGAACATAGCAGTAATTCCAAAAAAGAGTCATTTAACACTCTTTATTGCATGAACACATCATTTCCACGTCATTTTTACTTTAACTATGAAAAGTCAAAACTTTTGGTCAAATTTTAACCCCGGAAAAAGACAACTCCTAGTCGAAATTTGATTTTTTGTATAAAAAAGTTTCAAAATAATATCAATTTCAATTTTGCACTTTCAAGTTTTCTCACAGCTTTTTGGTGAATCCGGCAGGGTTATCGAGGGGTTTGGCTCTTTTTTGGGATGACCAGGTAACCATTTCCATAGACTCACATTCTGAATATCTTATCAACGTGCAATGCCTTCCTCATGATAGTAGACAGAATACGCGGATTACTTTTCTCCACGCTCCTAATGCTTTCAATGACAGAATTATACTTTGGGAGGAAATACAAAGAGCAAGTGCCTATAACCACCTTCCTTGGTTGTGTATCGAAGACTTTAATGAGATTCTTTACCAATGGGAAAAAGTGGAAAGAGGATGGCTGAACACTATTGACTTACTGCATTTAGGGATTTTTTATATGCTTGCTCATTAATGGACATGGAAAGTCAGGGGTGCGCTTTTACCTGGACGAACAGAAGAGAGGGAGATGAAAATGTTAAAGAAAGGTTAGACAGAGCTCTTTGTACCATGGACTGGAGAATAGCTTATCCAAATGCCGAAATTACAGCCCTACCAGCTATTGTTTCCGACCACAGTCCTCTCATTCTATCAACTCTACCCACCCTGGCACGCAAGCAGCACAAGTTTAGATACGAGGCATATTGGGCGGAAGATGAAGACTGCAAGAGGATTGTCAAGCAAACATGGGAGGACTCTCATAGGAAGAATATGGTTGAGAAACTGTACATAGTGGCTACTCGACTAGAGGTGTGGAGTAAAAAACGATTTCCTAATGCATATAAGAAAATTGAAGGGCTGAAAAATGAGCTTCAGATTCGGATGAACAACCCTACATTGCAGTATGATCAGTGCAGAATTCAGAATATACACAAAGAGATCGAAGCACTTTGGTGACAAGAAGAAATGTTCTGGGGATTAAGATCTAGAATTAAGTGGCTCAAATGGGGGGATAGGAATGCAAAAATTTTTCATGCTACCACTATACAACGGAGAAACAGAAACCGCATTACCATGTCAAAGGAGACTGGGTGAGGGACAATGAGACTCTTAAGCACATGACGACGGATTTCTTTAAAAATTTATATACAATAGTGTGTCCTCGGAATTTCTAGCCTATCCTTAACCACATACCATCGTCAGTTGATGCAGTTATGAACCTTAAACTCACTGAAGCTGTGAGTAGGGAAGAAGTCTATGATGCAACTCACCAGTTGGGTGCTACCAAAGCTCCTGGACCGGATGGACTAAACGGACTATTTTTTTCAGCAGCATTGGTAAGACATCGGCGGGGATATTCTTAAGGAAGTGCAGCTTTTCTTTGAGTCTAGATCTCTTAGCCTAACCCTGAATAAAACCCAAATCATTCTTATCCCCAAGAATCAAAATCCATAAAAGTTAGAACATTTCCGACCCATTAGCTTGTGTAACTTTGCTTACAAGATCATCTCTAAAATTCTCACAAACAGACTAAAACCATTATTACCAGACTTAATTGCTGCAGAACAAAGTGCTTTCGTGGGGAGCCGCCAAACTCAGGATAATATTTTGATTGTTCAAGAAGTTCTCCATAGATTAAGAACTCGAGACAGGAGGAAAAAATTTCAAGCCATCCTTAAACTCGACATGTAGAAAGCTTATGACCAAATAGAGTGGGACTTCCTGCAGGAGTGTCTAAGAAAGATGGGCTTTAGCAACAAATGGGTGCAATGAGTTATACAATGCGTCACTACAGTGTCTTACAGCATCAAGTTTAATGGAGAGTCCTCACACTACTTCAAGCCATCTTGGGGTATTCGCCAAGGAGATCCTTTATCCACATATCTGTTTATTTTGTAGCCAATGTCTTATCCCACATGATGAAACAAGCAATTGCAGCAGATACCATCCACGGCATTAAACTGAACAGAAACTGTCAAACTCTCTCTCATTTACTATTTGCAGATGACTCTATCTTTTTCCTAAATGGTACAGTTCTAGAATGTCAAAACCTAGCAACTATACTGCACTAGTATTGCTATGCATCAGGTCAGGCCATAAACCTGAACAAATCAAGATTATTTTTCAGCAAAAGGTGTCTAGAGAGCCTTCGAAGAAACATGGTGTCGGTGCTGAGAGTTCCCAAAATTGCGAAAACAGGAAAATATTTAGGAATCCCTTCAGACTGGGGGGCTTCAAAAAAATATATGTTTGCTTGGATACTTACCAAGGTAAACTCGAAGCTGGAGAATTGGAAAGAAAACTTGCTTTCACGAGCCGATAAGGAAATTCTCCTCAAGTCAGTAGTTCAGGCAATACCTCAATATGCAATGTCAATTTTCAAAATCCCAATTTCCATTATCAAAGACATTGAGAAGAAAATTGCTAATTTTTAGTAGAGAAATACTAACAAGATAGCTGGTTTGCACTGGAGAAAATGGAATCTCCTAAAGCTTCGAAAGCAGCAAGGTGGTCTTGGCTTTAAGGACCTACTTGCTTTCAACACCGCCATGTTAGGAAAACAAGCTTGGAGAATTTCTCAGCATCCGAACACACTTTGGAGCCAACTTATGAAAGGACTTTACTTCCCAAACTGTGAATTCTGGCAAGCAGGGAAAGGCACGTGAGGTTGGCAAAGCTTATTAGCAGGAAGAGATGCAATTGCTCCCCAAGTTATGTGGGCAGTGGGTAATGGTCAACAAATTTCAATTCAAGAAGATAAGTGGCTGAAGAAAGGAACAATTGGAGGAATAGTGAGACCGAATGAACCAAGCAAAGTTGCCGACTTGATTGATTTTGAAGCCGCAACATGGAAGGAAGACCTCTTGCAATCCATGTTCGACGACTCCCTAGTGGTAGAAATCAAAGCAATCCTCATCGGCCTCCCAACTATAGAAGACAAACTGGTTTGGGCAAATAACAAATCGGGGACCTACACTGTGAAGAGCAGTTACTTTTCGACCAAAAACCCTACTACTCATCAAGAGACAATACCAACAACATCTCACCAGTTTGATCCACACATATGGAAGCTTATCTGGAACTCAGTCATACAACCTAAAATCAATTTTTTCCTTTGGAGTGCCTGCAATAATGCTTTGCCTACTTTGGATAATCTGCATAGGAGAAAGATTGTACCTGCACCAATGTGCCTGATATGCAATCTGGAAGTAGAGACAGTCGAGCACACTTTGCTCCTTTGCCCCTGGACAGCACAAATATGGAATGAACCAACCCTTCAAGTCCACATAGATCGAGTGGGTCTAACACGATTTGATGACTAGTTGAGCAAATATTTTGCAAGACCAAGGAACTCACGTAATTTTGAACTAGTTGCCATAGTTTTATGGTGCATATGGAAAGATCGCAACCATTTCATCTTCAACAAACATCCCCTTAACCCACGTCAAACCATGTTCAAAGCTGCAATGTCACAGGAGAGCTTCATAACTTGGAATAAAAAATCATAAAATGGGAAGCAAGACCAAAATCTACTTGACCCTGACAGTGGCATCCCCCGCCCCCAGGAATTCTCAAAATAAACATTGATGCTTCATTCGAAGATGCCTATACAACCACCAACTCGCCTGATATTTCTCAAGAGGAGGTGGTGCGTAGCAATGAAGCTATTTCAGATTCTGCCCTGGCTTCAATTTCCAATTGCGACATCACTTCCGCCAACCCAAGTGACTTCTTAACCTCTTCTCCAGCTTCGACAACAAGCATAGCTGAGAGTGACGCTGATATATCACACAACCCGCAGGTAAATAGCACTACCTGAAAGGATAAAATGTATAGAGTTATATCACCCCGAGCTGAAGAAAGAAGTACAGAATGGGCACGATGCTTACTTGGTCTACACAGAGAGACAAGCGGAGAAATACCCAACCTACTCGTGATGCCCAGTAAATGTCAAGAGCAAGCTTATGGGAAGCATCCCCTGGGTGGTGGCCCCAACAATGCTCGCCCGGTACCACCTACACAGCCCTTTCACAGATTCAAATCTACTAATGTAGAAAACAGAGCACAAATCTAGAACTGGAGGCCAAACCAAACCGACATAGCGACCCATGGCGGCGGACGAACAGAGAACGGAGCTACCTCTGCTTCTTTGGTAGGCTAAACCAGAGTGACACAGATGGATAGAGGCAGCCCTCACCCGAACAGCAGCGACAATGGAGATGAGTCCGACACACCGGAGATGCTCAACTCAATCCAGATCTGAAACAGAGCACACCCGCCCGAGCTGAATAGCAGAGGTGCAGTGAGAGATCGTGGCAAGCTCCCCCTGACCAGCAACACCATCGATGAAGAATCTACCGACTCTACAACACCAACACTCGACTTCAGATCTACTAGATCTCATTCTCAAGCACAAGAGCAAGATAACAAGAGCACCAACAACGCCCACCATGTAAGGTCTTGCAAATCTGAAGAAAGGATGGGGGATATGATCTACCTATGCAGCAGCGATGCAGAGGAAGAACCCGTTTCTTCTCCTGGCCCCGATCAAACCGAGCGACATGCTGATAGCTGACTTGATCCAGCATCGCACCCCGCCACGCCCATAAAGACAACTGGGGGATTCTCCGGCTCCTAGCAGAGAAGAACTTCCTCTCGAGCTGCTGTTGCTTGCATCTATAGATACTCCTTTGGCATAATAAGAGATGGGCTTGCAAAAAATGTCGAGGTGAATTCTGCTAAACAAGCGGAGGCCGTAGCTTTAGTCGAAACCCTAGATTTTATATCTTCAAAGCTCACCCCCAATTCCCCAAAAAAAGAAATAGTACTTCTATCTAATTGTCGTATGTTGGTGGAGAGTGTCCTCTCCTCATCTACCTTTAGCTGGTCATACTGGAGACTATGTCAGGACTGACTTTCGCCCTTTGTAGCCACAATACCAACAGAGTGGTCGATTGGGTAGCTAAAGCCCAACATATGGTTGTCTGTTGAGGAAGAACCCATTTCTTCTCCTGGCCCCGATCAAACCGAGCGACGTGCTGATAGCTGACTTGATCCAGCATCGCACCCCGCCACGCCCATAAAGACGACTGGGGGATTCTCCGGCTCCCAGCAGAGAAGAACTTCCTCTTGAGCTGCTGTTGCTTGCATCTGTAGATACTCCTTTGGCAGAATAAGAGATGGGCTTGCAAAAAATATCGAGGTGAGTTCTGCTAAACAAGCGGAGGCCGTAGCTTTAGTCGAAACCCTAGATTTTATATCTTCAAAGCTCACCCCCAATTCCCAAAAAAAAAAAAGAAATAGTACTTCTATCTAATTGTCGTATGTTGGTGGAGAGTGTCCTCTCCTCATCTACCTTTAGCTGGTCATTGCAGCCACTAGTGGACCGGGCCAAGCACAAACTGGAGACTGTGTCAGGACTGACTTTCGCCCTTTGTAGCCACAATACCAACAGAGTGGCCGATTGGGTAGCTAAAGCCTAACATATGGTTGTCTTCCTAGAAACTAGGTTATTAACCCCCCCCCCCCCTCTTTTGGATTTCCTATGTATTGATGCACATGCTGTATATGCTCAGACCCTCAGTTAGTAATAATATCCCAATTACTTGTCCAAAAAAAAAATTCTGGAAAAAATTGAATTTAACCTATTAATTGACTTTTTATCTAAAAAATCAACTTTTGGTCAATACTTTTCCCCAAAAAAAAAATTGAAAAACCATAACTCTTTTTTACCTTAATTTTACTTCTGCATCATCAATTTTACAAAAATCGATTAAGAACCAAATTCTCCTCAATTTGTAAATTTTGGATCAAAATCGCCAAAAATCAAAATTACTTCTTTTCTAGCCATTTTTTAGGATAATTTCCTTCACGATATTTGATTGGGAGGTTGTTCCACATTCAATTGTCAAGCCAATTTCAAGATTCTAAGCCAAATTGAGCCTCAATTAGGAATCCATCGATTCTTCATGAGTTGCAAGATTTGGCTGAAATTGAGTCCAAATCATTAGATACAATTCAATTCTAATATCAATTTTGACAAAGTCACACTAATTGAACTCAATTTGATCAATTTAGTGATTCAATGATTAAGAAATCCAAGGAGAATTTATCCAATTAGCGCAATTCATTTTGACCCATTTTAGACCAGTGGTTAATTTGATGAATTGAAGTTCAATTGGCCAATTAAACTTCAATAGTATTTAGAGGTCTATTTTGATAATGCAATTTAGCCCAATTGAAGCAAAATTTAGCCAAACAAGTCGCAATTGGTTAAATTTTGTCCACATTTCAGGGTTATTCAAACCAACTTAATCAAATTAAATTCAATTAGGTCCATTGATCATACGTAGGGGCCAAATCAAAAGAATTGAACCAAAATTAGAGCCTAAAAGGACCGGCCAAGGTCTAGGTCAACCTCGTCTGATTGATTCAATCTGGTCAAACCATATTCAACCTGGTTGACTCCTCCAACCATTTTCTAGTGAGAATTATGGCGATCGATGGTCCATTCCACCGGCCCTCTCTCCCACATGCAAAAATTACACAAATACCCTTTGAGAAATTACAAATTTGGCCTAATGAGAGGCATTCATTGATCATTAAGGATGCAATCCTAACCACTTATCACCATTTAATCATTGGCTGCCCATTTTCACATGTCACCAATCTTTGTGACAAGAAATGAGCCAATAAGAGGCTTGCTTAATGGAAAAGCAAACATTTTAAGCTTTTAGATTAATCCAACTGCCAATATTCGAAGATGAATGAGGTCTATATCAAACTTTCCCTCCAAAATTTGGGGGTTCAAATCCCTTATAGGTCTCTAGTGAAGGAAAGAGCTTCAACATACACATTGGACATTCTTCGCTCCTTCATAGCCTCATGTTAGCCGGTGTCCCTCGAAACTCCCATTGAAATCCTCATTTTGCGACCAAGCATTATCCCGGCACAAATACCATGCTCTACGCTAGTGATCGTTCAGGCTGTTGGAGAAACATCTCTAAGTAATTTTAATAATTTTCAAACTATCCCTAGTATAATATTTGTTATGATTAATGCAAATATTTGTGACAAGTATTAAAAACTATGTAATGTCTATGGTGTGTTCCAAGTGGTAAAAGATTGCGATATGTCCTAATACAGTTTTTCCATAAACAGTACCAACATACATAAAGATCAGATGATGTCGATGTTTGTATTTGATGCTATACATATTAGGTAACTAGTATTGTGGCACACTATACATCTGATAATGTTTGTTGGTTCAACAAACTAGCTGTTGTGAAAGTGGATATGCGCAATAATAGATTTGAAATGATAACAAAAATTGAGAAGCTATGCTATTTGATAGGTCTATCGAAGCTACAGTAAGGGACAGTAGCAGAATCTATTTTTAGATAGTTTGCAAATGTTTGGGAAAAGGATTGTATGGACAATTCTATCTTTGGACAACAACATCAACGATAACTCCAATGACCCTTTGCTTTTCCAATCTACCTCCAATAGATATATTGAAGATGGGCATAAAAGAAAAGATCTCATAAGCCAAAGGAGAGACGTGAGGAAATACAAAGGATTGAAAATCTACTATATGCTATGTCTCAAGCAAAATGCTCTCTTTTGACCGTTTCTCTGAGTATTGTACAAGAGTAAGAGCAGTTGTTGAGTCCCGATAGTTTGATTTATTGTGTAAAGAATTAGTGCTTATCAATTGTAACTTTCCGAGTTGATTAATAGTACAATCCAACTCAACTTGTAGTTGTTAGTTTGAGGAGTGAACGTGGGCTAAGGATAAAGTCGAACCACTATAAATCATTGTGTGTTAGTGCTTTTCTCTTATTTCTTCCACAAGCATGCAATATGCTCATGAGCTTTGAAACATCACATTGACCAGATCTTTACTTAACATCAGCTATTTTTTTCAACAAATTATCGAGATTTCTAAAACAACCCATTCACTCCTCCTCTAGGTTATATTGTTAGCCCCTGACACAAGCCACTTCCAGCAGCAATTTCAGCAGTTTGGTAGCGTTCCTTGGTTGCCAGAGACTTGTAACATCCCTCGTCAACAAGTCCTCTAAGTGATCATGGTTGACTTCACTTCGAAATCTTGCTAGAAGTTGTTGATCTAGTCGATTCTTCAATCGATTTCAATCACCAATCCTCACGATGGTGTGCGATCCAACGATTCCAATGGCTATTTCGGCAACCTCCTTTGGCGATCCAACCCTTGCAATGGCACTCCTCAGCTAGTCCTCGAAGTCCACATAGCCGGAGTTCCTTCAAATCATCACCAAATCACTTCTATTTCATTGATTTTTGTTGATTGTTCATTTGAGTCGAACAAGTTGATTCTCATATCAATTTGTAATTCATGGACTTAATCAGTTGCGAGCATCCTTGTCTAAATCATGGAGGTGTTGAGGTGTTCACGAAGGCCAGATCACTCGATCAAGCGTCAACGTGTCACAAACAAGGTTAATACACTAAGTGTAGATCTGGATGAATGATATGGCCATATTGCATATATAGTTTAGATGATGGCCAAGAATGATGATACGTGACACAGATGAATTTAGAACAAGGCATGTTTAGCAATCCATGAGTAGGAATTGATTGGTGATTGATTGTCACATGTTGATCTGTCCTAGAAATTCGGAGGTTAATGAGTTGGTGTGCTTAATTGACTGATTTAGCCAATTAAACGTCGAAATTAAGGAAAGTGATCAGCTAGAGAAATAACCTGACTTCCTAAGCTTTGAATCAATAGGTTGCATGTTAAAATTGAAGTGCATTTGCTATGTGAAGCAAGCCACGAAATCTAGGAGTGGAATCTGGAAATTTTGACCTCAATTATGCAATTACATTTTCTGGCATGACCTCGGTCTATTCTTTGATTTTCTGATTTTCTGAATTTAGAATTTCGAGAAATATTCTCCACGAAAGTTGTTTCCAACATTCTGAGCTTCGCAACTATACCAATTTCATTAAAATTGAAACTCGTCGGTTGTTCAAAGATCTGATCAATATGCCAAATAATTTCAGCACTCAGAACTAGAAATTATTCCCCTGAATAATTAAACGTGTTTTACAATTTTCATGATGGTGTCCTTTTTTTGCAAAAAATGAAAACAAAAAAGTTTTCCACTGGGGTCATATTTAGTATACTAGAAAGTTTGAGGACTTAATAGCAAATTTTAGGGGGCCAATTTGGTTATAAATCGGACAAGGTCAGCCCCCGCCTACAAAATCGTTTTCAACTGAGTTTTTGCGAAAACTTACAATTTTCGCGTAGTTGAAAGGATTTTTTACAAAAGTGTAAAACATGAAAGTTGTTTGCAACAGGCTGAATTAACTTTGTGTTACATTCGGCGGGATTTTGAATTTTCGATCTATATTTCCCAAATTTTTCATTTCTCGGGCTAAAATCGGGTCAAATATGGACAGTTGAGTCTTCTTGCTCAAATTCAGGATTTTGGGTACAGAAATGGGTTGAGTGATCTTCATAACATTTAAAGTGCATATCCTAAGCTTTCTAATGACACCTGTATCATTTCCCCTGGACTTCATTTGATAGGTTTTTTTTTTTTTTTTTGGACAAAGTAAACATTTGTATTTATATTAACAGAAACTTACAACCTGAAGCTAAAGCATCGGCATATACAAGGTCAAGAAGAACAGTAGGGGGTAAAGGAACCAGTTTTGGGACGCAAAATCTGAGCGTTGGGCCTTCGCAGCCCAGTCAGCCACCATATTGGCCTCTTGTCGACAATAGTGCAACGTTAGGTTAGGAAAAAAGGGAAATCAAAAGGATAGCTTCGGCGATCAAAGGACAAAGCTCCCATAGTGCAGATCTCCCATCACGCACAGCTTCAATGTGGGCAAGGCAGTTAGAATCAATCACCAAATTGACATCATGGAGTTCTTGCCGCAGCAAATGTTGAAGGGTGAAGGTAAGTGCTTGAATCTCTGCTTCAAAAGCTGATTTCCCCGGAACTCGTCTTGAAAAATAATCTGTGAGTCGGCCTCGGTAATCTCTGCAGATACATGCTATCGATCCCTCTGCGCTTCCCGATTGATAGGCACCATCAATGTTACACTTAAGGGTTCCCAAGTCTGGAGGCCGCCAAAGCTGCTTCGGATTCAGGGTATCTTGCCCTATTCTCGATCGAGTTGTATCAAGTGAGTAGAATAATCTGATCTGAGCTAATGCAGGTTCAACTGCGAGATATGGATCCGGTTGTTGATTGCGAAACACAAAGTTATTTCGCATCCGCCAGATTTGCCAGAGGACATTAGATGTGATCTCTAGCCCAGGTAAGTGTTTTGGCGTTGACGCTCTATCTGTTAACCATGTATCAAGACGATGTATCGAGTGAGGTTGAATCTGAATATTAATCTGTGGGTGAGTCCATATGGTTTGAGTCCATGAGCAGTAGAGAAAAAGATGCTCTAGAGTTTCAGATGTGTGTTGTTAACACATTTTGTAGCAAGGATACGAAATTATGTGTTTGTGGAATAAATTTTCTCTGGTGGCAAGTGCATTGTGACAAATTGCCTAGATAAATGTTTTGATTTTTGGTACTGCTTTCATTGCCCATATTCGTCGCCATAAGAAACTGGGAATCTGATGAGATGTTGACGCACTGTTGTTGTGAGGATTGTGTGTTGCATGCTTGATATTACGGTAGCTGCTTTTAATAGTATATAGACCGTCCTTCGTGGCTGTCCATACCAATTGATCTTCTGTAACTAGGGGTCTTACTAGGATAGTGAGGACTTCTGCTGTAATCTAATCTTCGAAGATACTGAGGAGTAAAGACCGGTTCCAATTATGGTGTATCGGATCAATAAAATCAGCCACCATTAATGGTTCCTCTCTAGTTTTTGGTCCATGTAGAATCTCCATTGGTAACCATCGATCACCTCATATTCTGATATTTTTCGCATTACCCATTGACCAGCGTAAATGTGGTAGAATAGCATTTATGCCCATAAGAATACTCTGCCATCCCTAGGACGGTCAAGTGCCTTTAACTACCAAATAGAAGTCTTTTGAATGAAAGTACAAACCTTTAAAAATTTGACTCCACAAAGCCTAAGGTTGTTGTAATAATCTCCAAGCCTGCTTTCCAAGCATGGCTCTGTTAAACGCTATAAGGTCTCGGAAACCTAGACCTCTGTTGTCTTACTTTCTGTAAGAATTTACCATTTTTGCCAATGGATACCAGCTTTATTCTAATCATTTCTCCACCAAAATCTAGCAATGCTCTTCTCAATAGATTTGCAAATAGACATAGGCAACTTGAAGATGGACATAACGTAATGAGGTAGTGCCTGTACAACAGATTTAATAAGAATTTCCTTACCTCCTTTTGAAATCAATTTCCCTTTCCATCCCTCCAACTTTGCATTTACTCGTGCTATTATCCAAGAAAACATCTCCCTCTTTGATCGACCCCAGTCAGATGATATTCCCAGATACTTGCCATATCTTGGCAGCACAGGCATTCTAAGCTCCCTAGACATATTTTCCTACAAGCTAGAAGGACAGTATTTACTAAAGATGATGCCAGACTTATTGCGGTTCACTACCTGACCAGTTGCCATGCAATACTGATTTAAGATATCAGCAAAATTTTGGCATTGTTGAATAGAACCCTCTAGGAAGAAAATCGTATCATCAGCAAAAAATAGGTGAGACAAGGTTGGACACCATCTATTAAATTTAATGCCTTTAATGTGTCCCACTCTGACAACTTGATTAATTAGACTTGATAACACATTTGCCAGCAGAATAAAAAGATATGGAGATAAAGGATCACACTGTTGTAGGCCTCAAGAAGGGTAAAAAGGAGGTAGCTGGTCGCCATTAAATTTCACACTAAAAGATGTTGTCGTAACGCACTGCATAATCCACTGAACCCATCTAGGATGGAACCCCAATTTGAGGAGGTAGTCATGAAAGAAATCCCACTCAACTCTATCGTAAGCCTTTTGCATGTCTGTCTTTAGGATAGCATTGAACCTTCTTGTCCTCTTCCAGGTCTTAAATTGATGAATAACTTCTTGGACGATTAAAATATTATCTTGGATCTGACGTCCACTCACGAAAGCCGATTGTTCTTTAGAGATGAGATAATTCAACCAAGGTTTCAGACAGTTGGCAAGTACCTTTGATATAATTTTGTAGGCAAAGTTGCAAAGGCTGATTGGGCGATATTGTTCCAATTTCTCTGGGTGAGGTGTCTAAGGAAGCAAAGCAAGAAAAGTATGTCTGAGACGGGTAGGCATCTCTCCATACATGAAGAAATTCTACACCATAAGAGTTAGATCATCTTTAATAGTTTCCCAGTGTTTTTGATAAAATAAACCATTTAAACCATCAGGACCAAGGGCTTTTGTAGTACCCAACTGAAAGGTGGCCTGCCGAACCTCCTCAATAGTGATCATAGCTATCAGTTGTTCATTCATTTCAAAGGTGACGACCTGTTGGCATTGATTAAGTACGGGCCAGTAATCCCTATACCCTGTAGATGTATATAACTTGGAAAAAAAAGCATTCATCATACTTTGTAAGGTTTGTGTGTCACGTACCCATTGTTGCTCCTCATCCTGCAACATAGTGATACGATTTCTTTGCCTTCTTTGAAGTGTAGATGCATGGAAAAACCTCGTACTCTTGTCGCCCCATTTCAACCATTGTATTCTGGAACATATGGCCCAGTATTGTTCTTCCTGTTGCCAATTCCGTCTAATTTCCTCTCTAAGTCTCGATGCTTCCACTCTATCATAATTTAAATGCTGCTGGTTCATTAGATCTTGTAGTTGTTGTTGTAAGGCGATCACTTTTGTACGTCCGTTTGAGAACTTTTCTCGACTCCACTTGGACAGTGCTGCTATGTCCTTCTTTAACTTTGT
The DNA here is from genome assembly GCA_014182375.1 of Eucalyptus virginea. Classification (NCBI taxonomy): domain Eukaryota; kingdom Viridiplantae; phylum Streptophyta; class Magnoliopsida; order Myrtales; family Myrtaceae; genus Eucalyptus; species Eucalyptus virginea. The sequence goes on from CM024519.1 coordinate 32,551,532, forward strand.
AATGAAACCAAAATGTTGAGGGTGTATTGAATTCCATGCGGTTAAGATGACTTCTCTGCATTCTTCATCATCATTCCAATAAGCCTCATAAGTAAAAGACCTCTTGTTTCATTTATAAGGTGTTGTAGCCTGAATAATCAAAGGACTGGGGTCGGATCCCACAACAGGCAACGCAAAAACTTCTGCCCTTGGAAACATTGAGCGACAATTCATTGTGCATAATACTCGGTCCAATCTTTCCTTTACAAGCTCTTCCCCTTCCCTATTATTCATCCAAGTGTACTTGCAACCTTTACTTTCTATCTCCATAAGTGCACAATCGTTTATGACATCACAAAAGGACAACATCCTAGAATTTCATTAAAGTCCCCAACACATATCCAAGGTAAGTTGTTCTCACTGCTTATCTCCCGAAGCTCATCCCACAAAAGCTAACGTTGTTGATAAGTATAAGGTGCATGAATGCATGTAAGGCACATAGTTCTATCTTCCTACACCATCCTACAGATCAAGTCAATCAGGCTTTGCGATGATCGAACCACTCGCAAAGAGACCTGATCATTCCATAGTACTTTTAAGCCTCTAGCTAGACCCACTGGGTTCAAAATGTATGAGTTCGTCAAATGTAAATAGCGTTGTATGTTGAAGCTTTACTTCTGAGTTCTTTGTTTCCATTAAGAAGACAACTGCAGGCTTTTCATTGGCCGTCATGGCCTTAAGCGTTTGAACTGTCAGGGGATTGCCCAAACCCTAACAGTTCCAACAAAGCAGCTTCATTTGTGGATGGGTGGCTATTTAGGGCCAGCCACCAAAGCCCATGCTCCCACTTCCTCAGCTGCGTAGATAGGTGTTTCCATTAGGTTTGTGTCATCATGGTCATCGATTAGCAAACTTTTTGCCTTGTAGGGGTTGTATCTCTTCAACTTTTTGGCTACCCCCAATTTTGGCGTCATTCTCATATTTTTCATCTTCTTTTGTAACTTGGCTTCCATGGGTTGGGTCTGAATTCCCTTTAATTGGTTGTTGCAAGTATAAGTGTTGTGTGAAGAGAGGTTCCCTGCATATCTGTTTGCTGAAGGTGATGTGTAGTCATGCCCACCGCATTTGTCCTGGTTGTGTCGACTGCGCTGGACAGGTGCGCTTGATCGACATTTACTGGTGGTGGCAATAAAGGAACGTGCTGGATCTATGATGTTGGAGTTTCAGGTACAGCTTCTTCAGGCTGCTCTGATTTATCTTGAGCTGTATAGAAAGTGTGCCAATAAGGGCTATTTTCCTTAACCTCAGCCCGAAGCCATTGGCCGTAGGCCATTTTTTTCTCTGCCTTCTAGTTTTGCTTCATCATAGGAGATATCTTTACAATACATTGCATAATGTCCTAGCTTTCCATAAGAGTAGCAGAAATGCGATAGGCGTTCATATCAAAAATCAAGCCAAAGAATCTTACCATCAATGCAAATAAGCTTCCCTGTTTTTAGGGGTTCTTGCAAATTCAGGTCTACCCTGGCTCGGCCAGCTCTAGATGATGTCCCTTCCTTTGTATCTACTCTGACTTCTAAGACTCGGCCCATATGTTGCACCGCCCTGCTGAGCATCTGTTCAATACACCATTCTAAAGGCAATCCAAACACCTAAACCCAGAAGGCACAACTAGAGAAGTCATAGCAATGTAATGGTGTATTAGGGATCCATGGTTTGAATATAACCAAATGGCCTAAGAAGAGCCAAGGTCCGCCTTCAAGTACTCTCTGTTTTTCTGCTTGGGAAGTGAATTTTGCTACATAGATGCCTGCCTCTCGTTGTGATATTTCCACTTGTTCAGTTCGCCAGACTCGCTTTAAAGTACTTTGGAAAGCTTGGAAGTTTATGGAATGATTTGAAAGGATTTTTCCTATTAAAGTTAACCGGCATTCTTCCAATTTTTCAGGTGGGGGCTCGTCATCCCAGTCTTCTATGATCTGCTGAGTAGTGAGGCAGCCTAACCTATTGCAAAGAGCAGCCAAATGCAAAGAGTCAGCATGGTTTTCCACTGCCATTCAGTTGTCCAAAATAGGAAACAATACAAAGTTGAGCTCAATAAGAGTGAAAGCAGAGAGAAAAGCTTAATTGCCCCACATCAGAAGAGTCTCCTGGTAGAATCAAAGTAAGGTCTTCTAATTCCATTCAAATGTCAACAAACAGGATTCTGTACAGAGACGTAATCTAATCCAAACTTTGCTATACATAATAGTACTCATTAATATAGAATTATCATCTCAGGATCATCGACTAGGTGTGAAACAACAATATAAGTACAGATGGAAAGAAATCGAGGGCATGCATTAAACAAACCAAGGAGTAACAATTGCGGGCTGAAAGGTTGGGCCGTCCATAAATGGCAAATGCTGTCGAAATTGAGTGAGCTGCAATGCCGAAACAACCACACTTCGAGCACAAGAAGAAACCATTGCAGGTCAAAAAAATTGGGTCATCCACAAAAAGCGAAAATGCGAAGTGGAATCAACCACCCTTCAATCAATATCATGCAAGAGCGAGATTGGATAACGCCAGAGCTAATAGAGCAGAAGGAAATTCATCGAGGGAGATGGGTTATACTGTCAATTGATGGTCAGGAGGATGGTGTGGATTTGTTTGGGGTTAAGGTTTCGAAAGTCATGGCTACCAAGAGGTAGGAAAAAACTCTACATGTCGAGAGAAGTTTTGAATTAGTTCCTGACCTCAAGCTTGAAAGGACTTCATTTGATAGGTTAACTAAATTGAAACATAATTAGTTCAAATTTGAGACATAACTGAACAAGTGACCCTTTATTGGTTCACTTCCCCTTGTGTGATTGATTGTGCATCAATGTCAAATGACTTAAGTGCCTTTTTAATTTGATACTTATGCATGTATTTGCTAGCTGAATAAATAGGTACGATGCATGTTCGATGAGTGACCAATTGGGATTACTTGAACCGAATTTAGAGATTAATCGATATTGATGATCGTTTTGTGCAAGCAAATAGTGAACAATTGTTGTTAATCATTAATCAATCAATTCTAGAGGTGGAAAATGGGTGGGTCGGGTCGAAAATGGGTTGACCCATATTTGACCCATTTAACCCGTTTTGACCCAAATTCTTTTAATGTAAATCTAGTGACTCATACTCGACCCAACCCATATTGCTAAAACCTATTAATATTCTAGGAAAACCCACTTCTACTATATGCTAATTGGATTAAAATTTCAAATTAAATTAAAAATAGTAAATAAAAAAGTTTTAAAAAAAACCTATAAATTGAAATATTTATAAAGAATTAGACTATGTACATACTTCTCTTATTTGAAGTGAACATACAATTGAATAACTAAAAACTGGAGCATGAAATTTTTTTAACTAAACTTGAAAAAACTCATTTTTATGATTTTTTATTAAAAAAAGTATTGTTAAAACATTTTTATGCAATACAAATTTTTTAACAATTTTTATGCAATACAAATTTAATGAAATTTTTGTAATTCTTTTTAAAATATTTTTAAAAATCGAATTTTTTATTTTTTTAAATATAAATTTTAATTAATTTATTTTTAAAAGTATAATTTTTATAATTTTAATTTTTTAAAATATAATTTTAATTTTTAATAATTACTTTTTCTTTTTCTCTTTTCTCTTTTCTTTTTTTTTTCTTTTCTTCGACCGGCCACCAACCACAACGACGGTCGACGCCGGCCAGGCGAGATCGAGCTTGCCGGCGTTAGGCGGGGCTCGATCCTCGCTAAACCGGCGAGGCTAAGGCGCCACCCAATGCCGGTGAGCTCGAGTCTCGCCATTCGTTGGCAAGGTCGAGCCTCGCCAGTAGTCGGCGAGGCCGAGCCTCATCGGATCTGGCGAGCTCGAGCCTCGCCAGTTGTCGGCGAGGCCGAGTCTCATCGGATCCGGCGAGGCTTGAGCTCGGCGGGGTCGGGCGAGGCCTCGGCCTCGCCGGATCGGCGAGACCGAGCCTTGCCCAACGCCGGCGAGCTCGATCTCGCTAGATCTGGCAAGGCTCGACCTCGCCGACAACTGGCAAGGCTCGAGCGAGACTCGAGCTCGCCGGCATCGGGCGAGGCTCAAGCTCACCAGATTGGCCTCGCCATTCATCGGCGACCTGCCAGCGAGGCTCGGTGCCGGCGAGCTCGAGCCTCGCCTGGCCTGCCACCAACCGTCGCCCTGCCGGCGATTGGCTAAGGGATGAAGAAAAAGAAAGAAAAATGAAATATAAAAAATAATTATAATTTCAATTTTTTATAAAACAATATATATATAAAATTAAAGAAGGCCATGGCCCATGGGTTGAAAGTGGGTCTAAATGGGTTATTAGTAATAACCATTTAGACCCATTTATTTTTGTGCTTTACTTTCTCAAACCCATTTTTTATTCATATTTAACTTCCATTTGACCCATATATGACTCATTTAACTAAAAATGAGTCATAATATGGGTTTATGATCCATATTGCCACCTCTAATCAATTCTAGTCAATTAGGAGGATGGGATGGTCGAAATGTGGAGAAACGAAGGCCAACCGATGTCCCTTTTCGGTAAAAAAAAAAGTAGTAGTGGGAGATAGCTCTTACCCATTGAGAGCTCAGGTCTCCTGCTCCTCACCTCCACCTCTCTCTATTTTAGCCGTTCGATTTTTAGTTGTCCGAATCGCCTTGGCTTCATCGACGGCTACTGCTCATGGTTGGATCATTTTTTTCCTTTCCCGACAACGAATTGTTAATGTTCGATGAATTATATGTGTAAACCCTTTCTGTTTCCATACGGACCCCCTCGATCCCACCTCGCCAAGCTCTCCAAATCCACCGTCTCCTTCCCCAAAGCCCCTCTCGTCGTCTCCTCTATAGCCTCCGCCCCACTCCTTGATTGTGGAACTCCAAAACAGGACCACTCTCCTCCTCCCTTATCAAGAACCATTTCCTCGATTTGGCTCTCGACTCCACCCTTCTATTGAACATTTTCATATAATTTATGAATTATATTGAACATATACTAAAAATTCAAAAATTACATTGGATAAATTAAAAGTTCAAGAATCACATTTTATATTTAGATAAAGTTCAGAGATTACATTAAATAAATTAAATATTAATGAACCAAAATATACATTAAATTAAAATTCGAAAACTATTTATATCATGGATTTTCAGTTCAACAATGAAAATTGAAAAGTCCAGGAGGCATGGTGCCTCTCAAAGACCGTAGGATAACCCGATTTGTAAAGTACCTTCGGGTAATAATATCTGGTAGAGGACACGTAAACCGTACGTACATATAGTCAACCAAACATGGACACTGAAGTCTATTTTCCAATCATAATGTCCAAAAAAGAGATTAACCAAAGCATTCACTCAATAGACACTCATGCGACAAAACTCACTCCTGAACTGCGCCTGTACAATCCCTACGGCATTCCCAAACAGAATACGCGCCGCTCAACAAAATGGTTTTCTTTTAGGCCACCAATGTGCCATCGGCACCACGAAGCCTAATCAAAGTTGCAGGTGATACCTGGATATCATTGGGAGTCTCAAGCTCAAGAAATTGAATTCCCCTTGGAATCTGGAAAGATCCTAGTTCTCTAGGCACTCTCAAACTTTCCATTTTTGTCTAATATAAAAGCTGCTAAATGACAGTATCCTGTTTATGGCGATACGGCCGGAGTAGTTGGAACGGCATGGCCATGATCAGATGATAAGGAATTCCAGGTCTATTTTAAGTCTTGACACTCTTGTCTCGATAAATATTATGGAAGCTACAAGAAGAGATTTAAAAAACCGAGTGTTTCTCATAGAGAGTGAAATTTTGTGTGTGGAAAAATGAGGATCATTTTGAGCAAGAGAATGACACTACGTTGAGCGCCGGCGTTGATCTCAACTATGGAGGAGGATGAGCAAGAGTGCATGGACCAAAATGACGAACCTTCGCTTCCTGCATCCCCTCCAGGAAAGCGCTGATCCCCTCCATAAGTCTCCCTGTCAACACAACCTGGGCACTTCAGAGTGCCATCCATCCGCAACATTGATGCCAAAGTCTCCGATTGCCCAACCAATTGAATTTTTCTCACACTAATCCTTTTTTCCACGATCAAACTCTCAAACAACTTGGGCTCCAAGTAAATGGAGCAACTGTATCAGAACTTGTTTGACGAACGAGTAGGCGGAACGAATTACGTTAACGGAAACATCTTGCTTTTTGGGTCTCCCACCAGTCTCTCTAGCTCCCTCTCTCTCTCAACAGAACAATTTTAAACATACAACGCTAAGCCCAGATCAGCCAATCCTTCGGAATCAAACCTCCGACCCTCCCAAAAAAGCATAGGAAAAAGGTTTTACCAAAATGATTAAATTTCGGCTCACCTCGCTCGCTCTGGATAGCCGTGTCGGAGTCGCGAGCTGCAAAAGAGAGGAACGAACTGAATTGCGTTCCTGCGGCGCCGACAGTGGCAAAAACGAGAGGCAAACTACCGCGACCAATTTTTTCGGGGTGTGAACCACCTAAAATTTGGCTAATGGATTGTTAAGCCTAAACTTAACTCGGGCTCTCCCAAGCCCATACCAATTCGCGACTTAGGTTCAAATTCTTAACATGAAATTGATTTTCAATTAGGAGTCGCCACTAATCTATTTTTGATGGGTCGATTAGAAACCCAAGTAAAGTAACGGGAGATTTACTTTACTCTTACGAACCAGAGACTATGGGTACGGAGACTTTGTTACACTAGATTTTTCTAATGCCCTTTCGGTACCATTCTTTTATTTTCAAAAATGTTTTTGCAGGCAGCTTAAATTGATTTTAAATATATTTTCCTAACATGTGAGGTGATCACGCGAGTGCGCAATCTACCAATTTAACACCCAGATAAACAATAAATAAATTGCAAAAACTTACCTCAAAGCAACGAAAGTATCTGCAATGTTAAGTTAAAAACCACATCAACAATCCTGGATATGGTTTCTAATTAACACCCAATTTCTTTTATTCGTTTTCACTTAATTAATGAAAATCGCAATGTAATATTAACTAAATGACCTAATTCTAATGACATGCAATTTCTAATTAAATGGGCCTAGCAAAAATACTAAATGACATACATCCCAGTGAATCTAGCCCTAATGACGTGCATATGACATTTTTTCTTTTTCCTAAAAGAATGCATTTTATCATAAATAATAAAACTAATTTAACCTATAACATTTTTTCGTATTTTTCATGAAATTCGAAATTTGGTGAAATGTGAAAATTACCTAATTAGATTAAGATCCTATTTAATTTATATTAGGAATTAGGTTGAGCCAAATCCTAATTTAAACTAAAACATTATCTTAACCTAAATAATCCTAAAATGCAATATATCTAAAAAATACTTAAACTTATAACAAATTAAGAAAAATATTATCTAGAATTAAACTAAGTGCAATTTTAACCTAATATGCAATGATATGCCCTAATTCTACATGACATATGCATGATGATCTTTTTTGTTGTTTTTCTTTTTTTTCCCTTTTTTTAATTTCGAAATTAATAATTACCAAATAATTAAACATGCATTCCAAGTTTAAAAAAAAAAAAAAACTAGCAACCTAAATAAATTGGTTTGACTTCCTTTTTTGACTTTTCTGATTTTTTATTTTTAATTTTTTTTATTTTTTAAAAAATTCGAAATAATAAAATTCTTACCCTAAACATGCAAGATAACCCTAAACCATGCAATATTCTAATTCAAACATATTTCAAAATAAATAAAGCAATCAAGACAAAACAAGCCATTCAAAGTCACCTATCGTTCAGTTCAAGGGATAATATTTCGCTAATAAAATCGATAAATTGATCTTAGCGCCTTTAAAGATCAAAATATTAATTTTATTTCCATTTAATTAATTATTTCATCTAAAGTCTTATAGATGAAATAAAAAATCCCTGCGCGGTGCGAATCACTGATATGTTGAAATTTCCAATTACATACTAAAGACTAATTATACTAAAAAAGATAAAATAAAATAAACTAATAAAGAAAAAAAAAACTACCTAATGGAGGAGACTTGCAGCAGCGTTGGTGGGCTGCCGGACGGACGGTGGCGGGTGTAGGGACTCCGGCGAGCGGCAGCGCAATGGCACGAGGGGACCGGCGGTGCAAGGGTGGCGAGTCCGGCGGAGCGGCGCAGGCGCGGTGCAGGTGCAGGAGGCGCAACGCGAGCGCGGGAGGGCTCGAGAGGTGGGCGAGTCGCGGGCGGCTATTGGTCGCGGTAGGGACCAGCGGATCTCGGGCAGAGGCGTCGCGACGGCAAATCGTCGGGTGATGGAGAGTTCCGGCAGAGGTGACCAGCAGCGGCGGTGGGCGAGCGGGTCGCAGGTTACTGCAGGTTGTTGTGGCGATGTCTGGCGTCGGCAGAGGCGCGTTCGGAGCGGGACCCAAGCGGAGGCGCGGGCACGGCAACGGCGTCGGGCGCGGCAGCGATGCTGCTGTGCGTCAGGGGCGAGTCCGGCAAGGCGGCGGTGGCGGAGGCGCGGTGGAGGCCGGCGGTGCAGCTTGGAGACCAGCGGTGCAAGGGTCGGTCACGCGGAGAAGATGAGCAGTGGTGTTTCTTTTACTTTTTTTTTTTTTTTCTCTCTCTCTTCCCTCACGTCTCTCTCACGTCGCCTCTCCCCCTTTTCTCTGTACCTTCTGCTGTCCCTTCCTCACTCAAAAGGACACTGCCCTCTAGACTTTTTTTTTTTATAAAAATTCTGCTCTTCAATTTTCAACTCCACCGAAGGAAACCGCTCACTTTTTCTACACGAATTTTTTGCACGAATTTTCTCTCCGAAACCTTTTTGCTCTCAATTTTCGAAAAATCTCCCCTAGTTACGAAAAATGAAGCTCTCTTTTATACTAATTCCGAACGGCTGCTTTGTATGGCATTTTTCGAGTTTCCATATTTTGTCGCATTAAATCAAAACTGCAAATCAGAGCATAATTTCGCAATCAGCTCGATCCTGCTCATATTTCTTCTATTTTGCAAAATTCTTGCCTCTTATTCACTTGATTTTTAAATTGCTTCTGCATTTAACGAAATCTGAATGCTCATCAGAATTTCAAATTTCCATGCATAATCAATCAAATAAATTTCTCCCATTTTTTTCATTTTTTCCTTTTATTTGTTCCAATGCAATTTTTATTTTTCTTATTTTCTTAGATCTTCCAAGATTATGTGTCAACACAAACCGACTGACGACTATCAAGGGTGCGGCGGATCTAGGGTTGCTACGATTGAGAGAGAGAAAGCTCCTGCAATTGAGAGAGAGAGAGGGGCGAGGTCGCAAGAACTTGAGAAAGTTCCGTGCTTCAAGTTCCATGCGGCATGCGCTTAGGGTTTTCTTTTCTGGGATAAGTGCAGTAAAAGCCTAAAACTTGTCACGACAACGCAATTGAGTCTTAAAACTTACAAAAAGTACAATCAAATCCTAAAACTTGTCAAAATGATTCAATTGAGTTCTAAAATTAATACCGTTAGTCTTATTAATGAAAAATGCTGACATAATGTCGACGTAGCATTTTAAATGATTTTTATTTTCCACATGACTTTTTAAAATAATTTTTAATTCAATTTTTAAAAAAAAATTATATTTAAAAACTAAAATTCATTTTTGTAAAACTGTTTAAAAAAAGGAAAAAAAAAAAATGGCAACTCTTTCACGGCCGCCGGCGTCGCCCATAGCCGGAGGGGTCGACGACGATCACCGGCCGCCGCCCGACCAGGCGCCGCCGCATTTGGGCGCCCTTGCCCGGTGCCGACGAGGCCTCGCCCGGGTCGGGTGGCTACCGGCCCCTCCGACAATGGGCAGCGACAGAGGAGCTACCATTTTCTCTTTTTTTCTTTTTTAATAGTTTTTAAAAAATGAAAATTTATTTTTAAATATAATTTTTAAAATTGAATAAAAAATTATTTTAAAAAGCTAGATGGAATATAAAAATCATTTAAAATGCCACGTTAGCATTTTCCGTTAATAAGACTAACGGTGTTAACTTTATAACTTAATTGAACCATTTTGATAAATTTTAGGATTTGATTGCATTTTTTGCAAGTTTTATGACTTAAATGACAAGTTTTAGAATTTCTGCAAAGACTTATCCCTTCTTTTTTAACAATGAATAAGAACTAGTTCCAAAACTAGTCCAATTCTCGGTTCACTTAGAATCAGGAATTGAACCAATTTCAACCGGTTCCCAAAAACTGGAGCCGGTTCCCAGATCTATTTTAAGGGTGGGTCGGTTCGGTTTTCGAATAAACCCCATTCACCATAAAAGACAGGCATTTCTCTCTCTTGAGAATTGTCTCGGTTGTCTACGCTCCCCCTCGACAGTCCCTCAGCAATGAGCGATGTGGTGATGAGGGATGCAGTGCCCTCAGTCCTGGATCCTGAGCAAACCCGGGATGCATTCGAAGGTGCCCTATCAGGGGTGTCAGAAATCAAACCGAAAATCAAACCAAATCGAACGAAAAAATTCAATTTTTTTGGTTCGGTTCAATTTTTTTTTTTTTTTTTTTTTGATCGGCGGTTCGGTTCGATTTAAAAACCGATTTTTTTTATTGGTTTAATTTTTATTAGTTAACCGAACCGTATCAAACCTCGAAACGATTTAATTAAACCATTAAAAATTCGGTTTTTATTTCCCTCGACACGACCGAGACTCCCCACAACGTAAACCCAGAATCTCTCTCTCTAGTTTCTCTCTCTCCTTCTCTCTCTCTAGCTCGCTCGCCCGCTCGCTCGCGATCGACGGCGCTCGCTCGCCGGCTTCCGTCTTTCTCTCCGGCGATCTCGGCATGTAAGTCTCTGAATCTCGATCGTCCGTCGAGACGCCGTCGATTTCCCTCCGCTTTCTGTCCTTTTAGGGTTTTTCGAGTCGTCGTTCATTTCCTGGTCATTTGCACCTCCTCTTTTTCTTTTTCTTTTTCTTTTTGAATTTTTTGTGAATTTTTCTCGGTCGAGATTGCTGTTTTGCTCTGTGCGGACGTCGTTTCCAGCAGCAGCGAGTTTCGACTGCACCTTTTTTCTCTTTTGTTTTTTTTTTTTTTCCTTTCGACTTTGTCCGTCGTTTCCCGCACGCGAGATTAGGGTCTACCCCCTCTCGGATGCCATTTGCTCTGAATTTGCTTTCGCCGACGAGGTGCTTGCGATTCGGAATCTGTTTCATCGTTCTGTTTTTGGGTCGCGCCGATCATTTTCTGTGCAGGCATGTACCGGCCGCATTTCGTGAATTATCGACGGAATAGCTTGGCTTGGCTGTAGCATGGGTGATTCGGCTTTTTTGATATGGCTTGTTGGGGGCTTTTGCTTGAGATCGCATACTTGGCTCTTGTTTTGTTTCTTTCGGTTTTTAAAACGCCTCACTGAGAATTATAAAAAAAAAAAAAAAAAAAAAAAAAAAAAAAAAACCGAAAACCAAAATTGAAAACCGAAATACCGAACCGAACCGAAATTTCGGTTCTTTCGGTTCGGTTCGGAAGATTTTTTAACGGTTCGGTAAAAATCGAACCGAACCGTTGACAAACCTACCTATCATGTTGTTGATATCGTAGATTATGTTTCTAGGGTTTGAATTAATTATCTGCTCAGAGATCGTGCGCTGATCAAGTTGGAGTTCTTGTGCTTATATTTTTTGGGTGATTGGCGGTCAGGATCGAGCTGTTTCTGGGTTGAGGAATGATCTTGAGAGGCAAAAAAATTTCGTTTTCAATTTGACCTGATTCTTCAATTATTTGTTTAAATATCAGCCCTTTTTAGTTCAATGGCTTATGTGATCACTTATCCTATTTGCTAAATCACTGGTCGGATGGTCCGAAAAAGAATCTAAGATACACGATTCTTTGTACTTGGTATTTTCCATTTAGCTGCAATATTTTTTTAGCTGGTTCAGGTAATGAAATTGTTTTCTACCTTGAGCTTGAAATCAAACTTTGTAATCTTTTTTTTTTCATTTGATGATTCTCATGGTCGATCTTGAAGGATGGGGAACACAAGAGAGGTTGATCTTATCCGTATTGGCTGTTGGCACTCCTGAGGAGAAGAAGAGTTTAAAGCAACACTACATGAGGATCCATGGGGGGACATCTCCAAGGCATTGGACAGTGAAGCAGCTTTCAACTTATGATTTTCTTTAAAATTCATTTCATGGAGATGCGTCCAAGAGCAATCCCTAGTCGTTCCTTTATTTTAGTTGATTATCGATACATGATTATACTTCTGTTCATAAAACTATAACATGACGTGTAATCTTCTAAATTCTTTCCCTCTCTATGATTTCCATCAGATTTTTGTGGTCTTGTGTTTGCTTGAGGCTGCCGAACGTGATGCGCTCTTGGCACATAGAGCAATCCTAAAAGGGGATAATGATGTTCTCATAGAGCTAGTTTGCACAAGGTCTCCCCAGCAGTTGCGTTTGGTAAAAGATGCATATCAGGCTCTATCCAAGAAGTCAGTCGAAGAGGACATCACTCAGGCCAGGACTGGGATATGTATTGAGGTACTGCTTTTATGCTTTACTGAAGTTGTGCCATGAAGTTTCCTAATCCTGATGATTGTTATTCGGATGAACTCTTTTCCACACATTTTGCAGTAAGTATTTTGCACTATGAAGTCTCTGTAACTGCGCGACACTCTGAGTAATAGATTAATCACTCTTTTGTGAAAGTATTCTTTGAGATTCATGAAGGCAAGTAAGAACAAAATGTGTCTGAGATTCAACATATTACAGAGAGTTGGAGAATACAAGTTGCAGTGTTTTGAATCTTTAAGACGGTTTTGGAGTTTTTATTAGAATGCTTGTCCGGACGGTGTTATTATTGAGAGGAGTTCCTGATATTTTGACTTGTTATTTGCTTGGTTATGGTTTCACGAAACTGTGGAAACTATGTGCCACTTCAATGGACCCTTTCTCCTATCTAAAATGAAGAACCAGGTCTATCATAAAAAAAAATTATAACCCATAAAATAATTGTTGTCTATCCTGAATCATTTCATTTTCACCAGGTGTTGAAATGTAAGTCGATCTCCTTGTCTGTTAGGGATAAACTGCATTTTGATACGGTTTTTTTGCCTCCTAAGCTGCTGTTACCTCTCACTGGGCCTTATCGTTATTCTGGGCTGGAAGTGGACGAACATGAGGCACAAAAAGATGCTGTGATGCTCCATGAGAAGATCTCAGAGAAGTATTACGGCAACAGGGATGTGATATGGTTTTTGGCCACTAGGAGCAAAGCACGGCTCAAGGCTGCACTTGATCATTACAGATGTGCTTATGGAAATGATATCTACAGGGTGAGTGGGAATGACTATTAATCGGCCCTTTCATATTGCTATGTGCTTAAGAAAGCAAGGAAAACAGACATACTTCCAAACACACTATAATACACAAATTGTTGGACTGTTGGACATAGCAGCTTCAAGAACAGTTAAAAGTCAGGCCACAAGCTTTTGAAGCTGAAGAAGGAGGTCGGGCCCGTTCTTTCTACAGTACTACTCAAATATAAGGTTCATATCGATATCAGCCTTAGTAGAAAGCACTCTGGCTATAGCTCCTCCATTTCTTATTTGTGCATTGATGGCCACATGAAGAACCTTCCCAAAATACATCTCGAGGCAAGTCAGCCACTATTTCTCAGTATATGAAGGAACTGATTATTTGGATTAGCTTCCAGATCCTGCAAACACGATAAAAAATTAGATAATTCTTAGTCTAGAACAGAGAGAAGCTCGATATGTTTTGATGAATAATATCAGGTTATAGTCCAGAAGCGACCCATGCCAGAACATAGCACAATGCAGGATCTGAAAGCTGATCCAAATAATCAGTTTCTTCATATATTGAGAAATACGGTCGAGTGCTTGACTTGCCCCGAGATGTATTTTGGGAAGGTCATCAATGCACAAATAAGAGATGGAGGGGCTATAGTCAGAGTGCTTTCTATTAGGGCCGATATCGATATGAACTTTATATTTGAGGAGTACTGTAGAAAGAATGGGCCCGACCTCCTTCCTCAGCTTCAAAAGCTTGTGGCCCTGGTACATCATTTTTAACTGTTCTTGAAGCTGCTATGTCTGACAATTTGTGTATTGCAGTGTGTTCGGAAGTATGTCTGTCTTCCTTGCTTTCTTAAGCACATAGTTATTGAACGTCTATTTTCCTTGCTTTCTTAAGCACATAGTTATTTAACATTCCTGCTGATAAGTTACTGGAGCAGCTGCGTCTGGCAATATGTCGGACAATTTGTATATTATGGTGTGTTTAGAGGCATCTTGTGAGAAAGTTGTCAACTACTATTGGGTGGGGCAAATACATTTCTTATCTTTGCTTTGGTTTATGTACACTTCTGATAGGTCCTTAATCAAGACTGCTAGTAAGTTCCCGTGAACATGGTTTCTTTGCTATCATGTTATAGCAGTGTGAGCAATTCAATGAGCAGTGCTGCAGAAACTGCTGATGCTATGGCTTTCTAGTGGCTTGAGAAATTACCTGTTAGATGAAGGCTCGGTTAAACATTTAATAATTCTAACAAGGAACAAATATTATCAGGATCAGGGGTTAAAGTCTTGATTTCATTAAGTGGCTTGAGAAATTACCTGTTTGTGTTGTTTTGGCAGCCGATGTCCCTCGGAGGGCTAGAGTCTCAATCATAATGCTTGTTTTCAATTTCATGTGGAAAACAGATTGCATTGTCTTTATCATCCCTTATAACACCTCCTTTAGGCTCAAATACTATACGAACCATCTGTATAAACATTGAACCACCCACTAGGAGCCTTGGAGGTGCTTTTGCTACATGGCAATCTCCTCAGTTACTCAGCACTGCATCCCTCAGTTGCTAATTCCAATAAGGTGTGAGGCAACTCGTCAAGTACAACCGCGAAAGAGCAGATCCATTGCTGAAAGAGCACCAACTTGATAGATAAACAAGCAAAAGTTTCTGCACCTGTCAGAAACAAGAGCAATCCTAGTACGTGAAGCGAGGCATTACCATAGATAGAATCCTTGGAATATTTTTGTTCCAGGCCAGTCAAAGTTCCTAATATAGTTGTCCTCCAATCTTCAAATCAAATCACACCTGTCGTATGACAATGCACCTTCTCAAAGTGGAGAGGATTTTGTTGTAGCAAATTGTTGGACCAAGAAGGAACGAAAGAGTACTTGTGACTTGCAACGCCAAGCCCTTAGAGCGATGCCGTCAAGCCCTTGAGCAATACTGTCAGCAAGACACATTGATCTTCAGAGAATGCCATATTGCCAAAGCCCTTGAGCATTACTGTCAGCAAGGTTCGTTGATCTTCAGAGATGTCATCATGTTTTCCTTGCTTTTTTAGAAAACCATTGATCTTTTTGACACTTCTACTGGTAAAAGAACCAGAGAATGCAATTTGAAGCGCGAATCAGTTGAGTTCTCTGAATCTCAAGAAACTAATGCTATCGACATACCGGTCTGCAAACGGTTCGTAAATCTAGTCAATAAGTTCAAAACTGAAACACAATTTCCAAACCCCACACTCTGGAACTGTAAAATGAGACCAAATCCCACTAGGAATGACACAAGTTGAAAAATAAAACCGTTGGGCCTAAGCTTGGTTAAACCAACGCGATTCTGCTCTCGCCACCTGGAGGCTTGCGGATGCCACCAAAGTAGTGTCTAGACTCTGCCTTTCCATTGGCAAAGATGTCGTCACTACTCATTTCTCTCAATTTAGCCGAAGTCAGTGATTTCTCCACAGACGTTGGAGGCACGTCACCCTTGAAGACGTTGTTTCCAGAGAGCTCGAAGAATTTCTGTCATAGATTTGCTTGGCAGTTCTCATCACAGGTTCCTTATTGGAGATGATACTGCTCTAACTTCCAGCAGGCTGATAAAGTCAGAGAAACTATTAGTGAGGCTATTGAACCCCACTGCTAAAAAAAAACAGGAGAAGAAACTTTAACAGAAGAGCATGTTAATGTAAATATAGATTTGACTCGCAATAGAGACTTTAACAGAAGTCCGAACAATAAAGAGAGGATAATAATATCAAATGTTGTTAAAGGTGTGACTTACATTTTGTCTTACATGCACCTTGAATGCTCTCCTATAATTCATGGAGACAAATCAAGTAAAAATACCAAATTCACTCTTTGATTTTGGCACGGCTAAGGTTCTAGAACCTTATTCATCCAATTAAACTTCCTTTGCAAACACCTTTGGATATGCAGCTCTAGGTAAAGTTGGCTTCTTCAAAATTTCACCCTACATTTTTATAGATAGGAAAATGATCATACAAGACCCTCATCCTTAACTTCCTTCCTTTTGAACTTCTAAATACTTAACACCAAGTCCAAAGCTAGGAATGCCATTTGAAGGTCCAATTAAAGATTAATTGAGATGTAGGTCACCAATTTAAAAAGTGAAACTTTTTCCTAAAGAAATGGAAAATTTCAAATGCCATTGGAATCTAAAGGATGTATTGATTTAAACTTGATTCTCTAGATATTATTAACTTAAAATCATTTTAAACTTACAAAGCATAGATATTGTATAAAAGCTAGAAATTTTTTTCTTTTTTCTCTATGTAGAACTCGCATGCACAATGAAAGTCAACAAAAAATACGATATTTATAGTTTCAGAGTGGTCACATTGGAAGTAATCATGGGAAGCCATTGAAGCAATCTCATTGCTTCTCTCACCTCCTCATCTTTATCATCATCAAGCAATTCAAATTATCAATAGCTTCTTGGCCACTGAAAGAAGTTTTAGATCAAAAAATTCCATACCGGAAGGTAATGTGCTAGGGGAAGTCACTTTGGTGACATAGATGGCATTTTCACGCTTAAAAATCCCGAACCAAAGCATTGTCCAACCATGCAAAAAGTTTCTCAAGCAATATTAGCACATAGCTCGATCATGTTAAGCACATTGGAGGACATCAAATTGGAAGAACTAGTTGATCTTATACGCTTCACTTACTGAGATATTTCGGTTTTTTTGCTGCCACCTGTGTAGCAAACCATCTCCTATACTTTGTTTATAATAGTTGATTCCATTATCCATTTATGTAATAATTCACTAGTTACTTGAAAGCACTTGGGAATTACTGTCATTTGCAATTCCAACACAGAAGAGATAGCCTACAACTGCGATATCTAATCCTCAAGAATGGCTTTAAAGATAACAAGATCATGATATTTCTTGCAGCTGTTACATTTACTTGTTACAATTTGGCTTGTCATCTAGAATGGTAAACATTGACGATAGAAAATGTGACAAGCACAAACAAGCACAATTGGTGTAAGCTGGCATCTATTTTTTTTTTAAGTTTGGTCCAATTATTTTAGTTGAATACGTGCTGATATCATAAATTAGGAAAAAATAAAGTGTAGATCGGAGTATGATTTGCTTACATTAAATTAATTGAGTAAGTTTACATCTTTTGAAAAGAGAGCCAATTTTAATAAGGATTATTTCATAGATTAGTGTCTCAAACGCATGATTTTTTTGTGATCTTTTAATGTGCGTGGTGCCAATGTGGCACCAACTAGGCGCCATGTCAGAAAAAAAAATTTGCAAAAGTAAAAGAATTAAGGAAAAAGCATAAAAAAGTAAAAGAAAAAAATATCGCTAAAGCCAAAGTTTTTTTCTTTCAAAAAGGTGGTGCAAAACCAGGGATTGGGTCGTGGGGCCTGGGCCTGCTGCCCTTGCCTGAACTTTACCGAAGAACTTGGGGGCATTTTATTTTTCAAATGAACGTATGTGTGGGCGGGCCAGATTTCGAAACCCTAGTCCTGACCAGGCCGGCCCATTAACCGGACCTGCAAACTTTGTCCAAATCCGGCCCAACGCGTTCCTCGGGTTTCCACTTCGAGAAGGTGGACGCAGCGATCGCAACGACACGTGGCGCTCGTACAGCGCCTCCGGGCTTATTGCTTTCCACGTTACGTGGCGCGCGCTCTCTCTCTCTCCGTGTTTTGTCTCCTCCTTCTTCCTCTCTCTCGTTCTCGCTTCGTCGCGAACACCTCCCCACGATCTTCCATTCCCTCAGCAATGTCGAGTCTCACCGTCCCGGAGCCGGTGCCCCCGTGGCCGCTGACTGCGAGCAGCTTCAGAAAGCCTTCGCGGGTTCACTATCTCCTCACCACCTTTCTTTCTCTCTTCTTCGTGCTGCCTCCGCCGATTCTTATCGCGAGTCGTTTGGTCGTCGACGATCGTGTTCCGTTGTTAGTGTTTGCATCTATGATCTGCTTAGAGATCGTGGGCTGGTCGGAGTGATCTTTATTCGTTTGGTGATTATCCTGAACGATCTTGAAGGATGGGGAACAAACGAGAAGTTGATCATATGAGGAAGCTGATCAGGCAAACCTATGCCGAGACTTATGGCGAGGACCTGCTCAATGCATTGGACAGAAAACTTACGGATGATTTCTAGGTCTGATCTTTCTTTAATTATTTGAATTCATCCCATGGAGAGATGCCCTCTTTCTCTCGGATTAATCCATATTCATGCCTATATTCTCGTTGATTTGTCGAACGTGATTGTATGTTCTGTTCATAAAGCCGTGGATATAACATGACATGATTTTTTAAATTCTTTGCATCCCTGTAGTTTGCATATCATCAGAGGCTGGTGGTCCTTTGGACGCTTGATCCGGCTGAAAGTGATGCGTACTTGGCCAATGAAGCGACGATGGACTTCAAGCAATCAGGTTCTTGTGGAAATAGCATGCACAAGGTCTCCTCACCAGTTGTTTATGGCAAGACAAGCATATCATGCTCAATACAAGAAGTCGCTGGAAGAGATGTCGCTCACCACCCAACTGGAGATTTTCGTTAGGTACTGCTTTTACGCTTGCCTGAAGTTGTTCCATGAAGTTTCCCAATGCTGATGATTGTTCTTCTCAGCAACTTATGTTCATACATTATGCAATAAGTACTCTGTACAATGAAGTCTAAGTAGCCTTGTAATACTCAGAATAATTTTAAATTGCTGTCCTGGGAAATATTGTTTGAGATTGATGAAGGCAAGTAAAATAAAATTTGTCTGACTCAGCATATTACCAGGAGCCTGAGAATATAAGTTGCAGGGTGTTCAATCTTTAAGACAGTTTTGAAGTTTTGCTGAGAATACTTGTTGGGATGGCGGTGTGGTTGAGAGCAGTTCCTGATATTTTGGTTTGTCATTTCATTGAAGATGGTTTCATGAAACTCTAGAGACCTAGTTCATTGGAACCCTTTCTCAGATCTCAAATGAAGAACCAGGTCCATCATCAAAAGTTTAGCCCTATGACAACCTGTCAAAGATTTATTATCTATCCTGAATCATTTTATTTTTCATTAGGTGTTGAATGCTTGTCAGGAAAATACTGTATTTTGATACAGTTTCTTTGTCTTCTAGTTGCTGTTACCTCTCATGATCTCATACCCTTATGATGGAGACAAGGTGGACATGAATTTGGCAAAAGCAGAGGCTAAGATACTCCACTAGAAGATCTCAGAGAAGGCTTCCAGCCACAAGGATCTCATAAGGATTTTGGCTACTAGGAGCAAAGCGCAAGTCAATGCTATGCTGATCAATACAAAAATGAGTTTGGAAATGATATCAACAAGGTGAGCTGGAATTTCTATGAATCGGCCCTTTCATGTTGCTTTTACTTGCATGTCTAAAGTTTATAGTTCCTCAAGGATGAAGAGTGCCAGTGGGTATTTATTCTTTTTGGTTAGCATCCATGTTGTTAAGAGGCAACTTCAAGATATCTTGTTTGTAAAACATTGAGATGTAATAATATCGCCTGTTTCTGAGTTGTTCATTCACTTCCAGACTATAACCTTTCTACTATGCATCAGAACATATTGACTTTTCTCTGTTCCAGATTAAAAATTGTTTAATTCCCGATCCTTCATGTTCGGAGGATTTGAAAACTGATTTGAAAGACAAGTTCCTTGCTACACTGAGAGCTACAGTATAGTGACTGACTCGCCCTGAGAAGTATTTTGAGAAGCTTCTTCGTCGAGCCATCAAGGATCAGATTAAGGGGCTCTGACCAGAGTGTTTGCTACCAGGGCTGAGGTTGACATGAAGATTATAAGTGAGGAGTACCATAGGAGGAACAGAGTCCCCCTCGATCATGCCATTGCCAAGGACCCTACTGGAGACCACGAAAAAATGCTTTTGGCATTGATTGGCCACCTTGAGGCTTGATTTACAAGTACTCATGAAGCTATGTGCGGTGAAGGCAATATGTCTATTTTGGCGTGGTTTGAGGTGTTTCTGTTTTCCTTGCTTTCCAGTAACGTACAGTTACCAATATGCCTCCCCAGAAAGTCGTCAGTTATAGCTATGCGAAGCAAATACATTTCTTATCATGACATTGGTTTATGTACTTCTGAGAAGTCTTTGATTTTGATCTTTAATTGAGACTGCTAGTAAGTGACCGTCAACTCGGTTTCCTTGCAATCATGTTATAGCAGTGCTGGCAATTCAATGAACAATGCTGCAGAAACTGCTGATTCTATGGCCTTTTAGTTGATGAGGAACAAATATTATAAGGATCAGAGGTTAAAGTCTTTATTTCATTTAAGTAGCTTGAGATACGACTGGTTTATGTTGTTTTGCCAGAGGATATCCATTGGGGTGGCAGAATCTCAACCATGAAGCTCGATGCTTGGGGTCATTTCAGCTTCATGTGGAAACTACAGATTGCACTGCTTTCTCAGCTCTTATAACACCTCATTTAGGTATGAATGCTATCCGAACCCACTAGGAGCCTTGGAGGTTGCTTTTGCAGCATCATGGTAATCTCCTCGGTTGCTCGCCACCGCATCCCCACTTCCCACAAGAAATTCAGCTGCTAATTCCAAATTGATCCGAGGCAAATCTTAATTAGTATAACCATGATGTGATGGCGATGGAACATTTCACAGCACACCATAGGAAGCCTTATCAATTAATCCATTGCGGGTTTAGATCAGATTAAAATCCCAAGAGGGAAGTGCCAACAAGCACACGGCCTGTAGGGGATGCGGCCTGTTGGAGATGGGTTTCCAGGGGTGATTTCCAAGTTCAAAACTTGGAGTAGGCCCAAAAAAGAAAAAAGTAGGGAAGCAAACTGACGGCCGAAAGAGCACCTACTTGATGGATGGACAAGCAAAAGTTTTCCCACCTGTCAAGAGCAAGAGCAATGCTGGTACATGAAGTGAGCATGATTGTCCTCCAATCTCCAAACCAAGTCGGGCTTGTCAGCAGAGCATGCGCCTTCCCTAGAACCTGTCAGCAATACCGTCAGCAAGACACTCCCAGCAGTAAGGGACTTTTCTTCGCATGGAGTTTGGATCGGCATGGTTTTCTTATTTAGTATAAGTAACATGCAGAACTTATTGCCAAAACCCTTGTGAGTTGCAATACATTACAGGTCAATTTGATGCGATTGGAAAGGTATGCTGTGGTGACATATCCTTAATATCATGAGCATATACAGAGTTTGAAGCTACATCTTGAGCATGGATGGGATAGAAAGTTCTTTTAGAAAACCATTGATCTATTTGACACTTCCACTGGAAAAGAACCAGAGAATTCAATTTGAAGCACAAATCAGTTTGAAATCTCCTCTGAATCTGAAGAAACCAATGCTATAAACACACCGGTCCGCAAACAGTTCGTACATCTAGTCAATAAGTTCAGAGCTGAAACACAATTCCCAAACCCCACACTCCGAAAGTGTCAAATGAGACCAAATCCCACTAGGAATAACACAATTTGAAACATAAAACTGTTAGGCCTAAGCTTGGTTAAACCAACGCAATGCTGCTCTCGCCACCTGGAGGCTTGCGAACGCCACCGAAGTAGTCTCTAGACTCTGCCTTTCCATCGGCAAAGATGTCGTTGCCACTAATCTCTCTCATTTTAGCTGAACTCAGTGATTTCTCCGCAGACGTAGGAGGCGCATCACCCTTGAAGACGTTGTTTCCAGATAGCTCGGAGAATTTCTTGTCATAGATTTTCTTGGCAGTTTTCATCACAGGATCCTCATTGGAGGTAATACTGCTCTGACCTCCAGCAGGCTGATGAAATCGGAGAATCTATCAGTGAGGCTATTGAACTCCATTGCTAAAATAAACAGAAGACCTGAAGAAACTTTAACAGAAGAGCATGTTACCGTAAATATATATTTCACTCACATTAGAGACTTTAACAGAAGTCCGGACATGACGCGGTGCAGGTTCTCCCATGTCTTGATTCGTGTCCAATGCCCGTGCAGCCAGTGGCCTTGGCAAAATTTCTGGAGGAGGAGCAAAAATATCATGTCCACTCAATTCCTTGCACTTGGCATCAGATATTTGCTTATTCAACTTCATGTCGGACTCGCATTCCAATGTTCCACTCAGTTCTCGCTGCTTTGCAACCTCAGGAAGAGTGGTAGGCTTCTTGGGAGAAATGCTTTCTTCTTCAGCAAACGAGATGTGACTGATGCCAGCAAGGGCTTGCTAGTAATATCAACCACCAAAAGAGCTTACATCATGATGGACTCAACACCAATTTAATAGGTCAAAAGCAATCAGCATAGTAAAACATACCTGGTACATCCTTATTCCTGTTTTGTTATTTGAAGCAGGGTTAGCACTTCCAGGTTGTAGTGAATCATCCTCCCCATTGGCAGCAAAAATCCCACTACCAGTAATTTCTTTCATCTTGTAGCCAGAACAAGGTTTCCTGGAAGATTACAAAAGCACTATTCTATGGAGGAGAAGATGAGGAAAAAGCCACAATAAGCAGTACCAAAGCGCAAAGGCACTATGAAAGCTTATGAAACTCTCTTGATAAGGAGGATCTAAAAGGTCACATGTGTATGAGTGTGTGCCCACGAGCAAATACGCAAGCTCGTGCGTGTTTGCGTGGGTGCATGTGCATTTGTGTCAAATATCCATCCCCATTCAGTTTGTCTACAAAAATAGATAGATAGATAGCCAAGTAACTGGCTTTATAGACGGACATGTTTGTGGGTGCATGCATTTGATATTGTATATATAATGACTTTTCTGTATGTACATGTTATACATGGATTTAAGCTTTTCCTAATTTAACAACAAATAGTTGTTTCTATGGCAGCATTTCGGAAGGGTGTCGACAATGCATCATGTGTGACTTACCAATCCTGAGCAAAATGCCATCTCCTTTCCATGCATTGACTAAGAACAACCTAGTTTTAGATGGACTAGAGCTTTTACATGTCAATAAAATATTTCACAAAGCGCAAATTGAAAAGACATCAAAAAGAAGTTAACATTAGTTAAGCACCTATTACAATTGTATCTAGATTAGAGATGGGTAGATTGTCGATGGGATGATCAGATCGGCATTTTCATGATCACAGAAGCTCAATAAACATTGAAGGAGCCCCATGACAGTCGCCAAAGAGATATTTACTTCCTGAATCTTGACATTTAACGAACTTACTCTTTTTATCTAATTACTACTAATTATGGAAGAGGAACAACTGAACTAGCTCAATTAGACAGGAGAGCTTGCAACAGAATCAAGTTCAAGAAACCAACCAGACTCCTAAGGCCAAGGAAAATGATCAACCTCGACCTACAGAGGCATCTGAGGTTCTAAGATCCACCCAATTGACCAAGATTACTCCATCAACAGCCACCCCAAAAAATTACCCTTTTTTTTGTAATTTAAAATGGAGGTGATAAAGATTATTATGTTGGAAATGAAGTTTCTGCCCTCATTTCCCGCAGATCGATCACTACACATCCACACTGAACCTATACCATACAATCCAACCATAATTTCTGAAGATAGAAAATCCAAAGCAGTGAAGAACATGAAGAATGCGGACAAATAGCTGAAACGGCGGAGAAAAACCAAATTGCCACAACGACCCATTCCGCCAAATGAAACACAAAACATCATCAACAAACAGGGAGAGGGAAAAAAAAAGACAAGAAGAGCAGATCTAACCTTTTGTTCAAATCCTCAGCTTCCTCATCAGTCACTTGACCTCCAAACACCACCTTGCTGATCCCATCCGAAGGCTACCCATCATTCCCCAGAACAACCCATCAAAGGAAATCCAAAGACCCAAAAAAGAAAAAAGAGGCAGGAGCACACTTATCGCACCAAATAAGAAACTGAAAAGAAAGATCAAGAACGAATCGAGCAAGCGCGTACCTGGTGAGACCGAGCATTGGAGCGAGAAGAAGCCGAGCCGGGCGCGACCGAATCGTGGGGAGGAGGAGTCTCGGACCACGTGAGCAGATCTGAAGTCGAAGTGTGAGGCTTCCTCACCGGCGTGTTCCTCTCCATTTTCTTTTCTTTCTTCCCCGACAGCAAACAAGCGAGAAACAAAAAGTACCCACGAAAGAAGTCAGGCCAAACAAACCTCTCCCCTCGCAATGCACGAACCCGGAGTTCTCTTCTGGGCAGAGAGGAGAAGAAGAGAGGGAAGAAATAGAAAAAGCAGAGGAGGTGAGGGGGGTAGGGGTGAAATGACGGGGTTGACCTCGAGATCTCGAAGATTCGTGGGTAGGGGGAGGTTCTTGCTTTGCCTTAGAGCTCGAGCAGGAGCTTTGAATATATAGAGAAGATAGGGGAAGTGGAACAAAATGTATATTGGAGTAGCAGCTACTCTTCTCTTCTTTCTCTCTCTCTCTATCTCTGTGTCTCTCTCTGCTGATGCTGCTGCTTCTTTTTTATAAGCAAAGAAAAGAGATTTGAATTGAATGCGTGAAGGAAGAGAGAGAGAGAGAGAGAGATGGGTGGAATTATTGTATTAACGGATAAATTTTTTGGTGATGATCGATCTGGGGTATTCTCTGTTTTCTCCCATCTTTTTCAAACTCGGGAGGAGAAAGCGTGGGCTTATCCAAGAAACAACAAACCAAGAAAAGATACGAATTTGAAATTTGGAACCGCCCTCCTCCGTGACCGCAGATTGATGCGCCCCGGCATGTGCAAAAAAGCCCACCAAATCTCACCGGGAATTATTATACTACCGATTGGCAGGTATTTTAGAGCCTAATCTTGCTCTTGATTAAGCTACAATAACCAGTGTAGTAAACTACTGTGTTGTGTAGTTTTGTAATGTCCGGTTATATACCTGTTGAAGTCGCAACACTTGAAGCTAAATAAAATAGCCCCTAATTGTGGTCGATGACTTTGCAGGCATTGCAATTATAAGGGACTTGTCGAGCACTTTTTAAGAGTCGCGTAAAAATGCATTTGCCTTTAATTCACTTTTGAATTCTGCCTCTTGCATGTTTAAACATATGGACGTGTAAACTCCCGGTTTGAATTTTGAAAGGTTTTTTTGATATCAACTAATTTGACACCATGTTGTATTAAATGACCGTCCTTTTAAGCAATCAAACTAAGAAGTTGGAATCGTAAGAAACTTGCTCGCCAACTCAACACAGCGGACTTGTGGTCATAAAACCTATTTTAGTCAATCGATATTATGACAATAAATTCCAATGTTGTGTCAGTAGAATTCGGAATTATTAGTACAATTATCCATATAATTTTTATTGTTGTAACTCTTCCACCCATGAATTGGATACTTTATGCTCATTGGACATTGGATAGCCAAACACTTGGTGTTCTCCGTTATCATAAATTGAGGAATAAACTCTACCTCTATTTCTTTTTCCCACTTTTTTCTTTTCCTCACGAAAAAGAATATAATGATCCCGTTTGGGGGAAAAAAAAAAAAAAAAAAGAGGGTTCGATCTCGCTAACCTGGAGTGGTGCTTTGATGTAGTAGAACAATGGACCTAATTTTCTGCGGCCCAGGCTTTGTATGGCTCTTGACTGGCCCACTGTTCGAAGCTGGTTAAGGTGGGCCGGGCCCAAGATTGGGCCACATAGGCCCAAGCCCAATTGTGGATGGGTCCACCCGAGGCCGGCTTCACAGTTAGCTAATTAGTTTGCAAGGCATACAAACAGGAGCAATCGAGGTCAACGCACCATGAGCAGAAACTTTGGGGGAACAATAATGCTAGTTGCTAGGTGTACAAAAGTTCGTATTAAAATATTCATTTTACGAATTGACGTCGTGAATGCCGATTGGTACTGAATATGGTCCTGCTAATTTCACAATAGACTTCCCGATCTGTCGTATTACTTGATAAAAGCATTGTAAGCGTGACATTACTCTTTAACAATATGTATTAAATTATGAATAAAACGAGCACTAAATGACCTATGCAGTCACGAGCAGATGATACGCAAAATGGTTAATCTGTTCAATATCCGGCATATTTGCTAGTATGTACACATACATAAAAAGGTGGTCCTTAAACATACAGTGCATGGTATGACGTTATTAGACGAGCCCAATGCATAAAAAATTCAAAAGGTTTCTTGGTAAAGAGGGCCCTCGAAGGCAACTTGTTGAGCAACCAATCAAGGGAACGTTATGATTTTTATTGATCCTATGGATCTTGTATCATATTCATTTGATATCTTGAAAATTAAAATAATAATAATGAAGTATAGTTAACAAGTGCCACGATGGCGATCCCTATGAATACCTAATATGACAATAACATGAAAACACATTTTATTTTAAAAAAGTCACGTCTGCGCCTAACACAAGACAAAATTACTGCACTAGAGTTAGAACCGATAAAATACATAAATATATAAAAAGAAAGAAAAAGAAGAAGAAGAAAGAATTGTTCTTTAACAAAATAATTTTAGTAAAATAGAATAGAAATGATAGAATAATCGTGATGATGCTAACGTTAGTTTTGGCTAAGCAGACATTGTGCATCTTTTATGGCGCATTTAATAACGTTTCTATTCAAGGGGATAATTTTTTAACAGAAATAATTTTTTTTTTCCTATGAATAATTTATGAGTATAAGAACGCATTTGGTAAGCGTAAAAAATTTCTACTCCAAAAATATAAATGCGTTTGATAAACTTGTATAATTTTGTTATTTCTTTTAATTTTTCAATATTTTTATTATATTTTCCTTTTTTTTTTTTTTTTTTTCTTTCTTTCTTTTGGTAGGTCGCCAGCCTCAACTATGGTCGGCTCTCGGCTGCCGGCCATGGTTGGCCATGGTCGAGGCCAACGGCCAAGGGCCGGCCATGGTCGAGGCTGGTCTAGGCGGCGACCAGCCAAAAAAGGAAGAAAAGAAAAAAAAAAATAGATAAGAAAAAAATAAGTGTTTCTCGAAATTGTTCTTGAGAACAATAAATAATTTTTTTTTACTTCTTATTTTTTTTTTAAATCTATTAGGGAACGAAAAAAAATAGATTTTTTATTCTCAAAAATAAAAATTTTACCAAATGTTTTTTTTTTCCGGAAACAAATGAATAGAAATTTTTGTTCTGGGACCGGAAACAAAAATAAACAATCAGGCCTTTACATAAAAAATTGTCGGATCACCCCTGCCCTCGTCGGTTAAACGAAACAAGACATGTACTCCATTTTCTGCGCGCCTTCCTCTGTACCTCGTTACCTCAGTTGGCACGGAGAGAGAGAGAGAGAGAGAGAGTCATGGCGACGCTCGCCGGCAGCAACTTCCTCGCCGTGGCTCGGCCAAGTCAACTTGGTCCCCGGAGGCGTGTTGCTTTCACCTCTCTGCCCGGCTCCTCGATCTTCAGCAGGCGAGTTCATGCGGCGAGAGTGAGAGCCGCTGTTCAAACAGCGACACCGGTGAGATGCTCCATCTCTCTTTTCTCTGCTCTGAATCTTTTTTTTTTTCGCATCGCGTTTCGGTGAAAGGATATGTTAGATCACGAGCAACACAGGAGCAATTCGAGAAGGAAGTAAAACGAAACGGCGAAAGCAGAGAGCGATGCTTCTGAGGTGCCGATCGAGTTTCCGTCGGATTTTGTGGCCCTCAATTTGATCATTTATATCATGTCTTAGTAGCCGAGATGATTCGAATCGTGGTACCGTCGAAAATATGCAACTTGATCCTTTTTTGGCTTAAGAATTACGAAAATTGAAGTATATAGTGCTCCCCTTTATGCATTTTCTGGCATTCTGCCTTAGTAGTGAGGAGTCTTGAAAAGTCGAGCGCAAGAACTCATCCTTTGATATCCTGTGTATGTCGGAGATTCGGGGATGTATAAAGGATCATCCAAGGCATTGATAAACAAAAATTCGTTTAGTTGACTTAAAATGGTCAGCTCTGATCGCAACGAATCTGCAAGGATCAACAGATTCCGACGCTTTGCAGCTAGAAAATTGGCTCCCAGTTTGCTTCAGCAATTTGTTCGTGTTGCAGGATCCTATTGTAGTTGACAAGAAGGTTGCCTCCAAGAAGGGCATTTTGGCTTGTCCGATATGTTACATCCAAGGCATTGATAAACAAAAATTCGTTTAGTTGACTTAAAATGGTCAGCTCTGATCGCAACGAATCTGCAAGGATCAACAGATTCCGACGCTTTGCAGCTAGAAAATTGGCTCCCAGTTTGCTTCAGCAATTTGTTCGTGTTGCAGGATCCTATTGTAGTTGACAAGAAGGTTGCCTCCAAGAAGGGCATTTTGGCTTGTCCGATATGTTACCACCCTCTAACGCATGTGGGTCCTGCACTATCCATGTAAGTCCGTTGATTCCTCAGTAGGATGTAAGCTAAAAGGATGACTAACATTTACATTAGTCACAGGAGATCTTAAGCTCTCAGTTTGGTTTTGTTCAACTCGGCTCTGTCATCATATGACTTCATTATTTGTGCAGGGATACTTTGTCCGAGTCTACTTTGCTATGTAGCACCTGTAAGAAGACTTATTTGGGCAACAAAACTCATCTCGAGCTTGTGGCCTCGAGTGGAGCCAAGGAATATACTGAAGCCATGGCCCCAGCCACGGAATTTTTCAGGTTTGTGGTATTTGTTCCTTTTCAGGGGGTATAACAGTCGAGTCCACTGACCCGTGTACTTGGGTAGGATAACCTTCAAAAGTGCATTGATCTCATGTCTTGCAAGTTCTGTTCTGCTCTTAGTGATTTTCTTCTTGGTTGAGGATGAATGTAATGATATGTTTATATGCCTAAGAGCATTGGTTGTATATCATATTGATCTTTGCAGGTTACCGCTGATCTCATATATCTATGAGAGGGGCTGGCGTCAAGGCTTTTCTGCAGTGGGAGGATGGCCTGGTCCTCAAAAGGAGGTTATTGACAATCTCCTATTTCATGATTCTGTCATCACTGTATTTCCAAAAGAACATGAAAAGCAACGAGTTTTCTGGTAGAATTTAATCTATATCTCATCTCTGGTCCAGTAAAATGTTCTTCATAATGAGTTGAGGATGACCAATAACTTGCCTTCTGATTTCAATTGCCTAGCTCAATGCAAATGTCGCTCTGTCTGATACGGAAACGGAGTGTGAACTGTCTCGCTGCTGCTGATTATAGCTCATATTATTCGAATACTTCTTGGAGAATACAAGCGAACTGTTTCATTTAGTTGGAATCTCTTTATCTGTACTTGCTTATCAACTTAAAGACTTTGATTGCAGTTTGAGTTGATTAAAGGGTATCTTGAGCCCGTCCTAGGTGGGAATATCATTGATGCTAGTTGCGGCAGTGGTCCATTTACCAGGCTCTTCGCCAAGAGTGGGCTGTTTTCCCTTGTTGTCGCACTTGACTACTCAGAAAACATGCTCCAGGAATGCTATGAATTCATTAAGAAGGAGGAGAACTTCCCTAAGGAGTGAGGCTTTGACCCTTATCTCATATAATTGGTGGTTGCAACTTCATCTAATTTGGGCGCAATAAAAAGAAATCTAGAAGGGATTTTGTACTCATCAAGCTCTCAGTCTTGTATTTGGCTAAATCTTTCAATTTGCTTTAGGGACTTGATTCTTGTTAGAGCTGATATTTCAAGACTCCCTTTTGTTTCGGGTTCTGTGGATGCTGTGCATGCCGGTGCTGCTGTTCATTGTTGGTCTTCTCCTTCATCAGCTGTAAGGATTTTTGAGTTTCTCTAACCCTGCTTTTTCTCTGTCATACAAGTTCGTACACTCAAGACCCTTTCACCAACAGAGTGCAGACAATATGTTGTACTAATTCTTTGATTTTCACTAGCATATGATGTCCTATAATGCCCCTTTGGTGTTGTAGGTCGCTGAAATAAGTCGAGTTCTACGGCCTGGTGGAATATTTGTTGCCACAACCTTCATCTATGACGGTCCTTATGCTCTCAACCCTTTCTCGAAGCTTATGCAAAAGGTACATCGTTTGGACGAGTACTTTGTATATCTCCTATTCCAAAACACCCTGTTACGAGGAACTCTATGTGGAAAAGATGGTTGTCTATCTCCAATTCTTGTTCTGATCAAGATGATTTTCTTCTTTAGTGATGTGACTGAAATTTGTAACATTAAGCTAAGATCGAAACCTGATGTTGGATTCTGTTTGGCGATGTAGAATATGTTCCGGATATCAGGAGGCCAATTCTTCCTATCAGAACATGAACTAGAAGATCTCTGCAAAACATGTGGACTGGAAGATTTCAAATGTACCAGGAATCGGCGTTTCGTGATGATATCTGCTACAAAACCCAGCTGAACAGTCAATTGTCTCTTCAGCTCCAATTTTTACCTGCCTTTTGCTTCAGAATAAATGCATTTGATTGTTGTCTTGTTGGTTCTATTGTTGTATGCCGTAACCCTGCGTTGGTGCGGTTTACAGGCATGTAATTTAAATAACCTGTTCATTGACAATCTATAATAGACTGTCCTCTTGGAATTAATATGAGGCCTGTTATTTTTCTTTTATCTTGTATTTTGACCCATACAGTTTCTTTAGAATTTAAAATTTCCACTTTTAGTCTATTTTTCTTGACTCGAATTCTCACTTCAACAGCTTCTTAGACATTTTGAACCGCCATTTAAAATTTTATTTCTTCCAAATTGCCATCTAAAAATCACGAGCATGCTCATTTTCCCTGCTTAGAATCTTAAAAATATTCAATTGACATATATGATGATAAATTTATTAACAAAATTTAATTTGCTAAAGATTTTATTCTTCTCTATAATTCTATCAGAGTAGCCCCCAATTAATTGGGGGAACACATCGTTATTTTGGAGGTTATCACACATGTGAAACCCCACGCGGTGCTGAAGCACTGGTGGGTCTTACATAGTTCCCGACAAATATGAAATAGAAAGAAAGGAATAGCTTTTAGAGATGCTCTCAATGGACCAACTGCAACATCCCACTTTCATTTAGTCTTTTAGGTGGTTGCTCATTCTCTGAACTTTGATAGTTTGGAAGTTCACACTGACAGTTTCATCATTTGCAATGCGCATACTTTTTATGAATGCTAAAATTGCTCTCATGTGGAATGGAAATTTGGTGGCAGCAACTGAATTGATGCCGGATCTTGGTGACAGATACTGTAACGATGGATGAAAGACTTAAATAGGTAGGTAACATTCAG
This sequence comes from Eucalyptus virginea, assembly GCA_014182375.1. NCBI lineage: Eukaryota > Viridiplantae > Streptophyta > Magnoliopsida > Myrtales > Myrtaceae > Eucalyptus > Eucalyptus virginea. The sequence goes on from CM024519.1 coordinate 32,582,962, forward strand.
TAAACAAGGATTGCTGTATGTTCAAAGTGCTCTTAATAGAGGCATTGCAGGCTATTTAACCTTAATCATGTGAGATGAATTGTTCCGAGGGCAGGCAAGTGCTGTTGCGTCGCGTTGCTATGGTCAAAGCCTAACTGGAAAATAGTTGAGTCTTTCCTGTTTGCTGTTTCAAGTAAAGAAGCAACTGACGGCAAATTATCACTTTTTAGTCCTGAGAGGCCTATGCCGGCCACTGTCAATTCCCTTTCTTACAAGCATGAACTCCGTTTGATAATGTTTACCGAAGTCTCAGCTTCCCTTACTGCTTCCATCCTTACATGCTAGTTCAAGTTCCGTGTAAATGTTCCAGTTCTGGAGCTGCTACTTTGCCGCTGAAATAATAGACCCTGGTCAGTAGGAATCTACCGGCGCATAGCAAAATACGGATTTATAGGTTTGAGTTTGGCAGGACACTGTTAGGAAAATCGTTAGGTTGCTCCATACAGTATTGACGCCCTTGACTTATTGGTATGTCTTGGGAAGATATTGGTATAGTAGAGTCTCCAATTGGATAAGAGCTATGGTATGGAACGGTTAATCTATCAAGCTTGATCATGGGCATAAACTTTTGAATGAAATCGAGTGCAGCTGGATATGTTAATTGTCGAACTTAGGTCTCTTGATGATCTCCGTAGATGAGCTCCTGCAGCATGAAATCCTCAATTCCAAGAACAGGTGGCTGTCACTGTTCGTTGTTTTAATGTTGGCCCATCCTAGGAGATGATAAAATTGCGAGTAAATGCATTAATATGTCTCTGCCAACTCTTACTTTTTCCCCTCCACATAGTCACTGAAAAAGCCGAGCTTTGCCCCCCTCAAACTATGCTGTGTTTCCCTGTCAGTTTCTCTCGCAGAATGTCCGAATGGAAAGAACAAATTGATGTATCTTGATGTTCCTAATATGCGAGACGAAAAAGTGGTGACCACTGACCAGTACCGCACAAACATCGGTCGAGGATATCAGGGACGCATCCCTCAGAAAATGCAAAATAACGAACTCTTCGATGCTCAAATTATCCTTGTGAAGGTACAAATTACAATCCTCTGTTCGTATTCCACCCGTTTGTCTCAACTATGGCATATTCCTAATTCTCTTTCTTTCTATGTGCATAAGACTCAGGCTTTACTAAGTAAAGGACCCCATTGTCATAATGATACAGAACATGCAGAAGAAGTTGGAGATTAAACAATCGAAGCAACGCAATCTTTATATATATCGATGAGTACAATCCGAGATTTACACTGATGCTGATAGGATTCCAGGAAGCTGTACAGTTGCAATCAATGTTAAACCGTGGTTGAAAACGATAATATTTCCAGAGATTGGTATTAGCAGTCCTCTGTCCCCTGGGAAGACAGTATCTGGAGAAACAAACCACAAGAAAGCAAAAAAGGAAGAAGAAAACAAAATATAAAAAAACCATATAGCTGCCAACATCAACTCTTGGAACTTCGACTTCTCAACAGCGCATCTCTCAGTCCGCCGGATACCCAAGTTTCCTTTGCAATATCGGTTGAAATATTATAGTAATCTGCATCGTATCTCATCATGAAGGACTCTTTCTGCTTCCTCTCCTCCTCTTCTTCCCTCTTTGCCTCGTCCATTAAAAATTGCAAGTTCTTCTTGGTCTCTAATTCTCTATTCACTTCTTGCTCGATCTCATTATCTCCACGATTCTCGCCCTGTTCTTGTTCTTCTCCTTCGACCAGCCAGGCCTTTGCTGGAGCAGACCGACACCGCATAAGCAACAGGGCATTTGGCGGAGGAGCAACAGGTGCATCCAATGACCCATCATCCCAAGACCTTCCTTTCTCTTTCCTGTCTTGTTTGGATAAGTCATTGATCTTGGTATTACCCTCCTGTAACACCATAAACCATTTAGAGAATACGGGCCTTGAAGTCTCATTGTTATCATTTCTGTCTATTGCCACGCGGTTGTTGTCATGGTCACGACATTCGTTGTCTTCCTCATCTTCTTCATCACTAGTGATCTGTGCATCAGGAAAAGAGCCAAAACATCGAAAATTAAACTTTATGTTCTTCAAACACGTCAAGAACTGCATTATGTCCTTGTTGAAGCCAAGCGCCTCCCCCCAGGTCGGCCTCTTCTTACGCTTGTCATTGTTGTGAATCCTTTCGATCTCTGCCATCACTGATTGCCAGCTCTTGCAAGCTCCAGTCTTGGTCTTGACCTTGATCTGCCCGGCACACGTGACTTTCGGCGAGGTCGGCTCGGACGTCACTGGGCCAATTTGCTTGGTTTTGACCCATAAGACAGGGCTTGCTTGGGCACCTTTGGTGAAAGATTTGGACCGGCGATGGCGGTGCCGTGGTGGCTGCTGGTGGGGGTAGGAGTGGGGGTGGAGTTTGTTGGGTTCCGAGTGTCTCGCCGGGCTACTAACCGGCTTTGGCAACAGCTTTAAGTGGGTCCTAGGAGGGAAGCACACTAGGAAATCTGCTGAAGGAGCTCCTAATTTGATTGCATCTCTTCTTCTCATGGTGTCTCCTCTCTTTTCTCGTTTCTTCTCCCTAGGACTTCTGTCTTTGCTGGTCAGTTTGTGACTTCGATGATCTTTGTGAGTTGGTTCTGCACCGTGTGTGCTTATGGGCTTTTGAGGTGTGATTTGCTGGTGCGTTTTAAAGAAAGTTGGGAGGGCAGGAAAGGGGGAGGAGGGACCGCTTTTGTTTGCCTTTTTCTTCTGCTCTTTCTTTTGGTTTCTTTCTTTTACAATTTGCTAGTTCATTGGGGTGGGGGTGTGTTTGACACTGCTTTTTGCTTCCCAATTGAAATGGGGTCACGGTTCAAGAAGAGGTTCTTTCTTGGCCTTTACTTTTTCCAATCAAAAGATTGCCAGGCCCATTAAATATTTGCATATGATGCCCGGTACATTGAGCTCGGACAACTACATTTGTATACGATTTGCAAACCGATGTGGCATACCATAAGCTCGTCTTTAAACAAGGGGGTTATGCTAAACTCCTAACGAGAATCTACTACACCGGGTAGTATACTAATCTTGTAAATCAGTGTTAGTATACTTTAGCGTTGTTTAATGTAAACGGAAAGACAGATCAAAGTTAAAAAAGCCCAACACACTGCCCACAGAACTGTCCTGCCCCTCATCTTCTATGCCTTTGGCCAGATCATATTCACTGTCCATTCCCATTGGCCACTGAGGCATCTGCCACCACTCAATTGCCCTCTCCTTTTTAGCTTTACCTTTCCCGCTTTCAACTTGTGGTGATTCAGATTGGCTCGTTGTCAGAGGACACTTTTTGTCGCAGTTCATTTGCAAGCACGTTTGGGACTTCACTCCTTGGACAACCCTCTATCGTAACGATGCGAGAAAATCTTTATTTACACTTCATCCACGTAGCAAAAACTGGCAGTCGTTAATGCCTGAAACTATGTAGGAGAAAAATTAACTGAACCGTCCTAAACATATTGTATGTATATAAATTCAATCATATACTTTTCAATTTGACCAATTGCATTATAAACATTTGCATAAAATTTCAGTGTAATCATTTTGATCAATTATCTTTTGAAATCACTAAAGCAATAATCCAATTTTCACCGACCGTCTTATGTGGCATATTGTTAGGTTGGCAACTTCTGCAAATATTGGCTAGAGAGATTACATTGAAATTTCACATAAATGTTTAGAACTCAATTAGCAAAAATGAAAAGTTTAGGATTGATTAGATAATTTTTCCCTAAATGTAGGGGTAATCATGATTAGTATTGAAGAAATGATTTATTAAACTAAGTATTTTGGGCCTAGGAGATTGTGAACACACTAAAACTAGAACTGTATTTGGCCAAGTTGTGTATAGAACGAATGACTAGAAACGAGGGGCTACCAAGAAAGTCTGAACAGGTTTCTATCCAAACATATCTATGTTATGTCAACACAAAGTGTACTTCTGTGTAAAAGAGTAAAGTCAAAGATTTGCGAAGCGAATTACTTCCTTGATGTATGGACCTGGACATTGCAGAGACATGAAGAATGATAGACAAAGATCGAGGCGATTGGTTTGATCTGCTTTGTCAGAGAACCTATTATGTAAGCTAAACGAAATCATTTGGCTTTTGCTTCTTTTCTTTATCGAATGGGGACACCTCCATGACATGATAAGTCAATTTATAGAACTTTTAATATGATTTGATTAGATTCAAGCTCGAAGTATTCGTTCTTAATTCTTCCTCATGAGTATCTTTATGAAAGGCCAAGAAAAAAGAGAATTTTGGGGGGCCACCGAAAAGTTTGAGGAGGGTTTTTGAGTGAGGAATGAGGATGCAATTATGGATGCGGCTAGCAATCGAGAGCGTGCAAGGGGTTTGGCCCCTCAACCCATTACCCACCTTGCGTGTTAGGATGAGGATCGATTTAGGCCCTCTCTCGCCTTTTGGTTTGGGACCTTTCTTCGGCTATTCTACTACCATAAATCCACCTTTTTGATAATACCAAAGTTGCAAGATTAACTAACTAATCTAGCGAGATTCACGATGCTCTACGTGTGCCGGGTCACTTAGTGCCGCAAATTAGGGTATAAGCAACCCAGGTTGATTGCTGTCTAAAGATGTTCCGAAATGCTTGCCGAGCTCGATCCAGGATAAGTCGGAGCACTCGTCGCCAAGGCCGATTAGCCTCAATTAGTGTTGCATGATGCGACGATGTGACCTTGCTTTCTCCATAGACTTGGGTCCATGACAGAGTAAAGTCGATGAGCTTGTGAACCTGAAGTTTTGGTTGCTTGAAAGAAAAGAGTCGAGTGCAAAAGCAAAACGGGGCAGAGAAAAGCTGCGCCAAAAGCCAGCAAATCGAATGAGAGTGACATTGTTTAATGTGCTCGGAGAGGAAAGGCGCATGTGCTCCGCTCGATCCGGGATGCATGTACTCGATTCATCTGTGGGGAAGAGGAGTGAGGGACTTGGCTTCCTTCCGGGCCCAAGATAGATTCCGTTCTTCCTCCCTCCATGATTTGGTAGACGCCGCCCTCATTCTTTTTCTTATTTTTATGTTTGGAAACAATGATACAAATGATTCTTAAATTTTGATCCAATCTACAATGTGAACTCCAATTTAATTTGTTCAATATGATCTTTAAAATTTAGTTAAAGTTCAATGTGTCCATAAACTTTCAATTTGTTCAATGTAATCCCTGAACTGTTTTTACATGTTCAATTTAGTTTCTAAAATATACAATAATGTTCAATATTATCCATGATATTAAATTAAATATCTACTAAAAGTTCAAAGATTACATTAAACAAATTAAAAACTTAGGGACTACATTACACATCGAACAAAATTCAAGGACCACATCATACATTGGACAAAAGTTGATGGACCATTCGTGTTATTTTCCCATTGTGTTTCTATTATTTTGCTAGTAAAGTCTTTTTGTGATGACTCAAACTAGATTCGTGGTCATCTTTGTTATTGAGAATAAATGCTAGATATCTTAGCCAGGGTATGTCGTGGCAGCTTTTCGTTGAGTGTTTGATATGATTCACTTATTTGAATTTCTCTGCTTCCCATGACTGTGCATTGCCCGTGCGTGCAGATAGATTGAGCATACAAGCTAGATGTGTGGAGCGCAAGTGAGCAAGTGAGCTAGGCGAGTTGGCCATGACTTGAGTTTAAGTGTCGAGATCCCGATTAGGACTACATGGTGTGTTGATCCTCGGCGTCATGCAGTTTCCCGACAATCCCTAAAGAATGCTAGGGTCGGTTTCCTATTATAGGATGGCCAAGTTTAGATTTAATATCTGATAAAGATTGGTGTGCTTCCAAGTTCTTCTTAATCACATTTTCAGAGGATAGGAGAATAAGGGGCTGAGGGAGATCAAGAAAGGGCCACTGCCTCCCCTCTCCCTCGATGTGTATGTTGGATTCGTACCGGTGGGCCTCAGGCCGGGCCTATTGGTATTAAGCCTTTCTAAAGCAGAAAGCAAGGCTACAAATATTGAATAACAGGTTTCACTGCTTTCATTTATAAAATCAGTGGTTTACACAGGAGAAATCCAATGGGGAAGTTGTGCCTTCAATTTCTCAGTTCACGTTGAACTTTCCATCTGAACTTAAACTATTAGATTGCTTTTGGTTCTCTCAATTCAAATCGTGTGGAATATCATAGGATACAATAAGAAATTATTTTATTTAGTTATGTGTTGTCGCGTGTTAAAAAAAAATGATGGATATAATGAAAAAATATAGACATATAAAATCAATGTCGGTTCTTGTCATGCTTTTGAATATTATTAAATTAATGTCAAAATTGAATAACTTGTTTAAAAAAAAAAAAAAACTAGTAAAATTGATTGTTTCAAAGAGAGAGTGTGTGTGTTTATGTTTTATGAGGGTTGCCTGACTCCCACATCCTTAGGTGCAGTAGATCAACCTCACCTAATCTTGGGGTCATGTGACCCCATCCTTGGTGATGCTGATCACATCATTTTTTTCTCTCTCAGACATTTAGGCTGCGCATGGTAAAATTTCTGTTTCTCAATTTCTCAATTTCTCTGTTCCCCGGAACAGGTTTGGAACAGAAATCCGTTTGGTAACGCAAATTGATTTCTCTGTTCCCCGGAATAGAAATCTGTTTGAGAAATTGTTTTGGGTGAGAAATCGAAGCTAAAAATTTTAGCTTCTCTATTTTCGAAGTAGAAATAGAAATTGTTTTTCTATCCACCCCCTCTTCTTCAAGCAAACACGTCAACTCCTTTTCTCTCCTCGAAATAGAAATTTTGAGTCGTTATCAAACGGGTTTATTTGCTCGAAACTCGTCCAGGGAATAGAAATTGAGAAATTGATTTCGGCCGAAATCAATTTCTGTTTGAAGAAATTTTACCATGCGCACCCATTAGAATTTTTGGAAACATACGACTACTAAACGATAGTCCAAGACATTCGCTATATGAAATTGAAATTCACTAACCTTTACAAAACTTGTCAAGGTTTCATGACAATATACGATATCATCTAACATATTTTCATTATTTTTGGCCCAGTTTGTCCATTACTAATTTAATGGGCTTCATTTAAATTAACATGATCAAGTTTAGGACTCTCACCTTACATCCCTGGGCGATATGCTAACATAACGCTACGTGAATGATTTTCCACCTCCTCTTGATAGATTGTCAAGAGAAGGTATTGCCCACACCTAGATAATGTGATCCAGCTCGCATGAACTGTTGGATCATCAACTGTGTTTATGTGAGCTCCACATCATCTAAGTGGATCCCATGATTCGAGCACAGCTAATATGTTTTTGATTGTCGAGTCCTTTGGGCGAAGAACCGAATCTGACCTCAGTTAAAGCACACGAAAATTGTCATATAATTGTTGAATGTTGCGTGGTCGAACAATTGTGAAAAATATTACCAAAGTTTTTGCCTAAGCTCCGAATTTCTATCTACGAAATGATGAGAATTGACCAAGTTTTTGCCTGAGCTCGTTCGTTACGTCTGAATGGCGTTCTTCCTCCTCGCAACGAGCTAATCTTTTACACGTCCCACCAGCGAATCGATGCTAATGGATAGTCGCGAGGCCTTCAGCAAACAAAAAGACTTAATGTATATTAGGAACCGTTAAGGAAACCGATTGACCCAGTAAAGCAATCTCTAATTATAACCTTTTCCCCCTTGTGAAACCGTCTCTCTCCCCCGATATCCAGCCAATTCGTGCAACCACCAAACCCTTCCCCCATGCAAGCCAAGCCAGCCTCTCACCTGATATTACTATTCATCCCTCCCACTCCTTTCCACCGCTCCCCATCTCCCCATGGAGGAGCGGTTCCCACCTCCTCCCCACACGAACGGCCGCCAGCACGACAGTGGCGGCGGCGGTGGCGGCAGCGATCATCGCGAGGCCAGCCTCGAGCTGGCTCCTGTCCCCAATCCCGACAGCCCCGAGCACGCATTCGCCTCCGACACCTACGTCGTCCAGATCCCCAAAGACCAGATCTACCGTGTGCCGCCCCCAGAGAACGCCTTGATTGTCAAGCACCACCGGAAGCCCACGGAGCCGAAAAAGCGGTCGTGGTGTTGTTCTTCTTGCTGCTGTTGGCTCTTCTTGGCCATCATCGTGATTGTCCTCATCGTCGGCATCCTCGCCATTGTTTCCTCCGTTTTCCTCAAGCTGAAAAACCCTAATTTCCATGTCGACCATTTTGTCGTGAAGGACCTGACGAAGTCGCATGGCAAAAATACTAAACTCGTGTACGACGTCAAGTTGAAGGTCGAGAACCCGAACACGTATTCGAGCTTTACCTACAAGCAAGGTGGGGCTGTCTCGCTCGCCTTCAAACAAAAGGCGATCGCGACGGGAAAGTTCGTGGCATTCGACCAGGACCGGAAGACATCGAAGGCCGTTGACATCGTCCTCAAAGGATCAAATACTGCATTACCTAAGGAGATGCGAGAAAGCTTGAGGAGCAAAAAGACCAAGAATCGCTTGACGTTTGCATTGCATGTGGACGCTCCGGCTAGAAGGAAGATTGGGATACTAAAGGGTTCGAGCTCAAGGTTTGTTGCTTCGTGCCAATTCACGGTCGACAAACTGGGAAAAGATGCTCGTGTTCTTTCCCAGAAATGCCAAACGGAGCGCAAGGACTCTTGACAAAAAATTATCAGCCTATTTAAAATGGCATGGGTTGCAAGCATGTACTTGACGTGGTGAAAATGTGACGAAATCTTGGAATTGGAAAGATCGAAATCGTCATTTATGTGGACATATTCTTTACTTCTTTTATTCGAAGCTAGTGGTGAAAAATGTGGGTGATATAGCAATTTAATTTTTTGCTGACTTTCCTTCTTCGATTGCAATGTTTGCTTGAGTCAAACCCTAAGGAGGAATTTGTTTTGAGTACCACTTCTTCATCTTTTACACCCTGAAATTTGTAGAGTTTGTCTGTCATTATTCTTTTCATTTGGCTGTATACAGGCTCTCCCCATCGTATATATGTATATTTCACATGTTTTTGCACCTCTCTTATTGATACTAGCTAGATGGGTGTTTTTGGTATCATGTTCCTCGTTTCTTCCTTGGGGTTACTCGTTTGGACCTATCAAAAGTAAAAAATAATTACTTTCTCACCATATTATAAGCTATTAACCAGATTTATATTACAGTATAGGCGCTTAAGATGGAAAAGAAATCAAAATGCATGCGTCACGAGATTTGCAAAAAGTAAAAAGCCAAGTAAAAAAATACTCCAAGAAAACTTAAGGTTCCGAGGAAGTTTCTTGAAGCATCAATTTCTTTAATTCACTCTAATGGATAGCTCGAAGACCCTAATTTTCTTTTGGCCATCTAATTTATGAAAACTTCTACATGTTAATTCAGGAAGACTTTCTTTTTGTCGAATAATTGCACTTAAAGTCCTAGGGAAAGTGCGATTTTATTTTAATTTGCATGATTAAATCCTACAACTAAGAAATAGTGCAATCAAATCTTAAAACCTTACTCAAAAAGTATAATAAAATACTTTTGTTAACTCTGCCCAGTTTAAGCCTAACATGGCTTTTTCATAGTAGCTTCGGTCACACTTGACACTAATGCGGTGCCGAGTGAATGCTGACATGGCGCTAAGTGAGCGCCACATCAACAAAATAGCTCAGAAGAAGAAATATGGAAAGAGAAAAGAGAAAACAGAGGGAGAAGGAGAGGGTTTGGAAACCTAGCATCTTCAACACCCACCCCCAGGTAATTAGAATGAATGGCTAACCAGCCAGTTCAGTTGCTCCTATCTGGCACCTTCATTATTCTTATTTTCACTATTTAGGCAATTTTTTTTGGGCTGTGTTGCACTAAGAAAAAGACACGTTGCTTTAAGAGTTTTAGCAGCAACATTCAGATTGTTGTAATATTTTGGGAAGAGGTAGTCAACTAATAGTACTATAACAACAATAGTGGGAGATATTGCTTACGGAAACGGTTGTCGCCTTATATTTAATAGAGTTGTCATGCCTTTAGACAATAGCAGCATGAGTAAGCCCTTGAGAAGTGTTGCCTCCTGCTTGGAGTACTGCTTGAAAAGGATACGCGACACACTTGGGGTGTTCGATTAAGCTAATTATATCAGCATATCTGCTTTGAAATCATATCGGTGCGTTTAGTTGAAACCTATTTATTCTTTTAATAATCACCAACCCAATCCCATGGAGCTAAGTTCATAATGTTTCACTGACAAAGAAGCTAATAAAACTTCATTGTCATATATTAGATATTCCTAATATTAATGTATTAACATGTTACCTAATATGATGTATTAACATGTAAATGAAAGGAACATCGAATATGTCGATCAAGGTATTGATTTGAGGGGTATTGATGTATATATTAATAATTTTGAAAGCCGCATTGGTTTTTTGAAGCATTGAAAATAGCAAGATGTCAGCGGCTTTACACGTATTAGGGGTTATGGAAATTATGACAACTAGATTGTTATTGCCATAAATTTGGCCAGTAGGAGATTTGGCATGTCTGAGATTGGCATTAGCCATTTGTAACAATGCCAACATGGAAAAAGAGAAGTAGAGACAATTAGATCACGACCCTAGAATCTCGGGACATGGGGGTCATGGTCAAACAGGTGGCATAGGCAGCTGGCATGCACGAGAGAAATGCAGTTGGGATGCAGGAACGCTTAACTATGATATGATGGAGATCATGGCCAGACATGTGGCAGAAGTAGATTGGCATACATTAAAAAATAAATAAATAGTTGGCATGATACCAAACCTTATACCATTATATACCAGCCCATTGAGCTCACATTACAAATATGGAATCAATTCAAAACTTTTGGAGACACGTCTACGACACGAAAAGTGAGATCCTAAAGACTTATGACTATAAGATGATATTTTAGGGAAAAAGAAGGATACACATTCAATGAGATTGCAGAATTTACTAAATTTATTCAATTTCTTGTAAGCTTGCTTTGAACTTGTGCTGTTGAGTCATCCTTAAGCCTAGTTTATCTTCCTTTTTAGGTTGCAGCCATCTGATCTCTAGTACAAGTTAGCCTTTTCTTTTTTATCCACCAATTCTGAGATCGATCTTCGAATCATGTATCTAATTAAGGGTCTGTTATTTTCGATGTAGATCTTAAAATCGCTAACAGACGACAATGTTCTATTGATAGTTCCCAGCACATCAACATCCAGAAGTTTGACAAAGCACTAATTGCATAATCGACTTTTGCGAAGCTTCTCTTGATTCCCACGAGAAGCGAAGTGCTTTGTGAAGTGTAGAGAGAGAGAGAGAGAGAGAGAGAGATGGGTTCTTAAAACACGCAACTCTGATCTTTCATATGTAAACTACTGCAAATAAGGTATCAAGCTTCAGCTCATGGCTCAGCCCCCTAAAAGAGAGAACAAATCATGAAGAACAAAAGGGACAGAAGTGTCTTCCACTTACGAATTATCCTCCTAAATTTCGAAAGCGTTCAAAACCAATTTCTTCTACTGTTTTACAGTGCCGTTTCCACTCCACCATACGCATCAAAAAGCTCATCACCTGTTACATCACCAGAAATCGCAAGCATCTATTATAGAATCAACCATAATTCGAAAGCAAAGCACAATAATTGCAAGGAATTCTCTCTCTATTTCATACCTCAGGTGGGTCTTGCAAAGAATAAGAGGCACATGTTTCTTTTGCTACTTTGGACACGAGGATTCCTATTCCTCGTCCTCTGTCACGCAAAACCTAAAATCGTCTAACTCGTGAGAATCACTCCAACAATACCAGGACCCAAAAAGCATTTAAGGGAATGAGCATAATGTCTGTGCCCTAGAAATTATTGTACCTTAAATGCATCTTCATCCGTCCGATCATCTCCGATATAGATGGGTAGAACGTTGCTATCATTAGCATATCCTACGTAAATTATATGTCACAGGATACAGGTGCAGTCAGTGCATGAAGGAGTATTGTAACTCTCTCTTTCTGCCGCCCAAAAAATCAAAATGCGGAAGCACAAGAGTCAAATACTTCTATTCATGCATGAAATGAGATAGGGAAACCAGTTGAGGTATATGTCTTTCTACTTTTTGTCAAGTCCTAATAATCACAAGCATCATGGACGAATTTCATGGCTATAACCGATAAACGTTGGGCTTCTGTGGGAAAAAGGAATTTACCAATATGGACCAAAAAACTCACCTAGCGACTCTAGCAGGTATTCAAGAGCCTTCCCCTTGTCCCAGTTGATGATTGGGCGAATTTCAAGCACCTGTTCATAATGAGCGTTGGATCGTCAGTAACATAAAACATAATCAAATTTCACTAGAACCACACAAAAAGAATTATGTTATAAGATAATCATATACCTTTCTGCCTTGAGTAAGCTTGAGCTTTGGGTACTCGCTGAGAACTGATCTAACTTGCTCAGCTAATGCAGCCCACCTCTGCAAAGGTGATGAATGTACGTAGAGTGAGAACAAAGTTAATTTTTCTGCGTTTATTTTAGGGCTTGAGTCAATAAAAGGAGTGGCCAGTGGAATAGCCACTAATCTTAAAGTTCGGATAAATGGGAGCTGATGAGTAATATTTGGTTTTGATAGTGTGAGTGATCATAATCATGCCATACACAAATTCATTCCTTAAGCCACTAATCTAACCATGGGGGGTGTCATTAGATTAGTTCTTCTATCGATTTTGGAAATTACGGGTTATTCAAACATTTCGACTGGATGTCATTTTGGGATTCGCTGTATTACCTTTTCATCCACGTTGCGGTAGTGAACAGACAAACAAAATTTGTTGTTCTCTACTTTAGCACCAGGAATTGATTTTGTTCTATTTAACAGAGCTCTATACACCTGCATGAATGCAACTTAAATTGTAAGTACGGTAACCACCTTGACACCGGTCTCAAGCGGGACTTTGCAAAAAAGAAAATAATGCAAAGGAAATTACCTCATTGATCATGGGCAAGAATTCACTTGCAGGTTGGAAAGGGACTCCCTCATCACCCTAGTAATCACATTAATGCCTTTCAAAATTATTATTAAGTGGGGAAAAATAGATGAAACATGGTCGAAAATAGAGATTAGCAGATCTTTTAGAAATTTATAAAAACAAAAGAGATTAAGAGGAAACCCACCCCATTGGTGGTCGCGTGGTTTGCGCTCAACCCCTCTACCAGAAGGGAGCGAGTTCAAATTCCTGTGGTCGCTTGTGCGACTCACTCGCGGTCCAAGGGAGGTGGGTCCCATTGGGTCGCCCCGGGTTTACACCACCGACAACCGGCTGTACGGCGGTTCTCGGGTCACAAAAAAAAAAAGAAGAAGAACATAAAGTGCTCACTTTCTTGCATTTGAGTTGACTTTTGGAAGGTCCTCTTATATCCATCCCATGGCTTCCTGCATAGTACAGCTCCGGTAACTTCACAAAGTCGTATACCTGAATAAGCAAAAAAAAAAAAAAAATCAATATATAGAGCCCAAAGGCTTACACTAACTCATGGGAAAAATGAAAATTCATAAATAATAGGAAAAGAAGAAGAAAAAAAAACAACATAGCAACAATTTAAACGCGCATTTAATTTTCACAAAAATAGCAATGCACCTTGTCTCTGCTTCTCCCGCTTATTATTGCTGTGGGAAAATGTCTAGCTGCTTCCTTGACAGCCTCTCTCATCTGATGATTCGTGTGCAAAAGGAGAAAATTATCACATAAATTAGAGGAAAATAACATGGATGAGAATTTTTCACTATGTAGTTGGTTCGAGAAAGCTTCTAACAGAAATTAGGGGAAAATAACATGGACAAAGTAATTATACATGCAAACAGTGGACAAGATACATGCATACTGTGCTAGATCATGGTCGCCTAAATAGGCAAAAGGCTTGAACTTAATCGGCTCGTGAGTTTACGAGGTATTTCATGAGTTTAGGCAAATGGGCTTATGCATTTGTGCCAAATAATTTTAAATGATGAAATAAGGAAAAACCTGACTAGACATGAAAGCTCGATCAGGGTCCTCAACGATTGGCGAGAGGGTCCCATCATAGTCAAGAAAAATCACTATCTCCTTCCCCTTTGCGGCATTCGTCACCAGCTCAAACGTCTTCAACGCCGAAGGATGATGAACCTGTTGAGTATTGAATTCATATGAAGTTATCTCAACACGCTCTAGCCAACACCAAGATTCTAGAGACATCTCGAGATATATCAAAGCTATCTCAGGTGTTTCACGTTACGGTACTCTTACATCAAGGGAGGGGCTTGCGCTTGACTTAAAATTTCTCATTACTTTTCATTTTTTAATCGGGAAACTCCCGTTCAAGCTCGATGACTGTCACGTGAAGAGGAGTATCCTTTAGAGTGTTCCTACACCTTTTTTTGTCAAAAGTTATGAAAAGTATCGAGAGAACTCGCATAAGAAAATGCGACTTACAATCCAGGAATTATGCTCTCCGGTTCCCGGAAGACTGACGCGAGTTGGAGAAGAATCTCTCATTGAATCGACCCACGCGTGGTTTTTCACCACGAAATCACCTTCTCCTCCACCGGGCTCGATCCTCTGAAACTTCTTGTTTCGGAACCATGACAACGGGCTCGAGAACTCGGCAACGTTCGGGCAAATGCCCTTCCTCATCATCTCTCTCTCTCTCTCTCTCTCTCTCTCTCTCTCTGTCAAATCCTTCCTAAAGCCAAACAACCCATTCGCCATTTTAAGAAATAACCAAACTCAAGTTGATCTACTTATGTCATACAAAACCTGCATGGAAATGAATATGTACCTGAAATTGAATGGAGAAGAGAGGGCAAGAATAGAATAGGTTGAATGAAAAGAAATGACGGAAATGACGGGTGAGATTGGGAAAGTGTGAGAATCAAAAGCGCGCTTGAGCTCTAGCTTGCAGTTCAAGAGGCAACTACGGTATGGGAGTTGGGATTGTGAAGTCGGATTTATAGAGGAGCAACTATGCTAGGAACCTTCTTCGTCGGACTCTTTGCTCCTGGCTTCATGCACTTCTTTTTCTAAGAAGAATACTCAAATTTGACTCGAGGGACCTCTCTTGTTCTGTCCCCTTTTCACTGTACCTCGTTTTTTTCTTTTCTAAATTCCTTTTGAATTTGGGTGACGTATTTGAATATTTCCGACCGGCGGCTGAAGGTACGAGCCTGAGCAGGACCCCAGGAAGTTTGCTCTAGAGCAGGCTCATCACCAAGAGCCCCCTAGCCCACCCAATGCACATGTCTACTCAGTCATAAATTGTAGCCCTACTAATTTTTTTCTCCAGACCTTGTCATAATATCTACTCAGTGTACTAACTGTGTACCCTAAATTTTGCATTTCGGACTTCCCCCATAATCTTCACTTTGCTTTTGCATGATGATCATAGCTTTAGTTTACAGTTTTCATAAATCAAATAATGCTGTAAATCGCATGGACTTATTTATGCAAGTTCTTGTATTGTTATTCCTTCATATTTTCTTTTTAAAAGGTCCAGCCTAAAAACTTAAACTATAAGATGATGGGAGACCACAAGAGTATATCAGATCTGCTGTCCGGCAATGTAGGACAATATTTCTATATTTTTCAATGTAAAAAGCATTTGAAGGTTTATGTCGATAGTGTAGTGTTAAAACACCTATGCTGATGCCATTTTGCAATAATGAGATGCATAATGTGGGAGTCTCCCTCCAAAAGTTGGTGAAAAATTAGTGGGATAACTAGGGAAATTCAGAAAGCAACATTGGAGCAGAGACATAGCTACGTCCTAAACAACCTACACATGTGAACGAGGGATAGTCTAAGTATCAATCATTAAGAATTCGGTTGACCTTTCAAGGGCGATGTATCGAGAAAAGCTGGAAAGTCCTAAGATACGCCCTTCCAGATGGTCAGAGAAAGACCCTAAGAAAGACTCCAATTTATGTTTGAAGGCTTTTTCAAAAATTCTGAGCGTGCGTACGCCTGCAATTTTCAATTTTGACGACCGAAGTTTGAAAAAAAAATGGGCATATATTCGGACGGTTATAAAATCACCTCTGCCACCGCCCCTTGGAAAGGCTGATTGAGTCTTGGTTGCCCGACCTAACCTGTGTATCGGTGTGCCCAAAACCAGCAACAAGTGTGCCCATTACTTGGACATATTGTGTCGCGTGATTGTAAGGCTGTCGGGAGCAATCACGAACTTTTGAGACTGCCCGAGATGGAGGCGGCTCGATGTTTTCTCACATTAGTTAAATAAATTGACCTAATTTTGCCCTCCATCAAGAAAACATAGCAGTTCAAATATTTTTGGTTATAGAAAACGCAGTGGCTGGACTTTGATCAAAGTCTAAAATATGAAAATATGTAATTGAGAAGATAAAAATTATTAAATAAAAATGCAATTTAATATTTAAATGTTATAACTTACTTTTTGAAAAAAAAAAAAAAAGACTGGTCATAATTCATGTCATTTTGAGTAGGAGTGTGCAACCAGATCGATTCTATACAAGAGTTGGACCGGATCCCCTGAAAACAAGTCCGGTTCCCCATCCCAAGTAAAGGCCCACCCAAGAACCAAATTGACCAAAGCGTTTTTGGAACCAGTTACATAAAGCTAAAAAAAGGAAAAACCTAAGTTTCTCTATTTCTATGGGACATTTAAAAAAAAAAAAGTCATAAATCTATTGCAATTATGCCAATTTAATTCTAATTTTTTTTTGGGCCAACTAAGTGTTAAACCTTGTGCAATTGTGCAAATTCAATCCATCCGATCAAATTTAGCACACTGACGTTAACATGGCACAATCAACATGGATGTGGACAATTTTTATAATATTTAATATTGTTTAAAAAACTTAATTATTTTTTCCTTTTTCCTTTTTTATTTTCTTTCTCTATATTTTTTTTTTTTTTTTTTATCTTCCTTCTTCCTCTAGTCGATCGCCGGAATGAGGCGACCTCATTGTTGGCTGGCAACTGACCAAAGGAAGAAGAAAGAGGAAAAAAATAAAGAGGAAGAAAAAAATTAAAAATTAAAAAGAATTAAAAAATTGGTAAAATATTAAATTGTTACTAAAAATTATCCACATTAGTTTCAGTTATGCCATGTCAGCAATGGCCATGCCATGTCGACACTAGCTGGCCAAATTTGGTCGAATAGATTAAATCAGTATAATTACAATAGGTTTAGTACTTAATTGGCCAAAAAATATTTTAATTAATAGGTTTAGGACTGTTATGATAATTCTCCCTTGTTTCTAACCTTTAGGGTGAGATTTCATATTAATTTATTGCAAATTTATGTGTTGTTTTTTTTCTTTTCAGTTAGTTAGAATTTGGAGCAATATTTTTATGGATGAATGGTGGATGGAGTTTCATAATCTATGTTTTATGGCACGTGTTTGATTTTTTTTTTTTTAATAATTATAGGCGACTATGTGTTCATCTTATTGATTGTTGTTTTTGGCTGATATGAATTTCTGTTGTTTATCTTTGACTTTGAATCATTTTATTGCTCATTATTTTGCTACGAAAAAATGAAATCAAAAAATAGAATGAAAGAATAATAGGTTCTTGGGTAACCCCAGGAATCAAATCGAAAATACAGGATACGTTCCAAAACCGTTTCCAAGGCAAACAAGATAGATTACGGATTCCAAAAATTGAGAATTGGTTCAAACAAAGTATGTTTTAAGTTTCAAATTTGAAACCTATTTGTCTTGAAATCAGTTATCCCTAATTTGGAGCAATTCCAAGATTTGTCATGTTGAATTTTCTTTTTCGAAGTGCAAAGACTATTCAAAGAGACTCTTCTGTACAATGTTTGAATCTTTTCAAGCGATGTGTCATTGTCTTAAAAGGTAAATCGAATTAATTTGTCTGTTCGTAAAGATTTCAACCCACGAGGAAGTGCCGTGTGTGTGTGTGTGTGTATATAAGGACTTTTTTAATGGTGCCCTCAAATTTTGGACCTCTAGGTTTGTTACCAAGGAAAATTGAGAGACAGCTAGCTAGGGATGAAGGATTGGGATTCTCATGATCTGTGGATTAACTTTTCTAGGTAAGTATTTAAATCTAACAAAAATTAGCAAATCACTCTAAATTTGGTAATTTCATACACGAGATAGCATATTCAAAGTATTGATAAGTTATGCAAATAAACTTGGCAAATCATGCAAAAATTGCTAGTTTGCAAACTAAAAATATCAGCAACTTCAAAAGAGTGTCAATTATTAACAACGGGTTATATGGGGAAAAAAAGGCCATCAGTAGTTTTTTTTTTTAACTAACAGTTTTCTTACGCTTATCAACTTTTAGTAAAATTTACTAACATGGAAAAATATCCGTAATTTTTAGCAACGAACAATAGGATTCTGCTTTGTACTCATTTATTATAGAGTGGCACTAAGTGCAATTCAATTAAAAGTGAGTGCATATTTTGTTATTGATACATCTCGAAAATAAATCGACCCAATTTGTTTCCTCTAACTTGAGATGATTTGATGTAAAGAGGGAAGATACAAGTATCGTGGGACTTCTCATTGGAGACACTTTTCCATGTTTGTGCACTGAGTTGTTCCATAGCAACCAGAAATATTGTCAAAATTAAAATAAATAAATAAAAACACTTTATGATGTTGATTTTAAGTGTTGGCTCCACATATTTTGACATTGACGGGAAATCTTAACCCAAAAAGTAAGACCGACAACTTTCACTAAATAATAACTTGAAGTTCCATGTTTAAGGCAAAAAAAAAAAAAATAGTAGTTTCACGCGGAAGAAAAAAACAATGGTGTAGAATGTAATTATTCATCAAAGAAATTATTTTGTAAATATAAGTATGTGAATGTTTGAATCATCCTGAAAATGACTAACTTGACAATCTACAATGTGAAGTGAATAAATTATTTCGCTGAAGATTTTGCCCCTAGCCTACCATTTATTGACGATGTTTATTGCAACGTGATCCAGTAGTGAAGAACATTAAAAGGTCTACGTCGATTTAAATAATATTCAACCGGCGACCCAACAAATTAAAATCATTGTACATTGTAGTTCATTTTAAAGGAAAGTTGAAGGCATCATACATTTCCTAGTAGGCCCGACATTTAATATGTTAGGAACCAACACCCCGATTTATACTCTCTTTTTTTTCTTTTTCTTTTTTGTAAAGTTTGGTTTACGTATATTATTCTGCACAAAATACCAGCGGTCCTTTCTATAAAGGGTTTTAGTTGAAACTCCAATCAATATTTTATTTTTGAAATTCAAACACATGAAAAAAAAGAAAAGAATCAATGCCTAAAGAACCCTTACTTTAGTGTTAGGTGTGTTCATAATGCAATCTTCTGCTAGATATTTTTTGCTTTTCTATACTGGAGCACTGGACTATTACTCGAATGATACCACCCGTCCGACGTATTGGACAATCGTTGGATTATTCAAAGATGGTCAAGAAAGAATGCACAGGTATGAAATTTCGAAGTTAGGGAGAAACAAGATTCTATCTAATTTTTTTCCTCCGAAAGTTGATATATTCTCTTTATTTAAGCCCCGCGAATAAACTATGACACCTGCTTTTCAGCCTCCCTTGTGAGTTGCCTAACTCTCCCCCTTCTTTTGACAAATCTTTCCAGCATTATAAACTTTTAAAAACGTGAAGTGAGACCCTTCCTTCTTAATTCTCTGACCTGGGGAGCCTCACGGCATACCCAGCCCCCCTGTTTTTGCCCTTTATGGAGCGAAGCACACTCTGGAGGAGCCTAAAAGGAGCTTTGGACTAAGATCCTTCATGAAGAAAAAATGGACTTTGGACACGAAAGACAGAGAATTAGAAATTTATATATTTCAAGCATGTGATTAATGGTTTAAGCTTTTTTGCATGACAGTGAAGAAGGAATCGATGCTTTTGTAAGGATGTCAAATGAAGGAGTTAGTGTCGGTTTGTTTAATATTCTTTGGGAATTTCCGCTTTGCCATACATCAATAGTTGTCAGCTTGACATTTCCTTCTCGTCCTGGCGGGCGTTCAATCCCGACCATTTAAGTCAAGACTCTTAACATTTAAGGAACAAGTTCAACCATGAAATAAAGCACAGGGTTCATTTCGAATTTATGGAACGCGTAGGGTACTGTGTCAAATAAGGGCGTGCATCAGTCTAAATCCAACATAGACGTTAGACCAAAACAGACTGAACTGGCCGATTCCAAAAATTTGGAACTGAGAATAACCGATTCAATTCTCAATTCCACATAAGAAACCAGACCGGTCAATTGACCGGTCAAGATTTCTTGATTTTTCTTTTGTTCTAAAGCAAAACCTAATGAGAAAATTATTTTTTCTTTTAATGTTGGGAAACTCCCACTTGTAGGAAATAGAAAAAACAAAAAGAAAATGAAGAAATCACCGATTTCAGGGCCTATCTTGGAATCGGTAGGTTCCGTCTAACCCTATTCCAAGATTGGGTGGCCGGGTCTCAGTTTCATAAACTAGGAACTGACCCTACCTAGTCCGATTCTAGGTTCTAGGATAGGAACTGTACCACCCTAAGGCCGATCACCCCCGATGTCAAGTGACATATTACAGTTAAATAGATTAATTATGCGAGAATAAAAAACTCAACTCGAACATGAGAGATTCATTTAGTAGATTTTGTATATTTCTCTCGATTGGTCATGATTGATTGCAATTGATACTCTAACATTTTATATAGTCATCTCGTATAACTTATAAATAGACTCATGTACTCTTCATATGATAATCTATAGAATATTATATTAATCTCTTCTTTCATCACAATTCTTAACTTGGTATTAGAGCGGGCCCTTCTAGCTATACCACATTAGAACATGTCTGCCCCATTTGCAGATTTTTCACAACCAACATTCCATCATTTTCTATCCGTCATTCCACAAGAATAAGTCAACCTTCTATTCGATTTCATAATTATCATTGCTACTATACCATTGCTTCTCATTTTGAACCTCGTATATATAGAGAAGCCATTACAAATCCTCTCTAACAATAAGCCTTGGCAGATGAGTTGCAAGCCTTAGACAAATATCATACATGGGATTTGGTTGATTGTCTACTAGTAAGTCCTCTAGAAGTTGTAAATGGGAATATAAGATTAAAATAAAAGCATATAGTATCGTGGATTATTACAAAGCTTAGCTAGTGGCGAAAGGTTTTAGTCAAGACTACAAAATTGACTATAAAAAGACTTCTGCTCATGTTGCATGCCTTATGTTCATTCACAGTCTTCTTATTGTTGTCACGGTTAAGCGCTAGCCTCTATTTGAGTCGGATGTTAACAATACATTCTTGAATGGAGATCTCATTGAGGGAATTTTTGCTGTGCCTCCTTCTAAATACGCTCATTCTTCAAATAAAGTGTGTGGGCTACATCAAGCATTATGTGGCTTGAAACATGCTCCCGTGCATGATATTTTAAGTTTAGCTCAATCATGAGATCTCTCAGCTTCAAATTTAGTTCTTATGACCATGCTATTTTAGTTTGGCACTTATTTCATGGGTATATTATACTACTCTTATTTGTGGATGATGCAGTTATTATTGATGATGATCATCCTAACATTTCAAAACTCAAGCAATGCCACAGTCAACAATTTATAATGAAAAATCGTGGGCAACTTTGCTACCTTTTCAACTTGGAAATTAATTCAAATTCCCTTGGCTATTATTTTGCATAAGCAAAATATGCCACTAATTTTCTTTCTTGAGTTGGACTTTTTGAAAACAAGATCGCTACAACTCCTACTAAGGCCAATGTTAAATTTGATGCCAGAGATGTGATTTCTCTTTCAAATTCTACACTCAATAGATAGCTCGTTGACAATCTTATATATCACACTATTACTCAACTTGACATCGCTTATTCTGTTCACATTGTTAGTTAGTGTATGACTGCATCCGATACAACTCATTTTGCTTCAAACCTTCGAGTTTTTTTCCAGGCCAAGGGTATGTTATTTCATGGCCTTCGCTTTTTCTGCTCATTCTACCTTAGAGTTGACCACTTATTCTAATGCTAACTAGACTAGTGACCCTCAAGATTTTCCCTCTCCTACAAGTTGTTGCTTCTTTTGTAGCGACTCACTTATTTCATGGCATAGCAAGAAACAACCTACTATTGCTCACTCTAGTGCAAAAGCAAAATATCAAGTTCCTATTGATACGATTTCAAAATTACTACAGTTTGCGATGGCTATTGGAAGATAGAGGAGTGCATCTTAATAGCGGAATAGTCATTTTATGTAACAACCAAAGTACTATCCAGTTAACACATAATGATGTGTTCCATTAATACACCGAGTACATTAAGATAGACTGTCATTTTTTCTAATATCACATTCTTTGTGACATTGTTTGACTTGTCTTTACTACATCCACTACGTAAACTGCTGATATTTTTAGCAAGAAAACATCATTTGGGCGTTTCTTTGATGTTTTCTCCAAACACAAGCTGACCTCTTTCAAGTTACCTTGAGTTTGAGAGGAAATACTGGAGATATATTGAGGAGATTGTATATTTCGATGAAATAGTTTTTGATTGATTGTAATTGATATTATGCTGCTACTTTGGATATTTATTTGTCGAATCTAACTAATTTAAGTTAAATTGCCAATGTAGGTTAGGTAACATGACCCATTTAATCAAACACGCCAGCATGACTGTTTTACAGATCAAGCTAATTGAATCACCAAACATGATTCTTTGGTTAGTCCTATCAAACGAGTTCACGAGTTGGCAAATCTCATCTGGTTTTGGAAAATAAAAACCTAAATCAAAAGGGGTCTAAAGGCCGTGGGGAGAACTGTTGTTGATGAAGTTGTAAGCATATTTGTCATTACTAATGGTCTGAAGAAAAGCTTGGGTTCATATGGCCTCTTCCTGTTTGAATTTAGCTCCAAAAGGGTTGTGAATTAGGTCATGCGCGAAGGTCCATAGTTGATAGCTAGCTGCATCCTTTGCCCTAAAAAAAGGAAGCAAATCGAAAGTCAAGCGATACTGGGGCAAGGAAGGTGAGCTATTGGAAAAAAACTTGAAGGATTGACCTACATGTTAACCCCCACACTGATTCTGCAAGCCGAGTTACTCTCATCCAAAATACTTAAACCCCAGCCCAGTTATACCATTAGTCTAAACTGTCGTACTGACCGACATCTTCCCTCCGTTCAGCTGAACACTTTAATGGCTCATGTGTCTAATCGACACACTCATACCTTTAGCCCCAACACTTCAATCCTAGCCGAGATTAAACATAATTCTAAATTTACTCAACATTCACCTTGGATGATAAAATTACAGGGATTGTGATCACCGTAAATTGGAACTGTCGAGTGGCATGGTTGCCCTTGATAGTTTGTGCCTTAATGGACCTCAAAAAAGAGTTTTGTCCTTGTCTTTTATTTGTTATGGAAACAAGAAACTAAAAAGAGATATGATGGAACGTGTTAGAAGGAGACTAAGATTCCCTAATAAGTGTCATGTTCAGCCAAGTGGTCTCAACGGAGTTCTTGCACACTGGTGAACTTGGTTGTGTTGTTACTGTGCTAGCAATGTCTTTGA
Source organism: Eucalyptus virginea (assembly GCA_014182375.1). Taxonomy (NCBI): domain Eukaryota; kingdom Viridiplantae; phylum Streptophyta; class Magnoliopsida; order Myrtales; family Myrtaceae; genus Eucalyptus; species Eucalyptus virginea. Next base: position 32,606,562 of record CM024519.1, read on the forward strand.
ATATTATTGATGCCAAAGTCATACCTGCTTATTTGGTTGTGCTATAATAATAATGTGGATTTATGGAAATAGTGACTATAATGAGAGGATGGTGAATTGGCAGCACCTAAGATCCATTGCAAGAAACAATCAGATGCCATGGATGGTAGTGGGGGGACTTTGAAGATGCATGAAGGAATGATGACAAATCTGGAGGCAAACAAAAAGGAAGAACATCGCAGCCTCTCAAAATGTGTTGTTTGATACTAAATTGCAAGACCTAAGATTCACTGGGCAAATGTATACGTGGTGTAATAACAAAGAGGTAGGATAATTAAACGAAAGGCATGATAGAGGGTTAATCAATAGCAGATGGAGGGAGGAATGCCCTAAAACTCGTATCATCCATGGCTCAGTTGCTGAGTCAGATCATTGCCCACTTGTGATAAACACAGAACAGGAAAATATAAAGGAAATATGACTTTTCAATTCGAGATTATGCAAACTACTAAGGAGGATTCTAAGAAAGTCATTATGGAGCTTATGACAATATAGAACAGGTAGCAAACTTGATTATGCTGGGAAAAAAATGAAGTGTAAAGAAGCCTTATTAGTTGGAGTAAGAAAAAATATCCTAATTATAGGACGGTAGTGCATGATCTAAAGAGGAATCTTGTTAAACTGCTAGGAGTGGAGGCAGATGATTCTGACCCTACCCAGGAAAGAGAGCTTAAAAGACTAATAAATGAAGCCCGGCGAGGAAATTTACTAACACTAGAGAACTAGAGCTAGCCGGAGTAAATTTGGCGATAAGAGCACTGCCTTTTCTCATCACACAGCTATACAGAGAACAGAGATTTAAGGCTTCTAGAGATAAAGATAATAGTAGACAGTAGATAGAGGATTAAAGGCAGATCAAGAGGATTTTGGTATGCTATTTTCAGAAGACATTCACAGCTAAATGGGTTAGGGAGTAGGAGGATGTTTTTGAAGAGGTCAAACCAACAATCACAACAATTATGAATATGTCCTAACTCATCCCGTTCATGATAAGGAGGCAAGAGCAACAACTTTTCAACTGGGGGCTCAAAAGGGCCTTGGACCTAATGGGTTCGCTGGCATTTTCGATCAAAAACATTGGGATGCAATTGACCCCCTGGTGACAAATGCAGTCATAAACATTTCTTCAAGTCCAGTCAATTCCCTCTGTCCTTAAAATCTACTAACAATGTTTTGATTTCATGGGTTTATTTTCCTGAATATGTTCCCCAATTTCATTCTATTAGCATATGTAATTTTATCTACAAGATCGTTTCAAAAATCCTTGTCAATAGATTGAAGGTCCTTCTGCCTAATTTCATCTCCCCTCTCACTAAAGTGCTTTTGTGGTTGACAGGTTGATTCAAGATAACATCACAGTATCTTATGAATTGTTTCATCATCTTAAACATATAAAAAGAGGGAAAAGTGAGGAATCTTTTCTTAAGATAGACATTAAGTAAAGCACGAGATAGAATAGAATGAAATTTTCTTGAGCGACTTTCGAGGAAAATGAGCTATTGTGATGCTTAAACAAACTGGATTATGCAATGTATTTCTATTGGGAACTGTAATGTCTCTTCAAATGGTGAAATTGAGGGGAATGTTAAGCCCTCAAGGGGTTTTGAGCTAAAGTAGCCAACAGCGAAGTGACCTGCATTCTCTCTCCTTTATGAGAGCTACCATCTCCCTCTTGTGGGAGTCTTCCTCTCCCTTTGTCGGAGGCAATCCTTTACTTTGGAGTTCTTGCTCCGTCAACAGCAAATTGTTGGTGTTCTTGCGATGCCACTGAATGTTGGGGCTTGGTGTGCCATTGCTTGAGTGGTTCCCTGTCCGTACCTCAATTGGTGAGGTTAGTTCCCGTCTTCCTCTCTGAAGTGGAGTGCGGTATTTCCTTTGAAGATGTTGCAGGATTACTAGATGAGCTTAGTGGATGAGTAGTACAAGGGTTTTGAGGTGAGATTTCTATAGCTTCTACAAGTCACATTAACGTGAGTGCCCACCATGTGTTTGATTAAATGCCCGGTAGAAAGCTGTCTGAGATCGGTGGCTTTGATGGTGTTCTATTTGAGGAGCAAATCTGTTTCTAGGTCTAGGGGATAAAGGAAGGTGACTGAAGCTACAACCATGGCTTTTCTTTATTCGGTTAGCCACATTTGTCCAAAACCCACATCTCAGGAAAACCATCCCTAAACCCAACAAACATAAAAATTAGCCAAAGATGTACACAAGCGCCTATCCACCTAAGAGCTCCCTTCACTCCTTTAACCAAATGCTTACCTAATTTTAGCCGATCCTACCTGGTTGTTCCAGAGATGGAAGGGATGGATGAAAATCAACTCAAATTGGCAGCTTTATGTAGGAGTATGGGTGATCTTTGGTATGAAGAAGATGTCACGGACCTAGGTGATGCAATTTTTGACGTAGGAAAAAAGGAACATGAGCTCACTCTTTACAGAAAGCTATATTCCAAGCCAAATGTCAATTTCCAAGCATTTCTTAGCACAATGCAGAAAGCATGGAAGATAGATGCAATAAAATGTGAGGTAATAGAACTTGGTTTTTTTCTTCTTTTTTTCTATTCAAATCGATTGAAGCTAAAAGAAGAGTTTTAGATTTTGGACCATGGTCTTTTGCAAGTAACCTACTTGTTTTATAAGAAGGAGATCCAAACATACCTGAACATTGCTATGAATTCACCTATTGTGCATTTTGGGTGCACATCTTGGGCCTTCCCTAAGCTAGAATTACTGAAGATTCAGTGCACCTTATTGCTTCTAAATTGGGGGATGTTGAAGAGGTCAAATTGGAGGCAAGGAACAATAGTATGAGGAAAAATGGAAAGGCGAAAGTGCGGCTAGACCTATCTCATCCAATTAAAATAGGAGCGATCATTAACATGGGAGGGTGGTTAGATTTTAAATATAAAAGACTCCCACACTTCTGCTATTCGTGTGGTCGCATAGGGCATTATGCAAATTATTGCTCAGAAATACCTTACGAGGAAATGGGTTTAGCCTAGGACAAACCAAGGCGTTTTGGATCATGGTTGAAGGCTGAAGTTAAAGAATTTAGCCCTTACTAGAAGGCTTTCTATGGGAAAATCAAACCTCTGGATGCTGAAGAAGATATGGTGCTGGAAACTCCCATACTAGCTATTGAAGAACCCCTACGAACAGAAGAGGCTGATCAAAATGCAAAGGCAATAGTTATTACTAATCCCATTGAAAACAATATTATGGGAGACCGGCAACAACAGACTATGGGCCCATAAGTATCAGTAAAAGCCCACAAAACGCCTCAACGTTAATTTGTTATTTAGTAGGAAACAACATGATTTTAGGGAAAACTGAGAAGGAAAAGGCAGGGTATAAAACTTCAATGGCCAAAAAACAAAAACGCATTAGTCCATATGAGAAAAAAATCCTCTCTAATCCTCTTAGTGGATGAAGAACAGCTTCTTGACGCCTCAATTCAGTCTTGGGAATGGGTCCAAGTAAGGGCTATGGTGGCTAGCTCTAATAAGCCATCAAAGAATAGATGAAGATCTTGAGCTGGAACTGTCAAGGGCCAGGTACACCCTTGACAGTCGAGCATCTTAGAGCCTTAGTGGCTCAAGAAAAGCCAAATTTGGGTTTTCTCATGGAAATCAAGAATAAAACTAATGTGGTTGAGAGGATAAGGAAGTGCCTTCAACTAACTCCTTTATTATCGACCTAGTGGGAATAGCAAGAGGCTTAGCGCTCATGTGGGACAAGAAGGTCAAAGTGGAAGTGGAGTTTAGTTAGGGGGAGCTAATTGACATTCATTGTAAAGATTTAAAGTGTGGTCATGCAATGCGCATATCCTTTCTACATGCTTCTACCAATTTTCAGGAAAGATTAAGACTCTAGGAAGTATTAAAATCCAGCAATTTACCTAACACTCTCCCTTGGTTATGTTTAGGAGACTTTAATGAAGTACTCTATCATTGGGAGAAGATCGGGCACTAAGAGGTGGATCAATATCGAATTACAACTTTCCAAAAATTTCTGGATGCTTGTTCATTGATGGACATTGAAAGTAAATGGTGTGTTTATACATGGTCAAATAATAGTGAAGGAAATGAATTAGTTAAGAAGAGATTGGATAGGGCTATTTGCAATCTAGAATGGCGAGTACTTTTTCCAAATGCGAAGGCCTTTGCACTACCGGCGATAGGATCAGATCATAGCCCTATTCTACTTTCCCTAGAACCAAATGAGAAGAGAGGCAAGAAGTTTTTTCAGATTTGAAGCATATTGGCTCGAGAATCCTGAGTGTGAAGAGGTGGTCGAGAGAGTTTGGTCTGTGGATAGTAACAATCGAACCAACCTTGCAGGAAAAATAAGAAATATAATGATTGAACTGAGCAAATGGAGTAAGGGAAAGTTTCAAAATGCCCTTAAACAGATCAGCACACTCAAGTTAAGGCTCACGGAGTTAACCAACAGCACCACAGGGGAGGAAAATAGGGAGGAATATAGAAATATTGTTGCAAAAATAGAAGAATTATGGCAACAAGAAGAGATGTACTGGCATATGCGATCTAGAGTTCAATGGATGAAATGGGGAGATCAAAATATGAAATATTTTCATGCCACGACAATTCAAAGTAGATAATGAAACAAAACTTCCATGTTACAACTTAACAACCAGACTTGGAGCAGGGACCAATTGACTCTTAAACGGCATATCAGAAGCTTCTATCAGTCTCTATTTACTTTGATGGGGGAAAGAAATTACCAACTTGTGCTAGATCAATGCTCACCTGTGGTTAATGAAGAAATAAATTAAGCCTTGATTAAACTAGTTCCAAAGAAGAAGTAAAAACTGTTGTTTTTCAATTATGAGTTATTACAGCATCGAGACCGGTGAGCTTAATGGACTATTCTATCAAAGTCATTGGCCTATCATATAGGAAGATATATATATATATATATAGCATGGTCAACTCCTTCTTCAGCCAAGGTACACTTGATCCAGAGATTAATATGACGCACATTATGCTAATTCCTAAAGTATCAAACCCTGAGGATATCACCCAATTTAGACCTTTTAGCTTGTGCAATTTCAACTAGAAAATTATTTCGAAGGTAATAGCAAATAGGCTTAAACAGTGGCTTCCAAAGATTATTCCTATGGAACAAAGTGCTTTTGTAAGCGGTCGCCAAATTCAAGATAAAATCTCCATAGTCCAGGAGGTGATACAACAGCTAAGGGTATGGAGGAGAAAGCATAAATTCCAAGCTATTTTCAAGCTAGATATGCAAAAAGCCTATGATAGAGTTAAATTGGACTTTTTTTGTGACTATATGCTGAAATTGGGATTTAATGAGAAATGGGTTAATTGGATCAAGCAATACATTTCTTCAATTTCCTTCAAAGTTCAAGTCAATGGCGAGCATTCAACAATAATTTAGCCAACAAAAGGAATTAGACAATGTGATCTCCTCTCCCCCTACTTATTTATCATCATGGCAAATGTCCTATCTTCTCTCATGTTTAAAGCACTAGAGGATGAAAGCATTAAGGGTATTCGGTTAAATCCTACATGTCCAGCACTCTCACACCTCCTATTCGTTGATGATGTAATCTTTTTCCTAGATGATATGATAAGTGAGGCCCAGAATCTAGCCAATATACTCAATCAATATTGTTACGCCTTGGGACAAGCCATAAATCTCAATAAATCTGGTCTTTTCGTAGGGAGAGATTGCCGCCACGGCCTTAAATTGAATCTAGCTGTTGAATTAAGGGTTCCATTAATAGAAAAAACAGGGAAATATCTCGGAACACCATTTGATTGGGATCAAACAAAAAAGCAAATGTTTACTGGATTCTAGCTAAAGTTGAAAGGAAACTTGAAGGATGGAATGAAAAGTTGATTTCAAAGGCAGAAAAGGAAGTGCTCATAAAGACAGTTATCCAAGCTCTACCTCAATATGCTATGTCCATTTTTAAAATCCCACTACCTATTTGTTGCACCATAGAAAAGAGAATCGCTTCATTCTGGTGGAAACAAAATGCAGCAAGATGGGGTATTCACTGGAAAAAGTGGGAAGATCTAAAAACAAGATAGAATTGTGGAGGCCTGAGCTTTAAAGACTTAGTGGCTTTTAACAAAGCACTATTAGGGAAACAAGCTTGGAGACTTGTTCAAACACTGGAAGCATTATGGAGTAGAGTCCTCAAAAGTATCTATTTCCCTGGAAGTGAATTTTGGAATGTCTAAAACAGTCCCCGATCCTCTTGGGGTTGGAAAAGCTTGCTGATGAGGAGAGATGCAATTGAACCGAAACGCGGATCCCTGGAATGCCATAACTTTGCAGAAGGGATACTGAAGTGCCATAACTTACGAAATGTACACTTAAATGCCAAAATCGAAGCAAAATAGCTTGCTTGAGTGCCAATCCGGCCAAAATCCGACCAAATTGCATACGTGGCATTTTTCCGGCAAAGCAAGTGCAAAACGACGCCGTTTTGCATGCTGATGTGGCCAAATAATGCAAAAACAGCATCGTTTTGGGCTGACGTGGTAAAAATTACTATAAAAATTAATTACATTTAATTTAAAACTAAATTTAGTTAAAATATTTAAAAATAATAATTCAAAAAAAAAAAAAAAGAAGAGGGAGGGAGGCGGCGAGGACTCGGCCACCGCCACCGTCACCGGGAAGGGCCGGCGGCGGAGGGGGAGGGTCGGTTGGGGTTGTCGGCCCAGCTGGGGGCCGGCGACCTCGACCGACCGGCGACAAGGGCTCACGAGCCCTCGCCCGGATCCGCCGAGGGGGGAAAGGAGGAGGAGGGGAAGCAACCGACGGCTGAGGAGGAGGAAGAAAAATGGGCGGGAGGAAGAGGAGGGAGGTTGCCGGCGGCGAGGGCTAGGGCCGTCGAGCCCTAGCCGAGGGCCGGCGGCCCTCGCATCGACAAGAAGGGCTTGCATGCCCTCGCCCAGATCTAGGGCGAGGGCACGCAGCCCTGTCGCCGGGTCGGTCGGCCGAGGACCGACCCTCCCCCACCTTCCGACAATGATGGGAAGGCGGCGGCGGCGGCGAGGGCTCAGCCCTCAGCCATCGGCTGCCTTCCTCCTCCTTCGTTTCCGATTTTTTTTTTTAAGAAATATAAATTATTTTATTATTTTATTTTAAATTTAATTTAATTAATTTTTATATTATATTAAAATTCAAATTATGCCAAAACGACGTCGTTTTGGCCAATTTAAGGGTTCTATTTTGGCCAACACTCGAAACGACGTCGTTTTGGGTGAATTAGAGCTGACTTAGCTCTTCGGCGAGCCATTTCAGTGAGAAATATTAATATTTAAATGCCACGTATGATTTCCGGCTTGCTTCACTGAAGGTCGCACTCAAATGTCCCACTTTTCTTCAAATGTGGCACTTAAGTGTACCTTTCGTAAGTTATGGCATTTAAGTGTCCCTTTGGGCAAAGTTATGACACTTTGTAGTGCACTTTTCTCCAATTGAACCAAAAACTAAATGGAAGATTGGCGATGGGAGAACAATTAAAATTTGAGAGGATAAATGGCTACCTTCAGGTAAGATTTCAAGCCCTGCAAATTGAAATAATTTTATCCTTGTTCCTGAATTAATTTACCAAAATTCCAAGGAATGGGACATTCGGCGACTAAATGATTTGCAAAACGACGCCGTTTTGCATGCTGATGTGGCCAAATAATGCAAAAACATCGTTTTGGGCTGACGTGGTAAAATTAATATAAAAATTAATTACATTTAATTTAAAACTAAATTTAGTTAAAATATATAAAAATAATAATTCAAAAAAAAAAAAAAAAAAAAAAAAGAGGGAGGCGACCGAGGACTCGCCCACCGCCACCGTCGCCGGAAGGGCGGGCGGCGAAGGGGAGGGTCGATTGGGGTTGTCGAGGCCCAGCCGGGGGCCGGCGACCCCAACCGACCGACGACAAGGGCTCACGAGCCCTCGCCCAAATCCGCCGAGGGGGGAAAGGAGGAGGAGGGGAAGCAACCGACGGCCGAGGAGGAGGAAGAAAAATGGGGGAGGAAGAGGAGGGAGGTCGCCGGGCGAGGGCTAGGGCCGTCGAGCCCTAGCCGAGGGCCGGCGGCCCCGCATCGGATAAAGAAGGGCTTGCATGCCCTCGCCCAGATCCGGGGCGAGGGCACGCAAGCCCTTGTCGCTAGTCGGTCGGCCGAGGACCAACCCTCCCCCACCTTCCGACAACGATGGGAAGGCGGCGGCGGCGGCGGCGAGGGCTCACCCTCGGCCTGTCGGCTGCCTTCCTCCTCCTTCGTTTCCGATTTTTTTTTTAAAGAAATATAAATTATTTTATTATTTTATTTTAAATTTAATTTAATTAATTTTTATATTATATTAAAATTCAAATTATGCCAAAACGACGTCGTTTTGGCCAATTTAAGGGTTCTATTTTGGCCAACACTCGAAACGATGTCGTTTTGGGTGAATTAGAGCTGACTTAGCTCTTCGGCGAGCCATTTCAGTGAGAAATATTAATATTTAAATGTCACGTATGATTTCCGGCTTGCTTCACCGGAGGTCGCACTCGAGATGTCCCACTTTTCTTCAAATGCGGACTTAAGTGTACCTTTCGTAAGTTATGGCATTTAAGTGTCCCTTTGGGCAAAGTTATGGCACTTTGTAGTGCACTTTTCTCCAATTGAACCAAAAACTAAATGGAAGGTTGGCGATGGGAGAACGATTAAGATTTGAGAGGATAAATGGCTACCTTCAGGTAAGATTTCAGGCCCTGCAAATTGAAATAATTTTATCCTTGTTCCTGAATTAATTTACCAAAATTCCAAGGAATGGGACATTCGGCGACTAAATGATTTGTTTGAGGAAAGTGTAGTCAAAGAAATATTAGCTACTCCTCTAAGCCTAAACCCTAGCCCAAACAGGCTACTGTGACAGCAAACAACTCAGGAACTTATTAGGTTAAAAGTGGATACAATAGAATTCACTATATGGGCAACCCCTCAGCAGTAAACTATGCATCAACATCCTACCAGACCCCGAGATCATTGTGGAATGAGATATGGAAGCTTCAAGCATTCCCCAAAATTAATTTTTTACTATGGAGTATATGCAACAACACATTACCTACCAAGGAAAACCTTCATAAAAGAAACTTATTACCTGACTCGACATGTCAGCTATGTGGAAAAGCACCAGAAACAACGGAGCATTTGTTCATTCTTTGTGACTAGACAAAGCATATTTGGTCAGACCCCGTTTTGCAAGTGAAAACCTCTCCCACAAATATCACACGCATTGATAAGTGGATCCATGAAACCCTTACCTCTAGATCTGACCCACATTGGAAGGCCCTCTTCGCCGGAGTACTCTGGCAATTGTGGAAAGCTCGAAATGTCCAGGTCTTTTAAGGTCGACCACCAAATCCGAGGGCCACGCGAGAAGAAGCCACTATGTTGACCCTCTTGTTCGAAAAATGGAACCTGCAGACCAACAACCAACAAACGAACTCAGTAGCAATAGCGAAGAAAAAGGACAAATGGAACCCACCTCCAAAAAACGAGATCAAGATAAATGTAGACTGCTCATGGTGTTGCTCATCCATGGTCGAATTGGTAGCGGGATTGTGCAGAAACAATGAAGGGACTCTCCTCGACGGTTTCACCAAGCAGATTTGGGAGCCTTCAGTCTTTGTGGTTGAATCCCTAGCTGCACGTGAGGCATTGCTTTGGCTGAAGGAAAAAAGAAGCCCTCAACTCCCACGAACTGAATTGGAGATGGAAGAAAAAGGTATTTTTGACCTGCATGTGCACTTAACTTCAGATAATTTATCACTTATCAATAGCTTATTGGGCCAAGAGACCAATCCATGGGTAGCCCACTCCATCATCAATGACTGCAAAGAACTCTTCTGTGGATTATGAACCAAGAGGAGCAAATTAAGCTACGGATTGGGTCGCCAAGGCCCACCGAGCTAACTCTCTCCCTTCGAATTGGGTCACTAATCCCCCTTACTCTATGTTTAATTTTATGTTTGGACTATAATCTTTCTACAGCCCCTTTAGTGGTTTAGTGATGAAAATTACCACTTTCTGACCCAAAAAGAAGGGGGGGATATTGGGATGGGGGACACTCTTGTCTCTGTTTTGTTCATTTTAGCGGCAGATGTATCGTCTAATATGGTGAGCTGCTGCAGGAGCTTTTACTGGGGTCCAAATCAGAAGGCTCTGCCCTATGGTCGCGAGCTAACCTCCTATTGATGGATGATGCCTTACTTCCTCATGGAGGCAACTAGCAGCAAGTTTTGAAGTCCTCGAAGATTGCTCAGGAAGCTTATTACAAAGTATCAGGCCAGCTCATTTCCAAACGGATAGTAAATGAGGTGCATTGCTGTAAGCAAAGTCGATAATTTCTTATGAAGCTTCGTTAGCTTAACACTTTTTGGGCTAACTATAAGATTAAAGACTTATTGTGAGTTAAAAATTTTGAAAAAATAGGATCCACAACAATTTATAATTATTTATTACTAGGTTTTTCGTTGTCCAAAAAAGACTATTATTCTCATAATAAATTAAACAATATTACCTAATCATTTCTATTTCTTATATGATTCCAATATAATTCAACATATTTATAAAAATACATTTCAGATAATCTGAAGGTGAAGTGAACTCATAAAAATTTAAAATATATAATTGTTCGGGATGTTTAATAAAGACACAAGTTTGAACATTAGATGCAATGACTCATTCGAATTCAGCCTGTGAGCGCAAATTGCCAATTTTGATACTTAGTCGAATTAAACGCAGTACCGCAATTTTTGGAGGACTTCTAAACAAATGTGAAATTAGCAGTGTTTTAACATAATCGAGAGAAGCTCTCCTAACATTTGCCAAAGCTCCGCAAGCACCGCTCCAGTGTCCTCAGTTGCACCTACAAAGCCCTAACGCTAGTACAAACCCTAACACACCTTGCCTCCCAAAGACGCGCTTTTAGTCTTCCAGTCAAATCAGCCTTTCCAAATTTACATTGCTCCGATGTCTCTGTCATAAGATCTAATGTTCAAACTTACATGAACGAAAGCACATGATTTGGTAGACGGGCCCCGGCCATTCGTCGGCAGGCAGGAGTCGGTCGCGCTCCAGTCAAAGCCACGATCATCAGAGAGATATGGCACGCCCCGTGAGCTGCCGAAAAGACGAGCCGCACGCTTCTCTCTCTCTCTCTCCCTCTCACTCGATCGAAAGACCGAAGCAGTCTCCCCCATTAGTAAATTCGGCACTCATCATGTGTTCAGACAAACATGCGCGAATGCCGGGGAGCCTCACTGTATAACTTTAAAAAGTGTCCGTGAGCAGATTCGACGAAACGAGCCCCTCCTATCCTTTTATCTCGATGTGAATTCATTGAACTTGACCTTCGCCGCGCATTGCGTGGTGGTTTCCGAGCGTGATTGGATTTTTGACCGAAGCATGTGGGGGGGTTTCATTGATAATAGTTTCATCCTCTTACCAACAACTATTAATAATTATAATTGCAATAGTTTGATGGATACAGGTAGGTACCCAGTTGAAGATTCCGTGGATATTCCTTCACTTGATTTCCGGTAAAAAAACCAAAGAAGCGTATAGTATAATGTATACAAATAAGTAAAAAATATTTGAAACCCTATGAAGTTTAGGTCTATGGCTAGATTCAAAATCTAGTAGCTTGCGACATATCAAAAATGACAGTCCATAAGTTATTAGATGAATCGAGCAATTGAATCAGCGCGTAATTGAATAGATATTGTGCAGCGTCTCATTCCCGAAAATAGTTTCAGAAGACAACAATTTTTTTTGTCGTTGAAAAGTAGAAATTAATACACAAAGAATTCGAAATTGATACAGAGAAAGTTCTACCTTTTCGCTGGAAAGCACTCTTTACATTTCGTTGAATGCCTCATGGGACTACCAGTCGTATAAGTTTGTAACTCCCATCAAACTATTTGACCCTGTGAATCCGACTCTTTAATTTTCCTCTCCATTGAAGGAGACAACCCGATTCATTATGCTCAAGATGCTTTGTGCTGAAGATAACTTGGTAAACATTGGCAATCGACGAGATTCCGGGTACTGACCCCCCATTGATTTTTTAGGGTTGGATGATCGCGAAACCTGCAAGATTTTCCGAAAGGAAGCCCGCACGAAAATACGTGGGCGAAAAAGCAGAGACGTGGCAGAGCGACCTCCACGCCACAAGTAACGTTTACGGACGGGAATGACGACGTTTGACAAATCACATACTCCAGCTGCAGCCATCCGGCCAGCCAAGAGCCGTCGTCTGACGTGCAACTCGGATGTACGCCATACAAAGCGGTGGGGCCCATACGTCACATGTAAATTGGGTTCGGTCTCAGACGACAAATTCCTTCTCCCGTTGATGATGGGGAAGACCCCCAAAAATATCCCTTCCTCCTCATCCTCATCGCGCACGCAGATCTAATAATTGCCCTCGAATTTCTACCATATTCTTCGATTATCATCGCGCAGCAGAAACGGAAATGAAAATAAGGGACAAGCAGAGCACCATATGTACAGAACTGAAAGACCATAATTTTACATAAGACGAACGAATTACATAAGAACATCCATAGCCCAGCAGATAAAAAGTTTCAACTGGACGAGGCAGACTTTTTAGTTTTACAGCCCTGCTAGCTAGCTACAGCTAATCACAATGAAATGAAAAACCCCTAAAAGAGCTAAGAACAGTCTACTGCAATTCACAAAAACTCAATCGCAGCGACCGCTCCCGCCTTCCTGAACTTTTTGCTCTAAAAAAGACACGAGCTAACAATTTGACTACACGAATGGAAACAGGAAAAGAAAAAGAAACGATTTTTTTGACATCAGATCGCGTCCCAGTCGATCTCCGACGGATACTTCGTCAAGGTCGACGCCTCCGGTAACGAAACGCACTCCCACGTGGCCTCCGCGAAGTCGTCGAACGTCAGATCCGAAAGCGGCGACGATCCCGCCGACCCTTCGCTCTCCGGTTCGCATCCCTTCACCTCCGTCACCTCCGAGGCCTCTGCCGGGGAAGAAACCTCCCGCGCGGCTGCAGCTGCAGCTGCTGCTGCGGCTGCGGCTGCGGCTGCGGCTCGGGATCGGCCTGAGGCCGGGGGCTTCTTGGCACCGTCAGCCTTCTTCTCGGCGATAGTCTGGCAGATGGCCTCCAGCTTCGCATCGACCGACGAGTGCAACGGCGAGACTCTGCCGTCGCCGACGTCGGACGCGGCGCAGTGTTTGAGGTGGGGGAAGTTGAGCCGGGCGAAGTCGCCCCTCAGCTTGTAGGCGGCCCGGTCGTAGGCGAGGGCGGCTTCCTCAGCCGTGTCGAAGGTGCCGAGCCAGAGGCGGGTCCTGTTCTTGGGCAGCCGGATCTCGGCGACCCACTTGCCCCAATGCCTCTGCCTCACACCCCGGTACAGCTTCGTCGCCGGTTTGCCCGCCGACCCGGAAATCTTCATGGACACGGGCTTCGGTCCCAGAAGCATGCTCGGGTGGTAGCCGTGGCCATGGTAGGAGGGCAAGTTCGTGCTTTGGAACTGGATCTGGGCTTGGATCTGGTTGATCTGAGATGGGGTGAGGTGGTTGAGCCCGATCGGACCGGGTAGCTCGAGGCCCAGAGGGTCGGGGCTTGTCGAGCAGCCATCCGAGAACGACACGGGCTCGAAAGAGAAGAGAGAAGACGAAGAAGAGGAGGGGGAGGAAAGAGAAGGGGTAGATGTGGAAGCACCGTAGCCGCCGATGAACGGGCACAGAGCTTCCATGAGCTCGTCACCACCGTTGGAAATTCGGTACGATGGGAGAGCCGATCTACTGCTGTAGAACTCCATGGTAGTTGCCATAATAACACCAGGAAATCTGCAAGCTTTACAAGAAGTAACAAAAAAACAAGAAACCAAAAGAACTATTTCCAAAGGGTTCAAGAGGTTAACAAATACCCAACCTCCGTCACTTCGAAGAAAACACCTAGAGATTCAACCTGGGAGGGACCAAAAATCGCCCTCTTGGCCGATTCTAATCGAGAAAGAAAACAAAAACAAAAACAAAAACCCAACAACGAGAAAATGGAGAATAAAAAACAGGACTCCTGGATCTCGATTCTGAAAACACCTGGCTTTCGTCAAAAAAATTACCCACTTTTTTTTTCTCTCCTAAGTTTGTGCTTCTGAAAAATCCCGAGGCCAAACCTTAGAGAAAGAAAAGAAATCGCCAACTTCGTTTAGAAAGACAGATGATTAACAGAAAGGGACTCGGAGAAGCGGGGAATTACAGAGGGGGGGGAGCGTTGAAGAAGAAGGAAACGCGAGCGCTCTTTTTCTGCTATGGTTTTTTAGTTCTGCTGATCTCTCAGACCTCACTTCGTTTGATATTGCCCCATGGGTGCGTCGCCCCTCCCATTATATAGAACCCCTTCGACCATTGTTTACGATTTTTTCTTCTCTGCAATCTCGATGCTCGCCAGCCCCCTGAATTGACCGTTATGCCCCCCCGTCACTCCCTTCGGGCCTCTTGCCCGAACCGTTCGGCCAGCTACCAGTAATGATGTCGCCCCGCCTTTTTGTACTGGCTGGGCCCATGCCCCAATCGCCGGGCGACGCGTGCCCCGGCGGGGCCCCGAGGAATCGACACGTGTCCGTCGATAACCGGGAGAAGTCGGTAAAAGGACGAAAACAGCCCTTCCCCCCGGGGGAGGAAGTATCGAGGTGAGGTGGGAATTCGCTTTCCAGAGTTTCGTTGCGGGAAGACGCGTTCAGATTGTGGAGTGGTTATGCTTTTGCCATCAAGATCACGTCCTGATTTTTTTATTTTAATTTTTTTTCCAATTTCCGTCTCTTTTGACAAATTGGCACGCCTCGCCTCGCCATGTGAAATGGAGAAAATTTTCCAACTCGTCTTTTTTCTCCTTCACTAAAATCAAATCTAAATGACGTGCGCAGCGTGCAATTTTGATACCATATTGAACGAATTTAAAAATATTAGACAATTGAATTATTACTAAGCTTATTTTGTAATTTAGTCAACTTGAATCATAATTATGAAATAAAATCGAACCATATGAAATTGAGTTGTTCTCAATTCTCTTCAAAATTACTCCCTTGAGGAAAAAAAGGGGGGACCCCGCGTTTTCTTTTTTTTCTTTTTTTTGGGGGGGTTGGTTTGGTTGGGGTGGAAATTTGTTCCTACATGAGAAATGCCTAATGATACATGGGGGTGAAACGAAGTTTCGAGAGGAAGTGAAGGGGGCAACAGCAAATTAATTGCCCCCAGCTAAGCTTTGACCGGGGAGCGTTGCACGTCGCAATCAACATGCCAGCCGAAGGTGGGGTCCACCCGCACTCCACCACTAGCTAAGAATCGAGTCAAGTACGCGTGATCATGAAGCAACGTTTTTTTTTTTTTTTTTTTCTTAATTTCTTATATTTTTCGTGCCGTAATCGATTGGCTTCTTGTCGAGCCGGAGATTAATAATAATCATTGGATCTAGTCATGATTACCTCCTATCCCTCCCCTACATTTAACTATTCTATCCAGCTTTTTTAGCTTAATGGGCCACGATCGATTCTAGATAAGAGCCCAAATTAAATTGTCCTCTAATTATACTCATTAAAAAAGGACAAATTTCGGCACATCAAATTCGAATTCGGATTCCCCAATAGGAAAAATTCGAATTCGGGTTTTTGGAAAGGAGCCGAAAGGGGACCACCCCATTAGAAAGGAAGTGTCTAGAGAGTTTGCGTAAAGGGGGCCATTGTGGCGAGTGCACAAAGTCATGTCATCCATTCGTTTTTAATCGGCTAATCGCCACCCCCACCTAATCCGGAACCTTAAATTACATGGTGCAATAAAAAAGACCAAAAGATAATAAATAATAAATAAATAAAAAAGGTGGGTCGTCTTAATTGAACCCGAGGTCACGTCGATTTAAAAAGAAAAAGGGTAATCGCGGCTTTTCGCGATTACCTTATCGCGGGCGTAACGCGGAATGGCGATCGTCGAGAGGAGGGGGGAAATTACCGCGTCCTTTCGAAGTACGTGAGCCCGCTCTATCTTGACCTGTCGAATGGGTTGGGCTCCGGACGTGATCCGTAATCCGACGGCCGTAATCGAACGGGCTCATGTGTGCTGCGTACGCGCGGTGCTCGTCCGGCCACGCAGGCGGGCCATCCAGCTGTCGAAACGTGTTCCTTTCGCCTTTTGCAGCTGAGTAGGACGGGTGACGCCTGCGCGGAGTTAATCATGGTTGAGTTAGTTTTGACCGTGGTTGGGTTTAGTCTTGTCCATTAAAAGCCAAAAGCGACTGGGGTGAAGCGGCTTGGATGGCGATTTGCGGCGCAAGCTGGCGGCTCGAACTGGACTACGCTCCGCTGTTTGCGCTTTGACCGCCGAGGGAAGAGAGCTTCGGCTAGCCGTCACCTTTTGGAGGAGCCGTAAAGAGCCGGAACGTGTCCGGCGCGTGTCTCGCGCTAGCACATTGGAGTGAGTGCGGCACGGTATAATTCGATTTTACGTTAATATAAATAAATATGATATATATCAGACCAAAAAAATAAAAATAAATGAATGGTATATATATATATAATGTTCCTCGGGAGCCATGTTCACCTGGAATAATTATTGATCCGTTTCTTTTCGATAACTTCGAGGAACCCTAGAGATCAACCTCACCTTCCCGGCACCTTCCTTACTCTATTTTCCACAACGCCTTTTCGGATCTCAAGATCAGAAGCTCATAAATGAAAAGGCTAAATTACCCTCTCCCTTAGAAAAACCACTAAAGCCTCCTCGGCAAGAACGCCGACACCCGCAAAGCATGTTCACATGCCAATCTTAGATTTGCCCCCAAGAAGAGGTGGTCAGAGTCTACGTTTTTCGCATCGGAGCCCAATCGACGGTCCGAAATTGAAGTCAATCCGCAAGTTACATTCACAAGAGTCTCAGCCAGGACTAATGCGATTCCGACAGCTGTCCGGCTTGCCGGTATAGCAGTTAAACCGCTGCTTAAATCGGTTTTAATTCGGGTTTTGGCCCATCTGAATCTGAGCTTCAGATCGGACCGAGGATTAATTTCTGATTTATAAACATCAGGGATGAAATTTGGTATCGAAGGTTAAAAACTCATCATGCAAGTGGTAGTATTTTGGGATAGAGGATGGCAAGTAGTAATTAGAGGTCCGATTGCTTAAATCGGTACAGTTCGAGTTCTGATCAATCCGAATCTGTCGGGCCGAGGGTTAGTTTCCAATTTAAAAACATCAAGGCAAGATGCAATTTGGCATCGAAGGTAAGGACTCACGATGTCGGGTAGCATTTTGCGAAATAGAGGATGGCAAGTGGTAAGGAAGAGGGCGAAAGGTGGGGGACGATATTTTTTATATTTTTTTTTCTTCTTGAAGAAAGCAAAGCAACTTGGATGTACGAAACCCACATGCTGTCACGACTTTGGGGAGTCGGTGCATGTGGCACGAAGTACTACTACTTACTGTTCCAAGAATTCTTGACTTTAACAGTGCAATGTATTTGTGTACGTTATAGCAAGGACAAAATATCTCCCTTTGAAGATTCGTGCTTCGACGCCCGGGCATCGGGAAAATGCTTGTCTTGTCTTCAATCACGCTTTTTGAGAGCAACCCTTCTTTTCCCCCTTTTTTTCTAATGTTGTCCCTTTCGTTTATAAAGTGAATGTCTATTCGGGAATTTAATGGCGAAAGAAAAATATCGAAGAAAAGTGATGATGTTTGACGAACATGACTGTTTCTTCCAGGCTCAAAAGAAAGAAAAATGAAGCTTCACTTACAATGGAATATCCATGAATGTTGATGCGTTTACTAAATTACCTTTAATCAGGAGAAAAAAAAGATATGCTATTGAAAAAGGACAAAAAAGTTATTAATCTCTTAATATACGTATAATTTCTATATAGTCACATAACTCTAAGGATTCATTCGTTTTGCGAAAAATATCACGTTTTCAGAAAATATTTTCTATGAAGTTATTTTCTTGGAAAATGACTATATTTTTCGTGTTTGAAATGAAACCGAACTTTGAAAGTGGAAAATATTTTCCACCATTCGTTACCTAATTTAATTGTTTGGGAAAAATTATAAAAAAATTGAATTTTAATATTTTTAATTGACCAAAAAATTAGTTTTATTTTTTATATTTTATATTTTTTTAAGAAATGAATTTTTAATTATTTGTATTTTTAAAAAAATTGAAATTTTTATTATTTATTGTTTTTCTTTCTTTTTTTTTTTTTTTCCTTCCTCCTTCCTCCTACTTCTTCCTCCTCCTTCCTCCATCGCCGCAGGCCTGACGATGGCCAGCTGCCTGGCGGCCGACCAAGACGTGATCGCTGGATCCGGCGAACTTGAGGCTCAACCGATCTCGCCTGGATCAAGAGCCCGAGCTTCGCCACTAGATTCGGCGAGCTCGCGGCTTGCGAGCCAGGCAAACCTCTAGCGAGCTCGGGCAAGGCCCGAGCCTCGCCCAGCTCATCAGATCTAGCGAGGCCCGAGCTTCGTCCCAAGCCAACGACACTCCGCCTCGCCCTATCTGGCGAGGCTTGAGCTCAGCTTCCCCAGATCGAGCTAGGCGGAGCCTCGCTAGCCTAGGGCAAGGCTCGAGCTAGCTCGCGGCCGGTCACTGGTTGCTGGCCGCCGCTGTGGCCGGAGACCGGCCAAGGCCAAGGAAGAAGATGAAAAGGAAAGAAAGAAAAAAATAATAAAAAATGAAAAAAAAAAACTCGATTTAAAAAAAATAAAAAAATAAAAAGAAAGCATAAAAATAAAACGAAAATGTGTTGGTGAAAATAAATAAAGTAGAAGAAGTTATGGAAAATGTTTTCCACTTTTAAAAATTTGAAAATATTTTCCTCATTTTTAAAGGTTGTTTTTTCTAATGATGGAAAACATTTTCTTTAACTAATTCATTTTCCGTAAAACGAACACTGAAAAATTCAAAAAACATTTTCTTAAAAATCATTTTTCACGAAACGAACGGAGTCTAAAATAGATCTGACTTATTCTTTGAATTACCAATATAAAAATGTATTTGGGTAAACTGCATTGTGTATTAGGTTAAAATACTAACATAAAAGAGTTAGGTAAGTTAACTTTTTACTAGATCAATGCTTTAGATGCTCTTGTGTTTGCTTAATATAAATGGTTACCCTCTTTTCAAAGATTGTTGGCGCTAATAGCCCGCAACTATGATGTTTTGACAACCACTGGCCTTGGTGGCTTCGCTGGATAAGAACTCCCTTGAACCTTGGGGGGAAGGTGAGGAGGTCGAAATCCAGTGGAAGCATCGGCGTCTTAAGCGTGACGCTGGGGTGGTGGGTCATCCGTTAGCGTTACTCCAGGGTTTACCCACTGGCTATCAGTTGATGGGGTTCCTTGGATCACCAAAAAAAAAAAAAAAACTATGATGTTTTGACACCACCCCATGTGGTGGCCGCGTTGGCTCAAGCTCCCTCCCTCTCACGAAAATGGAGGAGTTCGAATCTTAGTGTGGTCACTAGTGGTCTTAAGTGCAGTGTCGTCATGGTGGGTCTTATGCTAGCATCGCTTTGGGTTTACGTCGCCGGCTGCCGACTGTACGGCGGTTCCCGGATCACCAAAAAAAAAAACTATAATGTTTTGACTATCTTTGCGTCTACAGTATTATTGTTGTTGTTAACTCAAAGTCCTAGTGCTTGCACCATCGCAAACCAGCATTTTAGACGTCAACAACAGTCATTGGTCGCAATCGACCTAAATTTGGTCATACACATGTGTACGCTCATTGGGTCTAAGCTCTGGCTATTGGATTTGATGTTGCTAATTTTGGGCAACCCAAATCTAAGGTCACCCAAGATCGATGACACCATTTGAAACGGCGGCGAAGTCCTAATTAGCGTAATCGAGAAGACACAAAACAAATAGAAAATCAAGCTTGATAAGAGCAGGACCAACAATGATAACTTGAGGACACATCGGCAAGGCACGATGGCAGTAGGCAACAACGAAAGGTAACGTCAATGGTGGCACACGGTGTGGCTTTTCTATATTATGTATATGCTCAACTTTTACAGTGAACTCTAACAATCTATATGAAAGTTCAAAGAGAAATCCTTGCTAAATGGCGATCTGGGTTCTCATTCCCTTTTGGGCAAGACCTAAATCTTGCCATGCTCGACTCTAACCTGGTCATAAATCATCTGAACCCCGGCACTCCTTTTCACCGACTTTGGCGTGACAGCCGGTGCATAGTAATCCCACTATAGTTGCCCTTCATTAGCTCTTCTATGGAAATTAAGTTGGCATTTTAATTTGCTATGATGCTCACAATTTGTCTTGAACTATGAAGTTGAGCATAAACCGACAGAAACTATCGAACTATTACCACCGCTAGCATTGACTGTCAGATGATGAAAGACACCACGTAAAACGTCAATTTAAGTCGAGAGTTTTGCTTTGATGGGAAGAGGCTTGTGGTCCTTCTTCAACAAGGCATTGCGTGATCCTGACTAAAGCTTTAGATTATACGGAAGAAACATGCCAAATTTAACTTTGACACGACATCAATTGCTTGTGATAGGCCTTTTACTATTTTTTCTTGCTTCGACATGAAGTTTGAAGATAAACAAGCAATGAACATGACATTATCCTAAAGCGAAAGGAACTTTCGAGGAAATTTCTCCGAGACTTGATAAGGTACGCTATCTTTATTTAATTAGTTGACTTCGACGATGCTCCTTGTAGGAATCGCATTTGGGTATCTCTAGGGAACATTAGTGAGATTCCAACTTGGACCTACTTAGTGAATAATATCATATAATAATTATAGATAAACATATTAATCGCTTGTGTTTACAATCGTAATCTGTAACTTTTCAACATCTTCATCTTTCTCGAAATTTTTATAATTGCGCACGATAGATATGTGCAAAATGAAACGAACGAGTGGATAATATTTCCCTTTGTCTTGTGCTATAATCCAAAATAGATATTTGAACGAAAAAAAAAAAAAGGCAAGCATCACTTTTCATAACCTGATATTGACTCCCTATAATGGGGTATAATAAACGAACATCTTATCATATTCCTTTGATGGAGCCAAAATTTTCCCTCTCGTAGTTTATTTTTATCAATTGAGAGAAAACTTTGGAGAAATGTGGAGTTCCTACGATGAGAAATGTATTCCTCAAGTACTAGATTACTTCCTGCAACATCTTATCATGATAGGCGGATATTTTAATATGGCAATTATATTTTATGAAGTTTTTATGTGCTATCATAGGATTCACGTGTATCACCATTCGTATGGGTAGTCATGACTTGAAAAATTGATTGAGTATCGAAACTAATAACCACATGGACTCCATATTAAAATTTACCTTGTTTTATACAGGGGTAAAGGAAAAAAATGAATAATTATGTATGAAATAGGTGAGTATGTGATAAATAAAGCTAGGGGAATTTAGAAAGTCCGAGATTGAGAAGAGAGAAAATAACAGTGATACATTGAAAATAAATTCTTACCTTTTACTAAAAAAAAAACACAAAAAAAAGGTGTTTTTTTTTTCCCCACAAAAAGACGAGACATAAGATTGACTCATAACTATAGTCTATGGACAGAGATCATCTGCCCCCCGAGAGCGAGCACAAAGGAACGATGCTTGTAGGGCGACACTGACACCAAGCCCAAGACAGATGGGCCTTGGGCTTAAATATGCTAAAGCTAACCTACCCATTATGGGCCAAACATTTGGCCCATCAATTTTCTTGCTTTCCCCCATTTGAAAGTGTTTGTTGACGTGCGACCCAAAAATAAAGCGTTTGTTGAAGGCCCAAGAAGACGAACTGGGAAGCAGATTTTGGGCCCATGAAGGTTGGTTGATGTCGACGATATTAGCAATCTAGTTCCCAAGGGGGGAATTAGAATATGGTCATTCCATTTTCAATTTCATTCCCACTGCTTGGTTTTGCGTAATAGGAAAAGGTTGCAAAGCAAAAAGTTCGTTGGAATGATTGCTTGTATCAATAGAAAAGTCATAGATGGGAAGTTCTTATTTTATTGGACTTTTTAGCAAGAAAATTAAGATCACTGGTGATTGTCAAAGAGAACATTGTTTTAGATTAGGATACCATTGTTCCCAGTTTTCCAGGAGTGATCGAGTCCAGGTTAGGTAGGGTTTAGACCTAGACCCTGTACCCGATCTTGTTTGTATTGGATTCTATACTCGGCTCACCCTATTTTTCCAATTCAATTCCAGGATTAATCCCGTTTCCACTAGAACCTATTTTGCAACCACTCGATATTCTATACGGCTTTAAATTTTACATTAATACACTAGAAAATAACATAATTCTCATAATTTGTATTGAAACATTAAACACTTGTAATAAATAAGTACATGAACTTTTTGACTAAACGAAAAATTAAGGATCTATAAGGCTAATTATCATAAATAAAATCATAAGGTAAAGTAAAAATCATAACATTGCAATAAACGTGGGTTTAATATTAGTCTTATTCTCACAATTGTTATATGAAGCTGTTCATTTATCTAAAACAGTTAACAAATCTTTGCTGCAAGTATAACTCCTCCTTCAAAAGAGAGTAGGCTCCAAGTGGGTAATCATTTGGACCCAATTCCCAGACTGAGTCAAACCGGTTCCAAATTTTGGGAACTGGTTCCTAAACCGGTTTCAACAGGAACTGGTTCTCGACCCTATTTTCCAGGTGGACCAATCCGATTCCCGAGTATACCCAGTCTAGTTGCACACCCTTACAATTTTCCATTAGGGTCGTGTTATTTCCACTCTTTATTGAAATTTGAACTCTTTTTTACAGTATACTAACTGCATTATGCCTTGTTTTTTCCATGTTGTACTCACAAAGAGTCAAAAGTGGGAACTATTTAGGATTTTTTTTTATTTTATTTGTCTCTTATTCTTCTTCTATTTTCCTTTTTCATCTTGGTAGTTTTGTTGATTAGGGACTCATGGATCTAACGTTGTAGATGCATTAGAGTAATATTGTTCATATTTAGGTCTTTGCTCAAGTTGCTTGTGAACTCGAGCACTTCGATCAATCTATTTCGATTCGATTCCCATAAATCATTGTAAGAATCAAAGGATCGCTATAGAAAATTATATTTTGAGGAAGATTGTGCGAGTACAGAGGTGGTTTTGCCAGACATGCCAAGGAATTGTGAAGGGCACTAGTAAGTTAAAGAGGAAGTCGCGAGGCTCTATGGGACCGCCCAATTATTGATGTGCATGGAGGTGTCGGAGGAGGAAGATGGAGAAGTGTCAACAATATGCTTCAACACAAGTGAGAACAAGAAGAAGGAAAATGGAAGAAAAAGAAACAAATTTTAAAAAGGACCCCACATTTGGCTTTGTGGGGGTACAACATTTAAAGGAGGAAAAGGCGAGAAGTAATATAATCAATACACTGTAAAGGAAGTGTTTGAGCCAAACAAGAAGAGGAAAAAGCTTGGTCCCATTCCATCATCTTTCAGCCTTTTCACCATCTCACTCAAACTTTGAACTCATAGGTTTGAAGAGTTTTGAGCCCTTTTTTCTCTCAAAAAGGAAACTTGTGAAGGAGGGAAGGGAGTCCACAGCGTCCAGCGCGATTGCATCGTTGTTAGGTTACATCAACCGCCGAGGCAGAGATCTTAGCAATATAAATTCAAATGCAGCTCTAACGCGGTTCCGGGAACATTGTCCAAGACGTCGAACAGGTTACATTTTACTAGAGCGCGAAGAAAGCAAAATGATCAACTTTCCAAAGCACACGCTTCTTTGAAAATTCTATATGGACAATTATTGTCGGGGCGACGGTCGAATCTGATTCGTTAAATGTTTTCGGCACGAAAATTCTAGTTCTGTAATCGAGCCTTGTCGTCCTTTTTCCTCTTTTTTTTTCGAGTACGAATCGTAAGTCGAAGAGCTTTGACTTTTCTCCGTAGAAAAGGGGCCCCACCTTGCATGTGCCAAGACGATCAATTATCCAACAAGGACAGAACAACAACTTGTCATATAGAACTCTCGATCAGATCCAAATGGTCATGTGGATAGCACGCGGCCAAAACAACAATTGCGAATGATTTCTTGCTTTTCTAGTGATGACGAGGAATTCTAAGAAACATAGTTTACGAAATTTCACAAAATTTTCTATGCTTAATTATATATGGGTCGTAAGTAATTATCTCTAAGTGCATGGAAAAAATGGCCTGATTACCTTATAAAAACTTTAAACTTTAGGTTCGGTCTCAATTCTGACATGAACTTTTCATTTATCTCATAAAAATTACTAAATTTTTATTCTTATCTTAAATCTTCTTACACATTTAGAAAGAGCAGCCAATTTACTCAAAATTAACAATATCATAATCTTTATAAGTTCATTATCAAAATTGAAGTTTTCACCAACCCCCTCATCTTGTAAAGAACAATAGAAACCTTCTGATGGGGAAACTATTTCCTTTATTTGAACTACATCGGCGTGTATATATGTTGGAGCTATTTGATGAAAAGTAGCATAACTCCCCCTATTGAAATCTCTCACCTTACCAAGAGGATTTTAGGTGAGACTCCATTATAAGCTATATGTAACCTAACTTCTAAAAAAGAAGGGGATTTCTTTGCATAACATTTGTCAAATTATGTATATGAAAAAAACAATGATGATTTTTGACGTACGGACAGATTTGAAATCAAGGTGGAAGTAAAGCTTTTTTTTTTTTTTTTTTTTATAATTCGGAATAAAATTTGATTAACCTTAGGGAATCAGCATGGGGAAAAAGTGTCAAAAAGTATATATTCTTTATGTGGTCTGATAAAAAGCGTTAAAAGTGTAGATGGTAACATTCAGTGGCACCTCTGAGGCATTCTTTTCATTAATATATATATATATATATATATATATATATATTAAAAGAGGTTTTTGGCTAAAAGAGAAAAGGAAAGGTCAAGAATGGAATGGAGTTCTCTTCACCCACCCACCCACTGCTCTTCACTGACACTCTCCCTTCACTTCAAAAGCCACTCTCCCCCAGTCTCGCCATCTCCAAAGAGCCCAACCAAGATGAGAAACCGCCAAGTCCAAATCCTCTCTCTGCTCATCACCTTCGCCTCCGCCGCCACCCTCCTCTCCCCTCCCGCCGCCGCCCAGCCGCCGCCGTTCTCGTGCGACCCATCGAGCCCCTCCACCAAGTCCTTCCCCTTCTGCGAGGCCTCGCTCCCCATCAGCAAGCGCGCCCAGGACCTCGTCTCCAGGCTCACATTGGACGAGAAGATCTCGCAGCTGGTCAGCTCCACCCCGGCCATCCCCCGGCTCGGCGTCCCCGCCTACGAGTGGTGGTCCGAGTCCCTCCACGGCGTCTCCAACGCCGGCCGCGGCATCCACTTCGACGGCACCATCAAGTCCGCCACCAGCTTCCCCCAGGTCATCCTCACCGCCGCGTCCTTCGACGCCGACCTCTGGTACCGCATCGGCCAGGTAAGCTCCCGGAACCCCCCCGCCCCCAAAAAGACCACTCGCTATTCCAGAAAGAGGGCACCAAACACAGAAGTGACCCGACCCGAACCGACCCGAATCGGGAGCATTGCAGGTGATAGGGACCGAGGCGAGGGCGGTGTACAACGCGGGGCAGGCGACGGGGATGACGTTCTGGGCGCCCAACATCAACATATTCAGAGACCCGAGGTGGGGGAGAGGGCAGGAGACGCCCGGCGAGGACCCGCTGGTCACCGGAAAGTACGCCGTCTCGTACGTGCGAGGCGTCCAGGGCGATCACCCCCAGGGCGGAGGGAAGTCCCGGGGGGGCCTCCAGGCGTCCGCTTGCTGCAAGCACTTCACCGCCTACGATCTGGACCGCTGGAAGGGCGTGGATCGTTACGACTTCGATGCTCAGGTGAGTGACAGGACTTAAAAAATGACCGCTACCCTCGTGCTCTCCAGCACCTGCTTTATCGATTCCTCGTCTTTTTCTCATACAACGTTTGGCGGATTTCCCGAGCGTCTTGTCTTGTGGGGTTAACTTATGTTTTAGGACGTTTTGGAAGTTTGTGTCTGGCTTTGTAGCGGTTTTAGGACGGGGTTCAAAGATTCCTTCTCGCTCTTCCTTCCTCCACAAGTTAAATTGCCTATAAGAGCATGTGATTAGAGCAGAAGCAGATCATGGGGTCCATTAATTGAGGGATTATTCAATTAGGCCTTTGACTGATTGGTGGCTTTTTTAAAAAGTAAAGGTGCTGCACATCTGCTGTTTTATTCTAGGAAATTACCGAAAGTGAATTCGGCCCATACTCAAGTGAATTTTATTAGATTATGTTGTGGGCCATGATCGTAATCTGAATTTAATTTATCCAACCTAGGTCGAGCTCTGAAAGATGTCCGACTTTTACTGTCTATACTTAAAAGGATGAGCTCGCAGGTTTTCTTGTCCGCTTTTTCTTTTTTCAAATAGCTAGGAGAATAGCTTATTGCACTGTCTTCATCGTAGGTGAATAGGTGAATTTACTCATAAGAAAGAAAAGCGTATACCATCATAAATCGTTTGCATCACTCTGAGCATTGTTGTACATTGATCGTTCCTGTGATTGTAGTACATTGATAGAATAGGTTCCACTGAACAACAATGTATAACGTATATTACGTTTTTAGAGCATGAGACAAGGACATTGCGGAAAGACATGGACGGTGGAAGTTGCATATAAGTTTGCCCGTATGACCTGGTTACTTTTCTTAAAAGTTAGAATCAAATCTTGTGGGAACAGTAGTGGTAAAGATTTGGGTTGCTTTTTTGGACTACCTGTCTCACTTAACTTACAATGTTTGTGTCGACTCGATTCAGGTGACGGCACAAGACATGGCGGATACGTTCCAGCCACCATTTCAGAGGTGCATTCAGGACGGGAAGGCTAGTGGGATCATGTGCGCTTATAACCGGGTCAACGGCGTCCCTAGCTGCGCCGACTACAATCTTCTCTCCAACATTGCCCGTCGTCAGTGGTCTTTCCACGGGTAAGTAAGTGAAAGTGACATGTCCATTTTAATACTCCAAGGCTATTGTAGAGAAGATGAGGATGACGTGTTGACTAATAGGAGTTGAGATATGGTAGGTACATAACATCGGATTGCGATGCTGTATCCATCATGTATGACAATCAAAAATATGCCAAGACGCCTGAGGATGCCGTTGCCGATGCCCTCAAAGCTGGTACGTTATCCATTCCCTAGCATTTTCATGAACGCTTCCTCATGCTAGCCTCAAATTTCCATAACTGCATTGCCCTATAGCCTAACGGTATATTAAATGCATCGAGTTAGGTAATAATCACCTAATATTTCTCCTATTAGGAGAAGGAAAACTAATAAACACACTCGCGAGATGTCGATCATTAGAGAGTGACCTAAAGAGAGAGATCACTTTATAAGAAAAGTACTTCCGTTATAACCCTTTCAAATCATGAGTAAGATTCTGATTGATCTTTTATATGTAGCATTGGTATGTCTTGCAAGATTTCGGGGGTATAATGCGAAGGGAAAAAGCCTTAAAAACCCCAGACTTTACCTGTTGTCACATATTTGTGACACAAAAAACTTCAAACTCGTATCTGTGTGACATATTTATCCCAAACTTTTTTCTATAACACTAAAAACCCAAAATATACTTGTGCGATACATTTATTCTAAACTTTTTTTTTATGATACAAAAAAATCCGAACCTTTTTTCTATGACACTAAATTTTTGGGGTAAGTATATTACATGGATGCAAGTTTGGGATTTTTGGTGTCACAAAAAAAAAATTGGAGTAAATGCATAACATTATACAAGTTTAGAGCAAATGTGTCACATAGGTACAAGTTTGAGATTTTCGTATTATAAAGAAAAGTTGGCATTAAATGTGTTATAGTGGGTATAATTTAGAATTTTTGGTGGCTTTTATCCACTGTGGTGATTTTCTTCACAAATGACGTGGTGTTGCACATAATATAGCTACCTTCATAGTGTTCTCTTTTTCTTTTTCTTGTTTTGTGGAAACTCCACATATCTGGGTTAGTAATAGTGATTGAAAGATTACATTTAAAACAAGATTAAATCATCAATCAATTATTAAAAAAGTGGCGAATCCTTTGATCTTGGTCGATTGAAAGGAGGATTGAGGATATGAACGGGGCCACCACGAGCTGATCTTATCGTACTATTCAGATTGGTCCATCATCTCTTATCCTCAAAAGTCAAAGGCCTTGGCCCTTTATGCTTCCTTTTCTTCACCGCGTTCTATTATGTATTCTTTTGATTTTTTTCCCCTTGGTGTCTTTTTTCGCGTATTTTCTTTATGTTTTTGGCCAAAGAGATCTTTTCAGCATTTGAGATTTGATTTTCGACGAATGGTCCAGCACTAGAATATCTCTCTTTGATTCGCGAATAGTCGAGCCTTGGCATGGCATGTCCTTGGGACTTAATGCCTGCAGACAATGTTCGGCTTTGTACGATTTCAGCTTTCGATTTCACGCGTGAATTGGTGATACTGAAGAATGAAGGTTCAGATCACTTAAGACAGAAATGTACAGAGGGGCAAAAATCATAGAAAAGAAACACAAAACGGGAGGAGATCTATCACGTTATGGCCTTAGGCCCTAGCAAATTCAATTATTGTATGCGCCGTGCAAGCAAGGTGGCCATTTTTCTTTATACAGGTAAAGCGAATATGGCCAATAAACAGGAGAGAGAGAGAGAGAGAGAGAGAGAGAGAATGTCTTTTTGTCACTTTTGGAGGAATTGGAAGCATGAAAACAATTTGTGATAGAATTCTATAACTCCTATCGTTTCAACAGCATTGACCTTCACTCATGACCAAAACATTTAGCCAAGATCGCGCATTTCGTAAATCCACAATTTGCAAACAAAAGCACTGGATCAGTTGTTGATTGCCTTAGAATTGGCAGGACACTACACCAGTGGTCACCAGATCACCAATCACCTCACATTTTCTCAATTAGTGGAAATACGAAAAAATCATAGTGTGCTTTCGGATTCTGACGAAAGAATGGTGATGCACTCGAAAGTTAATGGTACTGCAACCTGTAGGCATGGATGTCAACTGTGGAACCTATCTGCAAAATCATACCAAATCTGCTGTTGAGCAAAGGAAAGTGTCGGTATCCGAGATAGACAGAGCACTTCACAACCTCTTCTCGGTAAGAATGAGGCTAGGACTCTTCAATGGAGACCCCAAGAAACAGCCATTTGGCAACATAGGCCCTGATCAGGTCTGCTCCCAAAAGCATCAAGATTTGGCTCTTGAGGCTGCACGAAGTGGCATCGTGCTTCTGAAGAACAAAGGAAAGCACCTACCTCTTCAGAGATCGAAGTCCGCATCGCTTGCTGTAATAGGCCCCAATGCCAACATTGCCTCAAGCCTGCTCGGGAACTATGCAGGACCGCCATGCAAGTCTGTGACGCTGCTGCAGGCTCTGCAGAGTTATGTGAAGGACACGAGGTATCAGCCGGGTTGTGACGATGTAGTGTGTTCGTCACCGCAGATTGCCCAGGCTGTGGAAGTAGCGAAAGCGGCAGATCACGTGGTCCTGATCATGGGGTTAGATCAAACTCAAGAGAGGGAGGACTTCGATCGTGTGGATTTGGTCCTTCCTGGCAGGCAACAGGAGTTCATCACGACCGTCGCCCAGGCTGCAAAGAAGCCAGTCATCTTGGTGCTTCTTTGTGGAGGTCCTGTTGACATAAGATTCGCCAGAGATGATCAGAACATCGGAAGCATCTTGTGGGCCGGTTATCCTGGTGAGGCCGGCGGGATGGCGTTGTCAGAAATCATCTTTGGTGAACATAATCCTGGTAAAATCCTACGATCCCTCTTCACTTCTTGGCTTCTGTACCTGAGTTTCTTGAAAAAATCAGGACGTTTTCTTTTACTATTGAAACAGGAGGGAGATTGCCAGTGACTTGGTACCCGCAAGAATTCACTAGAGTGCCAATGACTGACATGAGGATGAGGCCTGAACCATCCACTGGCTATCCTGGGCGTACATACCGGTTCTACGAAGGCCAGTCGATTTTCGAGTATGGACACGGGCTTAGCTACACAGAATATTCTTATAAGTTCATATCTGTTACCAAGGAACATTTCTACCTAAGCAAATCCGCTAAATCTCAACCTGATGAAGCCTCAGACGCCTCCCCTCGGTACAGACCAGTTTCAGATTTGGGAGCAGATTTTTGCGAGAAGAGCAATTTTGTGGCCACGGTCAAAGTCAAGAACCATGGCGACATGATAGGCAAGCACCCGGTGTTGCTCTTTGTGAGGCATGCAAAGCCAAGCAGCGGGAGCCCGATGAAGCAGCTGGTGGCCTTCCAGAGTGTGGAACTGAAGGGGGGCGAAACCATGAAGGTGCAATTGGCATTGAACCCCTGCGACCACCTGAGCCGAGCCAATGAAAATGGTGTGATGATATTAGAAGAAGGGTGGCGCTTCTTGGAGGTGGGAGATCAAGAGTACCCGGTCAACGTGATGGCCTGATATGCGAAATTGGGCGGTTGTTCATCTTGCATTGTTAAGGATTTTATGGCTTGCTGCATCCTTCTATTAGCGTTTCAATTGGCAAGTGTAACAAGAAAATATTGGAACGGCAACTTCTCCCTATTTGCATGAGAAAAGGATCAATAAGAGGAATGAGCATCAATGAATTTTCAAGTAGTTTTCCATTGTATCTGCGAATTCTCTGTTTTAATCTGTTCATGTTGCTTTGCGACTGAATGGGTTTTTGTCATGCTTGGTTCCAATATACAATGTCGCCGGCAGTTTCTTCTAGCTATGAAATGCTTTAATTAGGTCCGGATCAGGCCTCACCAGGATACCGGCCCGGAACATGCTTCCGATGTTCTGATCATCTCTGGCGAAATCTTACGTCGACAGGACCTCCACGAAGAAGCACCAAAGTGGCTGCCTTAGTCGCAGCTTGGGCGACAGTCGTGATGAACTTTTGTTGCCTGCCAGGAAGGACCAAATCCACACGATCAAAGTCCTCCCTCTCTTGAATTTGACCAAAACCCATGATCAGCACCACGTGATCTGCTGCTTATGGCCCGTGCAATCGTCGGCTGTGAACGCTCTTACATCAGTCACAACCCGGCTGATACCTCGTGTCCTTCGCATAACTCTGCAGAGCCTGCAGCAGCGTCACGTTCTAGCACGGCGGTCCTGCGTAGCTTCCGACCAGCTTCCAGGCTTTGTTGGCAGTTGAGGCCTATTGCAACAAGCCACGTGGACTTCGATCTCTTGAAGAGGCAGGCGCTTTTCTCTGCTCTTCAGAAGCCCCATTAGCTGTCGATTCTAGACGTCTCTCGTCAACTTGCGAAGGAGGGAAGGGAGGGGAAGGGAGTCTGCAACGTCGAAAGACATCGTTGTTAGGTTACATCAATTGCCGGGTTCGTCAGATCTTCTTTCATCTGTTTCCGGGTACGTCATTCATCTTTCACTGCATTGAACAAAAATGAACATGTCAATTAAATTCATGGCAGGCATTTTATAGCAGATACGTCGTTCATGACGTGACATGACATCTCAAAGCCAATAGGAAATTACCGATATTGCTCATTGAAACATAATTGCTAACTCCAGATTAAACGAGAGATGCAAGGACTTGCATCATTCCAAGATGCGCGCCCTGCCAACGGAGGGGAAGTTGAGCTTGGTCAGGCCCGGGGATTGGGTGATTCAAACCTTGGGAGACCCCCGGTGGTTTGTCATTACCCGTCTTTAACCTCCTTGGGTTGGCTCTGATGGAGGGAGCAGTTTAAGGACCTGCTCGGGTCCATGCTAACTCTAGATTAAACGAGAGATGCAAGGATGCATCTACAATCCAATCATCTAAAACCATTTTTCCTGCTCATGTCTGGGAAAGCCGTGCATTATGGCATATGAATGCACATAATCCTTGTACGGCCACTTCAAGAAATAATAAAGGAGCCTTCACAACTCTATGCCTGAAAACAAAATCACGTTAGATGTTGAAAGAGCAGTCGGATCAATCAAATACAATTAATTTTGACAGCTCCACTAGATCTTTACTTGGTGGAGATAAACATAGAAAATTCACAACTCTAACAAATCAATAAAGTGTTGTGATTGGCGTGGTATAGCACAATATGTGCTGTGATATATACCACAACATGCTCACACATTCTCTACATGTTGCTTGAATAATAAATGATAGCCCGTTATTGGATCAGACCAATTTAGTAAAGTAACCCCAGTCAAAAGAAGAAAATTAGAGGACGTTAAAATTTTGGAGACTAATTTGGTTATTTCAAGTCTTTATTTGAAATAATATCTACTTTGAACTCTTTTTGAAAAAATCAGTTTACTTTAGGTCTTTACTTGAAATTCTCTCTAATTATAGTTATGTGTGATTGGATTGTATATCAAGTATATCGAAGAAGTGGGAAAGTATAGATATGGTAGCATAACATTAGGAAAGTATAGATATGGTAGCATAACATTGATGGTAGGTATATTTTCCCTTTCCTTCAATAAATATTTTCAAGATTTTATTGCTGAAAAAAGAAGAAAAAAATCAGGAATTCTCTTTACCCACTGCCCTCACCGGCGCGGTTGCCTTCATCCGTCTCCAAGAACCCGCCAAAATGGGAAGCCACCGAGTCCAGAGTCTCCCTCTACTCATCGTCCTCATCTCCGTCGCCACCCTCCTCTCCCCTCCCGCCGCCTCCGCCCAGCCGCCGCCGTTCTCGTGTGACCCATCGGGCCCCTCCACCACGTCATTCCCCTTCTGCAATGCCTCTCTCCCCGTCAGCCAGCGTGCCCAGGACCTCGTCTCCAGGCTCACATTGGACGAGAAGATCTCGCAGCTGGTCAGCTCCGCCCCGGCCATCCCCCGGCTCGGCATCCCCGCCTACGAATGGTGGTCCGAGTCCCTCCACGGCGTCTCCGAATCCGGCCCCGGCATCCGCTTCAACGGCACCATCCGGTCCGCCACCATCTTCCCCCAGGTCATCCTCACCGCCGCCTCCTTCGACGCCGACCTCTGGTACCGCATCGGCCAGGTAAGCTTGCGACCCCGAAAGACCAATCAGTGCACCAAAAGAAGTGACCCTAACCGAACCGAACCGAACCGAAACGGTGGCATTGCAGGCGATAGGGACCGAGGCGAGGGCGGTGTACAACTCGGGGCAGGCGAAGGGGATGGCGTTCTGGGCCCCGAACATCAACATATTCAGAGACCCGAGGTGGGGGAGAGGGCAGGAGACGCCCGGCGAGGACCCGCTGGTCACCGGCAAGTACGCCGTCTCGTACGTGCGAGGCGTCCAAGGCGATGCCTTCCAAGGCGGAGGGAAGCCCCGCGGGAGCCTTCAGGCATCCGCTTGCTGCAAGCACTTCACCGCCTACGATCTGGACAACTGGAAGGGCGTGAACCGGTTCGTCTTCGATGCTCGGGTCAGTGACACGACTAAAATCACCGCTAGCGGTCGTAGCTTTGGCCTATTTGTTCCTCAAATCTTCTATATCCCCATAAGTTAAAATGCCTAATCAAAGCATATAATTAGAGCAGAAGCAGATCTTCTGTATCCATTAATTGTTTATTTAAAAAGAAAAATGACAAAAAGGGTTCCTAAACGTTGACCCAATACACACTGTGATCATAGTTAATCCCTGAACTTTTGTTGAATGTTTAATGTGTAATATGATTCCTAAACTTTTATGTTGTTCAATGTGATCCGTGAACTTTTAGTAGATGTTCAACTTAGACCTTAAACTATATGAAAATATTCAATGTCATTCTTCAATTAATTTAAGTTCAAGAACAATATTAAACATTTTCATATAGTTTAGGATTATATTTAACATGTATCAAAAGTGTAGGGATTATATTGAACAAAGTAAAAATTCATGGACCATATCGCATATTGAACGAAAGTTCAAGGACAGATTACATTACATATTAGCCTAGAGTTCAAGAATCATTTATGTCGTTTCCCTTTTCAAAAGGGCCAAAGACGTCAAAAGCGACATTTACTTTAAACTTCTTTTTTTTGAAATATCAAAAATCATAAACTTAAACTTATACTTATGGGATGCATTTATCATCCATCAAAGTTTTCTCAATAAGAATCGCCTATATGGATACTAGAAAGCAAATAGTATTGATATGCGCCCATGTGGCTTAGTTATTTTGATTGAAAAATCATTTATGGAATTATGACAAAAAATAATTGCATCACATAATTACAAGGTTAGGATTTTTTTTTTACTTTACCAAAAAATTTCACGTAAATTTGTTGCTATTGAGATAATTTGAGATTTTTTTTATTGGTGGCTTCTTTCGCCTTTTTAAAAGCGAAGTGCTGCACATCTGTCCTTTTATTCTAGTGGAAAAAAAAAATAGTCGCTGGTACAGGAAAAAAAAATGTTAATTCGGTCTATACATGAGTGAATTTAATAAGATATACTGTGGGTCATGTTATCTGAATTTAATTTATGTAACTCGGGGGTCAAGATCTGAAAGACTTCTGATTTCCACTATTTACACTTCCACAGAAAAATATGCTGGAGGGTTTTCTTGTATTTTTCTTCAACAGCTGCGGAGATAGCTTAATAACGCGATATCTTTACGGTAGATGAACACTGTAAGAAAGGAAAAGTGTATACACCATAATAGTTTTAACCAGCTGAACAATGTTGTACATAGATCATTCTCTTATGATGTATATACAAGAAACATCGCTGAAAGTAAACCTCCATTTTGCCTAAGACCCGTGGAAGTTGCTTTTTAAGTTGCCATTTTGGCCTGATTAGAAGCAGCAGTGATATGATTTGGGTTGCTATTTGGATTGCCTGGTGTTAAACATAAGTCGGACATCTCTAGGATAATTTCTTATGTTTAAGATAATTATGATATTTTTGTTGTCAATATTGCATGTATGCTACAAGTATCGAAGCCTTGAGTAGTAAAAAAAAAGTGGGATGCTGGATTTCCATGATTAGATTTCATATTCAAATAACACTCCCGATTGCAAGAAAGTAGGTTTTTTTAGCTATGGGTCTGGCTTAGGTTTTCTAGCTATGGGCCTAACCTTTCTTGCATGTACATTGCACGTTTCTCTTAATTTAATTGTGTATATTTTGATTATGATATTATCTTTAAATAGTTATTTATAAGGCTTATAAATAAGTTAATGTGCTTTTCATTAATATATATTGTGAAATATATAGAACTTCCTCAAATTTATTTTTTCGTATTATTCTCAACTCGTGATAACTTGCAATATTTGAATTGGATCGATTCAGGTAACGGCACAAGACATGGCGGATACATTCCAACCTCCGTTTCAGAGGTGCATTCAGGATGGGAAGGCAAGTGGAATCATGTGCGCTTACAACCGGGTCAATGGCGTCCCCAACTGCGCAGACTACAACCTCCTCTCCAACATTGCCCGTGGACAATGGTCTTTCGACGGGTAAATAAGTGAAAGTGGATGGCTTTTGAAGAGAAGATGATGATGGTTTGTTGACTACTAGTAGCTGAGTTATGGCAGGTACATAACATCGGATTGCGACGGCGTCGCTATCATATACGAAAATCAAGGATATGCCAAGACACCAGAAGATGCCGTCGCCGATGTCCTCAAAGCCGGTATGTTAATGCATTCCTTAGCATTTATATGAACAAGCTGATGACTAGCCTAAAATTCACACGAGTTATGTCTATCAGTAAAATTCTGTGCCGCCTTATAGCCTAACGTTATGTCAAATTCGTCAAATTAGGTGATGGTGTGTAAAGATAATCACCTAATATTTCTCCGATCAGGAGAAGGTGTATAGAAAACCAAAAAACAAACTCATGGAAATGATCTTTTTTACGCAGCATTTGTATGCCATACAAAATTTCGGCTAGTAATAGCGATGGAAACATTACATTAAAAACGTGATTATATCGTTAATCAACTACTAAAAAAGGTTAATCCTTTCTTTACCAAAAAAAAAAGGTTAATCCTTTAATCTTGGTCGATGAATATAAGAGTTGAGGATATGAATGGGACCACCACAAGCCGATGAGAGTTGGCTTGGGCTACCTTATTATTCAGATTGGTCCATCATCTCTTGTCCTCAAGAGCCAACTGCCTTTGGCCCTTTATGCACGTTCTGGGAATATGTCCCAAGTAGTCGCATGTACTGTTTTGTTTTCAATTTTTGTCGGTATCTTTTTTCGCATATTTTCTAAATGTTTATGGTGAATGAGATTCTTTTAGGATTCGAGATCTGATTTTCAAACGAATGACCATCATCGTGTGCATTTAGAATATCTCTATTAGATTCCCTGCCAGTCAAATCTTAGCATGGGGTTTTCTTTCTTGAAACTACGCGCATGCACACGATGTTCGGCTTTGGACCTTTTCGGTTTTCGTTTTTACGCATGAATTGATGACAGTGGAGAATGAAGGTTCAATCACTCAGAAATGAACAGTTGTTGATTGCCTTAGAAGTGGCAGTATACTAGACCAGTAATCACCAAATCACCAATCACCTCACATTTTCTCAATTAGTAGAAGTACGAAAAAAAATAAAAGGGTGTAAATAAGTCATCTCAAACCAATGGATGCATTGTAAAATCCCTGTGACATCACCACTCCCTCTATGATATCACCGAGTATGCTTTGAATTTCGAACGAGAGAATAGTGTCATATGCAAAATTTGTGAAGTTAACATCATCGAACGGTGCCGAAACCTGCAGGCATGGATGTCAACTGTGGAGACCACCTGAAGAGACATACCAAATCCACTGTCGAGCAAAAGAAAGTGTCAGTATCCGAGATAAATAGAGCGCTTCATAACCTCTTCTCGGTAAGAATGAGGCTAGGACTTTTTGATGGCGACCCCAAGAAACAGCCTTTCGGGAACATAGGTCCGGATCAGGTCTGCTCCCAAAAGCATCAAGATTTGGCTCTTGAGGCTGCTCGAAGCGGCATTGTGCTTCTGAAGAACATAGAAAAGCGTCTGCCTCTTCAGAGAACGGAGTCCATGTCGCTTGCTGTAATAGGCCCCAATGCTAACAATGCCTGGAAGCTGCTCGGGAACTACGCGGGACCACCATGCAAGTCCGTGACGCTGCTGCAGGCTCTGCAGAATTACGTGAAGGACACGAGGTACCAGCCGGGTTGTGACGATGTAGAGTGTTCGTCGCCCCAGATTGCCCAGGCCGTGGAGGTAGCGAAAGCAGCAGATCACGTGGTGCTGATCATGGGTTTAGATCAAACTCAAGAGAGGGAGAACTTCGATCGTGTGGATTTGGTCCTTCCCGGTAGGCAACAAGAGTTCATCACAACCGTCGCCCAAGCTACAAAGAAGCCGGTCATTTTGGTGATTCTTTGTGGAGGTCCTGTTGACATTAGATTCGCCAGAGATGATCGGAACATTGGAAGCATCTTGTGGGCCGGTTATCCAGGTGAGGCTGGCGGGATGGCGTTGTCAGAAATCATATTTGGTGAATATAATCCTGGTAAGATCCTATGATCACCTTCATTTCATGGTTCTTGTAGCTGAGTTTCTGAAAAAATCAGGTCGTGATTAAATTCTTTTACTTCTGAAACAGGAGGGAGATTGCCAGTGACTTGGTACCCGCAAGAATTCACCACAGTGCCAATGACTGACATGAGGATGAGGCCTGAACCATCCACCGGCTATCCCGGGCGTACATACCGGTTCTACCATGGCCAATCGGTTTTTGAGTATGGATATGGGCTTAGCTACACGGAACATTCTTACAAGTTCATATCGGTTACCAAGGAACTTTTCTACCTAAACCAATCCCCTAAATCTCAACTTGATGAAGCCTCGGATGACTCCCCTCGATACAGACCTGTTTCAGATTTGGGAGCAGCGTTTTGCAAGAAGAGCAATTTTGTAGTCACGGTCGAAGTCAAGAACCATGGCGACATGGTAGGCAAGCACCCGGTGTTGCTCTTTGTGAGGCATGCGAAGCCAAGCAGCAGGAGTCCAGTGAAGCAGCTGGTGGCCTTCCAGAGTGTGGAACTGAAGGGGGGCGAAACTGTGGAGGTCCGATTGGCATTGAACCCTTGCGACCACCTGAGCCGAGCCGATGAAAATGGCGTGATGATATTAGAAGAAGGGCGGCGCTTCTTGGGGGTGGGAGATCAAGAGTACCCGATCAACGTGATGGCCTGATATGCGAATTTAGCCAGTCGTTCATCTTGCAATTTTAAGGATTAAATTGCTTGCTACATACTTAGATTAGCGTTTCAACTGGCAAGTGTAACTAGAAAAAAATAAAACGGCAACTTCTCCCCACTTGCACGAGAAAAGGATCAATAAGGAATGATCGTGATGAATTTTCAAGTAGTTTTCCATTAATTCCATCGCCAAGAGAACTAGTAGGACATTCGGATCCTTGGAATGCCAAAACTTGGCACTAGCACAGGGTCAAAAACTAGAAAATGTACATTTAAGTGTTAAAATCAGAGCAAAATTGATCAGTTAAGTACTAATTGTGAAAATATTTGGCCAATATGTTGACTTAGCGTTTTCCGGTGAGACAAATACAAAATGATGCTGTTTTACATATTGACGTGGCTAAAAAAGTGAAAAAGACGTCATTTTGCCTCAGGTTTGAATTTTAATATAAATATATTTAAATTAAATTTAAAACTATTTTCTTTTTGAAAAAAAAAAAAAAAAAAAAAACAAAGGTTAGGGATATGCAAGCCCTTGTTGCTGCCTCCCCATCGTCGCCCAAGGGGAGGGTCGGCTAGGGGTGGCCTATAGCCTAGCTAGGTGAGGGTCGGCAACCCTCGTTGGATTTGGGGAGGGTCACAACTATCGCCTAGATTTGGGTGAGGGCTAAGTCTTTGTTGTTGGTCGGCCGGGGTTGTCGGCCCTTGGCTAGGGCACAGCAACCCCGGGCGACCCTCGTCGCCGCCCTTCTTGATGATGGTGTGGAGGCGATGGCGAGGGCTTGCATAGCCCTCGCCTCTGCAATTTTTTTTTTTTAAATTTTAGTTTTAAATTAATTTAATTAATATTCATATTAAAATTCAAATCCGAGGTAAAATAACGTTGTTTTGACTTTTATTTGCCAACTCATCTCTCCTGTGAGCCACGTAGGGAGTTATATTAATAAAAAAAATGTTACATAGGATTTCTAGCCAGAATCTTTTGACTTGGCACTCGGATGTCCCAATTTTCAAAAGAATAAACTGAAAAATTCTCTAATTGTCCGTTTGGGAGAAATTGATCGAGAATTGAATTGTGGGTACCAAAATTGAAACTTTCTCCAAATTGAAATATCACTATGGAAAAGGGGAATGACGGGTTAAGGGGACAATTTCTACTTAAACCCGTTAACACTAGGGGTGTGCATTGGGCCAGAACCACCCGGACCGCCCGGAACCGGGACCGGAACCGCCGGAACCGGCGGTTCTTGAGGGAACCGGTCCGGTTCCCGGGTCCAATTGTTAAGAACCGGTGGGAACCGGTCCGGTTCCCGGTTCCGTGGGCGGATCCACCCGCCCGCCCACCCGGACCGGACCGGTACTATTTATAATTAAAAAAAAAAAAAGTCGCGAAGCCCCCTGCCCCCTAATTCGCGAAGCCCTAGTCGCGTTTCTTCTTCCTCAGACTCCGTTTCTCTCTGTTCCTTTCCTTCTCTTCGTCTTCGATTCCACGGTTCCACCCCGAGTAACCACGCCGCCGCCGCTGCTCCTCCTCCGCCACTGTCCGCCCCCTCGCGCCGGTCACCACTCGCCAACCGCTGCTCCTCCGCCTCTGCAAGAACTCTTGACCGAGCCGGCGAGCCCCTTTTCCGTCACTCAACAAGGTACGAAGCCCTAATTTGCGTCTCATCTCTTGATTCTCTTCCGATTTCTTCCTCAGTCTTTGATTATCTCTCTGTTTCTTCCTCAATTTCTTCTCCTCGTCTTCGATTCCTCACCAAGCATTCACGCCGCCGCCGCTGCTCCTCCTCAAAATACAAAGAGAGAGAGAGATACAAAGAGAGATATACAGAAAGAGAGATACAGAGAGAGGGAGGGAGGGAGACTGGTGGCGCTGTTTCGAGCTTTCTAGCTTCCGGAGGAGGAGGGCTGGTGTTTGAGTGAAAGTAAGTTATGGAATACAAACTGTTCGGGCTTCCGGGTAGTTTGGTTTCTCTGTTTCTTGCGTCTCGAAAGATGTGTTGTTTGTTTCGTGGAAGATGATGGAATCGCGGGTTTAAGTGAATATAGATCATTCAAAAGTTCGTTAGTCGGTTGGTGATGTTCTATGGTTTATTGCAAGTCTGCTCTTAGATTCTGTCTCGATACTTGTTTGAACTCTGTGCGTGCGGGCCTGCGTGTGTTAGGCTTGCGCTGTTTTTGGAGAATCCCAGTTTTCTAGACTACCATCATTGATGAGCACCAAAAACTCGAGTCCCTTTTGGATTTCCTTCTTGATCAGTCATAACTGCAGCATTATCACCTTATCGTATTATCATTCTTGTATCACCATGTTGATTTTGGTTTTTTGGATGTCTGAGTTCGCGATGAGTATTGACTGCTGGGGACTTATCGATTGGTTTTCTTTTTCCCTTCTCTTCCATTTGCAGCTTGGAGAGGTCATGAATTCACGCCCCGGTTCTTGATTCGGCGGTGCGTCGCTTCTCCAATTGAGGCCTCCTTACGTTCGAAAGACCGAATCTCGATTGGTTTCACGACGTGGGTGTTTCGTTTCAGCGAGCAGATACTTGCGGACAAGCTCTCCAAGCTCAACAGCACACAGCAGTGCATTGAGAGTAATGTAAACCAAAATTGTTTCGCTCTTGAAAACCAGAATTTTTGGCGTCAAAATCGGTTCCATGGATCCACCCGGGAACCGGACCGGACCGGCGGTCCGGTTCCCGGGTGGATCCACGCAACCAACGGGTGGATCCCGGTTCCGATTTTTCGGAACCGGTCCTTAGCGGGCGGTTCCCGGTTCTAGGTCGGGAACCGCCCGCCCGGACCATGCACACCCCTAGTTAACACATCTCAGCGGGTTCAGGTCCACCCGGAATTAATGCTCAAAACGACTTGGCCAAAAATACACGATCAAAGGATTTTAATATGCCTCCCAGCATTTCCCTCACTTCTGAACTTATGTTATTCTATGACAACCATATTCCAAGAAATATATTCTCCTACTAATGCATTTGAAGGGATAGTACGAGATAACTTCAAACATAGACGAAGTCCGGATCATCTATCAGAGAAAAAGGAAATGACAGATCTTGTAGGATTCTCAAGAAATTCTTCATTTCTTTTGGAAGCAAATAATTCTTCATCTCTTTCTCACGTTTTGTGGATAGCCTAAAATATCTAGAAATGCATTTAGAAAATTGGTCCGATTTTAACTCTATTCATTCCGTTTAAAGAAAAGAAGGATCCCAAACAATCATCTTTTCTTTAGTTGTTGAAGTTTTCATTGATTGATCGATGTTTGATATTTCGAATCCTTTTTAGTAATAGAATCGAAATAATCTTTAGATTGATCAGAAAATCCTTTCAATTGGGTAGAATCAGTTACTTGAATGTCATATAATATTTGATTATACATGCCTTTTTTTTCCACTCACGATCAGATCTAAATTAGCCATTGAATGGACATGTAGCATTGTCGATTCTTGCTTTTCAAAGTAATATGATCATATCTAAATAGCCATGTGGACTTAGTAACGGCTGAAACTATTATGTACATTGATTGTTGCTTTTCCAGTAGCGATTGAAAACTCATATACTACATTAGAAATTGCATGACTCAAAGAGCGGTGTTGTAAAAAAATTTACGATTTTTTTACGAGATTTTTGTACTTAATTCTATTTGGCTCACGTTATTTTCATCATCTTATTAGCTTGTGACACATCCTATTACATTGAATTGACAAAATGTCTCTTGCAAGTCCTACTCTTGATTTAAGATTATTTCTTCTTCTTTTTTCAATTTTACTAAAAGAAAAAGTTACTCACATCCTTTCCAAACAATTTTTTTTTTCATCCTAACCACTTCTTCTACATTCATCTTTTTTACACCCACTCCTTTCACACTCATTACATTTTAATGTTTCTTTCATGTTTGTCTTCTTCTAAACTTATTCTCCATTATTACAATCTAAGCAAGCACTAAATGCTAGTTTTATCTACAAATTATTCACTTTAGTTCCATGGATTATCATATGACTATGAATTTTTTTACTTGAATTTTTTGTACAAATTTACAAGAATTTACTCAAAGATTGAATATCATGGTTGATATATGCATTATTCACAATTTGCTCAAATAGTATCCTCTTATTTGTGCTTAAGTTATTTTTTAATAATAGTTTCCCGGTACAAAAACAATGAATTAAACAACTCATTATAAAAATAATTACTTTTTTTTGTCAGAAACACAATAATTAGTTAGCTATTTACCAAGTAAACAATTTTTTAGAAAAGAAGTACACCATTTTTTGTTCCAAATGGCGAAAGAAAAAGAATAAATAAATAAAAGAGGCAAACATTAGTCTTAAATTAAGAGTGGGTCTCACATTTAATCTTTATTTGAAAGGCACATGGTTAAATCAAAGGTGAAATCTGTAAAAGGTAACGTGGTCATTTCAAAGTAAATGAGTGTTTGGACCTATAGGGGTGGGTGAAAATGACTGGTAACATTAAATGGTAAATACCCGAGGCATATTTTCCCTTTTCTTTTCAAGATTATTTGCCGAAAAAGGAGAGAAAAGAAAAGGTCAAGAGAATGGAGTTATCTTTACCCGCTGCTCTCACTGACACTGTTCCCTGCAAAAGCCTGTCACTCGCTCTCACGCTCTCACCATCTCCAAGAACCCATCAAGATGAGAAACCACCGAGTACAGAGCCTCCCTCTACTCATCGTCGTCATCTCCGTCGCCACCCTCCTCTCCCTTCCAGCCGCCTCCGCCCAGCCGCCGCCGTTCGCGTGCGGCCCATCAAGCCTCTCCCCCACGTCCTTCCCCTTCTGCAATGCTTCGCTCCCCATCAGCCAGCGCGTCCAGGACCTCGTCTCCAGGCTCACATTGGATGAGAAGATCTCGCAGCTGGTCAACTCCGCCCCGGCCATCCCCCGCCTCGGCGTCCCCGCCTACGAGTGGTGGTCCGAGGCCCTCCACGGCATCAGAGACCGCCACGGCATCCGCTTCAACGGCACCATCCGATCCGCCACCAGTTTCCCCCAGGTCATCCTCACCGCCGCCTCCTTCGACGGCGACCTCTGGTACCGCATCGGCCAGGTAAACCGATCCCATTTCAACAAATGGTGCACCCAAAAAAGAGGGAAAGAGAAAGGAAAAACCGTGATCCGACCCGAACCGCATCGTTGGCATTGCAGGCGATAGGGACTGAGACGAGGGGAATGTACAACGCGGGGCAGGCGACGGGGATGACGTTCTGGGCGCCCAACATCAACATATTCAGAGACCCGAGGTGGGGGAGAGGGCAGGAGACGCCCGGCGAGGACCCGCTGGTCGCCGGAAAGTACGCCGTCTCGTTCGTGCGGGGCTTCCAAGGCGACGCCTTCCAGGGCGGAGGGGAGCCACGTGGGAGGAGCCTCCAGGCGTCGGCTTGCTGCAAGCACTTCACCGCCTACGATCTGGACAACTGGAAGGGCGTGGACCGTTACATCTTCGATGCTCGGGTCAGTGACAATCTGAAATGCACGT
This sequence comes from Eucalyptus virginea, assembly GCA_014182375.1. Taxonomy (NCBI): domain Eukaryota; kingdom Viridiplantae; phylum Streptophyta; class Magnoliopsida; order Myrtales; family Myrtaceae; genus Eucalyptus; species Eucalyptus virginea. Next base: position 32,650,371 of record CM024519.1, read on the forward strand.
TACCACTTAGAACTCTCCCATGCGTGTTTCTCTGTTCTTTATCGTTTCCTTAGAGACAGTAGTGGTGAGCGGTTTTCAATCCTGAAAGTCAAGTTCCTCCTTTAATTTTTTTGAAATTTGAAACCTACTTTATCACAAATTATTAGATCTAATAATTTCCTTATTTTATTTTATTGTTAATAAAAATAAGAAATTTTCATTTGTCGAGAAAAATAATCTATGAAACATTGATACGAAAAATAAAATAAACAATAAAAAGTTAAAAATATGTCACACAACACCTAAATTATAAAACTTCTATTTTCAAGCATCCATGAAAAATTGCTCTAAAGTTTAACGACCTCAAATAAAATAAATAACATAGATAATCACTAAATAATAGTTCTAAATTATAATAATTATTAATTTAAATAAAATAAGTATTAGAAAGCCTCATCACATATATTTATCACACTTCAACTCATAAACCTTCGTTGCTAGACGATTACAATTCTATGATTGGAGTCATCTTTTCAAGTCCCTCCATCATCTTGACATGTCAATTTCTTACATACACAAAAATAACATAATATATTAGAAGGGGCTCATATAAATAAAGCAAATGAGAGATTAAAATCTAGATTATTGCCATATATGTTAACATGTGACGACATAAGTTTCACCGATTACCATATCTACGATCCTCCGGAGCACAAAGTCCATGGAATCTGATCTGTTTTAATGGGCACATTAGTTCTACCTTGAATATATTGAATGTGATGTGGAATTTTGTAATAATACGATACTTGCCATTACATATTTTCACTGAATAACATACTATAGTAACATTGAATGACGTGAATCACACAAGACACCACTGTTATATGTTTGTTTTCGGGAAATTAAACTAAAATAGATTTAATGATCTCAGAAAATTAGTGTGATATCCAACTTTGTTGTTGCTCTATGTAAAATAGATCTAGTCTCGATTTGAGTCAGTTCTGGGTCTAGTTTTTACTTTGATTCCCTTAAAAACCGGGAATTGAACCGGTGGTTCCTAAAAAAATGAAATTGAGAACCAAATCAGGGTGCATTGGAACCTCAAATTGGACCATTCTCACCAATTCGGTTCTCTGGTTCTACTTTAAAACCATGCTTACCTCTAGGTAGAATTTCCAAGTGTCTTTGTCTTGCGGGGCTAATTGATGTTTAGGATATTTTCGAAGTTTGTATCTGGTTTTGGATTGGTTCCCCTGCCAGAAAAACAATTTCCTATTAGAGCACGTGATTAGAGAAGAAGCAAATCCCGCATGTCCATTGATTGGGGATTGACTGATTGGTGGTAAAAAGTGCTGCACATCTGCCTTTTTATTCAAGTAAAAGCCAACCAGCAAATTCCCCACCGTCAGATGAGCAATATACTGAAAATGAAATCTCATCGTCAATAGAAACTTGGAGTCAGCGCCACCATGCGTCGCCCCGTTTTTGATCTATGTTGATTTCAGAATATACAAGTTTTGGTGGCACTGTTTTCACTTGATTTCAAACTTAAAACTGACTTAATCACCTTTAGTTTGAGGGAATTTTAAAGATAATTAGGGATTTTTCTATAATAATTTTCTATGTTAGAAATAATTATTATATTTATGTTGATCATCAGTATCTCTTAAGATCACACGAATATCTCCATTTGACTGTGCATATATAAATTGAGATAGTATCATTAGAATAATTATCCAATAAAGCCTCTAGGTATTCTTCATTGATATATATTGTGAAATATATAGAAATTCCTCAAATGTATTTTCCGCATTATCCTCAACTCTCGGTCTTAATTAACTTGCAATATTGGTGTCGGGTCAATTCAGGTGACGGCACAAGACATGGCAGACACCTTTCAGCCGCCGTTTCAAAGGTGCATCCAGGACGGGAAGGCCAGTGGGCTCATGTGCGCTTACAACCAAGTCAACGGCACCCCCAGCTGCGCAGATTACGATCTCCTCTCCAACACCGTCCGTCAACAATGGTCTTTCCACGGGTAATAAGTGAAAGTGGCACGTCCTGTTTTTTACTCCATGGCTTTTGTAGAGAAGATGAGGATGACTTTGCTGACTAATTGGAGCTGAGATATGGCAGATACATAGTATCGGATTGCGATGCTGTCTCCATCATATACGACGAGCAAAGATATGCCAAGACACCAGAGGATGCTGTTGCCGATGTCCTCAAAGCTGGTACGTTAATGCATTCCTGAGCATTTTCATGAAAAATCTCATGATTGGCCTCAAATTTGCATGAGTCGGATCCATCAGTAAAATTTTGCACGGCCTATAGCCTAACGTTATGTCAAATGCATCGAGTTAAGTGATGCCGTCACCTGATATTTCTCCTATCAGGAGAAAGTCTCTAAAGAAACACACTTATGAGATATCAAACTACCATAAAGTAACCTAACGAGAGAGATCACTTTGTTAGGAAAATTACTTTTGTTATAGCCCTTTCAAATCAAAGGTTCTGAAGTGATCTTTTTTATGCAGCATTTGTATGCCTTACAAGATTTCGGGTAACAATAGCGATGGAAACATTACATTAGAAACAAGATTAAATTGTTAATCAACTATAAAATAATGGTTAATATTTTAATGTTGGTCGATGAAACGAAAATAAGAGTGAAGAATATGAATGGGACCACCACAGGCTGATGAGAGTCGGCTTGCGCTACCTAATATTTCAGATTGGTCCCTCACCTCTTGTCCTCAAGAGTCAAATGCCTTGGCCCTTTATGTTGCCTTTTCTTCACCCATGTCCTGGGGAATCTGTCCCGAGTAGTCGCATGTAATTCTTTTGATTCTTTTTTTTTTTTTCTCGGCATCTTTTTCGCATATTTTCTTTATGTTTTTGGCCGATGAGATCTTTTTAGCATCCGAGATTTGATTTTCGACGAACGGTCCAGCATTAGAGTCTCTCTCTTTGATTCGCGGCTAGTTGAGCCTCGGCGTGGCGTTTTCTTGGAACTTCATGCATGCATTCAATGCATGGCTCTGGACCTTTTCAGTTTATGTTTTTACGCGTGAATTGATGACACTGAAGCATTAAGGTTCATATCACTCAACACAGAAATGAAAAGAGGGGCTAAAATCCTGAAGAAGAAACATAAAAAGGAGGGGACTGATCACGTTATGGCCTAGGCCTAGCAAATTCAATTATTATATGCGCCCCACTAGCAAGATGGCCTTTTTCCAGGTAAAGCAAATTCGGCCGATGAACCCCCAAATAATAATAATAATAATAATAATAATAATAATAATAATAATAATAATAATAATAACAATAACAATAATAATAAACTACACCAGTGATCACCGGATGATCAGTCACAATTTCTCAATTAGCGGTAATACGAAGAAGATCACCAAGTATGTTTTCTGTTTCGGACAAAAGAATCGTGACACATGTGAAATTTGTGAGGTACTGAAACTTGCAGGCATGGATGTCAACTGTGGAGATTACCTACAGAAACATACTAAATCCGCTGTCAAGCAAAAGAAAGTGTCGGTGTCCAAGATAGACAAAGCGCTTAACAACCTCTTCTCAGTGAGAATGAGGCTAGGACTCTTCAATGGCGACCCCAAGAAACAACCTTTCGGCAACATAGGCCCAGATCAGGTCTGCTCCCAAAAGCATCAAGATTTGGCTCTTGAGGCTGCTCGAAGCGGCATTGTGCTTCTGAAGAATCGAGAAAATCGTCTGCCTCTTCAGAGATCAGAGTCCATGTCGCTCGGTGTAATAGGCCCCAATGCCAACAATGCCTCGATGCTACTTGGGAACTACGAGGGACCGCCGTGCAAGTCCGTAACACTGCTGCAGGCTCTGCAAAGTTATGTGAATGACACAAGGTATCAGGCGGGTTGCGACAATGTAACATGTTCAGTGCTGCAGGTCGCCCAGGCCGTGGAAGTAGCAAAAGTAGTAGATCACGTGGTGCTAATCATGGGGTTAGATCAAACTCAAGAGAGGGAGAAGTTCGATCGTGTGGATTTGGTCCTTCCCGGCAGGCAACAGGAGCTCATCACGACCGTTGCCCAAGCTGCAAAGAAGCCGGTCATTTTGGTGATTCTTTGTGGGGGTCCCGTTGACATTAGCTTTGCCATTGAAGATCAGAACATCGGAAGCATCTTGTGGGCCGGTTATCCTGGTGAGGCCGGCGGGATGGCGTTGTCAGAAGTCATCCTTGGTGAATATAATCCTGGTAAGATCCTATGATCCCTCTTCACTTCTTGATTCTTGTGCCTGAGTTTCTGAAAAAATCAGGTCGTCTTTGAATTCTGAAACAGGAGGGAGACTGCCAGTGACTTGGTACCCACAAGAATTCACCGGAGTGCCAATGACCGACGTGAGGATGAGGCCTGAACCATCCACTGGCTATCCCGGGCGTACATACCGGTTCTACCAAGGCCCATCGGTTTTCAAGTATGGATACGGGCTTAGCTACACGGAATATTCTTACAAGTTCATATCTGTTACCAAGGAACTTTTCTACCTAAACCAATCCCCTAAATCTCAATCTGATGAAGCCTCGGATGCCTCCCCTCGGTATAGACCAGTTTCAGATTTGGGAGGAGAGTTTTGCAGGAAGGGCGATATTGTAGTCACACTCGAGGTCAGGAACCGTGGCGACATGGAAGGCAAGCACCCAGTGTTGCTCTTTGTGAGGCATGCAAAGCCGAGCAGAGGGAATCCGAGGAAGCAGCTGGTGGCCTTCCAGAATGTGGAACTGAAGGGGGGCGAAACCGTGGAGATCCAATTGGCATTTAACCCTTGTGACAACCTGAGTCGAGCCGATGAAAGTGGCACAATGATAATAGAAGAAGGACAGCGCTTCTTGGAGGTGGGAGATCAAGAGTACCCGATCGCTGTGATGGCCTGATGTGTGAATTTGGCCAGTCGTTCTTCTTGAAATTTTAAGGATTTTTGCGCTTGCTAGACTTCAATTAGCATATTTGGTGAGAATAGCAAGAAAGGATTCCAACGACAACTTCCACCCCATTTGAACGAGAAAAGTATCAATACGGAAAAAGCATGATAATGTCCAAGTAAAAGGAAATGTTACAGAAGAGCTACAGCCATTACCATAGTCTGGAATGTTTTAAAAAACTTCACCAGAAGTGTCATTAACATCGATAGAACCAACATGAAGATATAGATGAGTGCATACGATTGCCTACCAAGATAACAATGACTGATACCCACAGATTTGCCTTGTCTAAATGTGGCAATGACAAATCCGGGATCATCCCTAGCATGCCATGACATAGGTGGAACAGTTACTTCACGAGTTCCATCCGGGTGTAGGTAATCACAAAAATCAAGACTGTGCCCACTAAAAACAATCCTGCAGGGACATGGAGGCATATAGTTGAGCTACAAATACAGATGAATGCATCCACAATAATTACATGATAACATTAATAGATCTTACTAAAAGAAAATGGGGCTAATTTATGAAAACAAGATAATCCTGCTTTAGACTAATCAGATCGGCATTACAGATGCCGCTCAGCCAAGGATTTTAAAATGCCTCCCAGCATTTACCTCTGTTATTTCATAACGACCATATTCCAAGAAATATATTCTCCGACTGTAACCATGTTCATCATCAAGTAATTAACCATAACAAACCATCATCCCTTTCTAAATGTCGAGTTTTGTGTAACCAAAGTCTACTCCTTGATATAGGGTGGATCTTGCTAAATGTCACTATACCTTGGGGTCACCTTAAACTCTTTCAATTGCATCATTAAACTTCGAATGGTGTTACCTGATGTTGTATTGTCATGAACTTGGAAACTACTTTATAGTTAAGCACTTTTTAACAATTTTTTTACTGAAAGCTAACATGTCTTTCTCTGACAATTTTGCAATTGTGTACCATCGACATGGAGTCCATATGGCACCAATAATAGCATTAACATAAATGGAAAACAGAAAAAGAAAGAGAAAAAATGAGTGAGGGTTCCAGAGGGCCACACAACTTTCTGCTAAAAGTTCTCACAACCTTTGCCTTTGAGTTCATTTTCAATTCCTTCTTATAAAGCTCATGTGAAATCAATTGGAAGTCAGGGTAGAAACGACTGAAACTCCATAAAAGGCTAGAGCCTCGATGAACTAACAATACTGCAAAGATTATGGCAAATGAGAAAAGAACAAACATTTCCTCTACCTTGGTCTAAGAGCTTGGAAGATGTATTCTGTTGCATTTGGAGGGATAGTGTGTGATAACTCATAGGGCCCAGTCCTGGCAAGCCTCCTGACCAAAAGGAATGTCCAACAAGGGACTAAGAAATGGAACTTCCAGTAATTCAAACAAGATAACAAAAGTAGTAAAAATAATAGTCAATCAGAATCATAAGAATCTTCTCTATGTAGTGAGCATAAACCAAGCTAGTAGCATCCAAACCAGGGAACCCTTCAACACAATTATTTTCAGTTCGTTGTGGATTGCATTAGCTTATTATTCCTTTTACACTTCAAGGGGTGCTTCTCTTCTAAACTGTAGCACATTTAAGCAAAGACAAATCCTGTTAATACCTGTTATTTTAACTGATCCTACTAATCATCCTAAATTTCATTTGCAGCTTATCCTAAACTACTGTACAGCACTGTAGGTTAATCTCCGGGAAGTTACCGCACCACATCTCAAAATACTGGCCCAGACCTGCTTTTCTATGTTTGCTTTCATGTCATAGCAGCGTGGCAATTTTTATGTCTTAAAAAGATTGGGGTGTTTAATGTACAGAGAAGTTCCACATTTAACGTTATGGCAACAGGTAAATAACTATCTGCTGCCTGACTCTCAAAAACTAAAGTTAATAATTTCAGTCTTCTTCAGAGTGACAAAATATAACACTTCTTGATATTCTGTTCGAAAACTTGTCTGCAGGAGTACAGGATACATTTACAAGGGTTGACTACATAGATTTACTAGTTACATCGCACACGTGACTGAACACGTGCGAAGAAGAAGAGTCACCTTTATAGAAATGTTAAATGGAAACTAACAATTACAATGCAATGAACATTGACTTCTTACAGCTAAGAATTGAAAGTGGTTATGGCATAATCAAGTGTACCTCTGCTGCAGTTCATTGACATCCACCAATAAGTTGCTATAAGCTTTCTCATGACAATGTTTCCCATCATTCCTACTCCTTCCTGTTGGGTGTAACGGCAAGTGAAGCAAGAGAACAGGACCAGAGCCAGATGCCATAGAATTCTCTCTCCATGCAAAGTTCGGAAACATTTTCTTATCTGAACCCAAGTCATTGGTCATTTCTGTTATTGGCCCTTCAATTTCTGTCCGGAAATCTAAGCTTTCCCTCTCTATCACTTCTTCCACGCCAAATCGTAGTGCATTGTTGCCACAAAGCAATGCAACACTATTAAGAGAGACAAAGGTTGTATTCTCCATCTCAAAGGCACCACAACCAGCTGAATCTAATCCAGGGAGATGGCTGGATATCCAGTCAACCAAGTGAGAATCTAGTCCTGTGCATTCTCCAATATCCCTGTCACCCAAAGTGACATGGAAAGGGAGGGCAATAAGGGATCCTATCAATCTATGAAATTGACGAAGTACAGGGACCCATTTGCGTCTCGTCAGCTCCGAACCTCTGGCAGAAAAATCGCCCAAGACCACCAGCATATCAGGCTTGAGAGTTTGAAATGATTTCTGTTTACATATTACAAAGCGAAAGAAGGATATAGGGCAGGAAGCAGAAAGAAGTGTATAATAACAAGTTTATTAACAAATCAGTGGTCCACTACCCTATCACTGAGATCGACCATAAGCACTTGTATTGACTTTCTCCTTGAGTACTTCATTATTCAAGTATCATAATTTAGAAGCTCAAAGATTTAGCAAGTCTCATAAGAAATCTAATCATTTTCAAAGAGATTAACCTATTTACAGAAGAACGGTAATGGTGTTTCACTTTTGCATCCTGTCACCTATTTCGGGCCAACTATCCGCAAATGTGCCCAGTGATTCCACTAGTATGCAAAATCCGTGCACACGAAAACATTAAAGCAAGAATGCCTAATGCTCAATGAAGTCAGGTTCAACCCAAGATGCAATCAAGAACAAACGTTGTGGAAATCACAAAGCACCCAACGTGCAGATGCCAAAGCCGCCGAAAAGGTTTTGTCTTAATCTGCTTCAGCTAGAGCAACTCACATTTTCTGCCAACATAGCCCCAAAAAGCTAACATTTCCTGCACTTTCCTACTGAAAGTTCCATTCCCACGTCGAGGGAAGACACCATCCACTAGCATTCACCACGATTCCCATTCACACTCCCAATCAAAGATTGGGACGTACCTTGAAGAACTTGGAGAGGTAGTAGTCTCTGAAGTAGGTGTCCGCATAACCGGCGTCGGACCCCGTCAAGAGCAAGTCGGAGACGATCATCACCTTCAGATCGTGGCGGCCCCCCGCCGCGTCGCGCTCGCCGTCGCGGTCGGCGCGGGGGACGGATCTGCAGGACGGGGTGGAGATCCACTCGTCGAAGAGGAAGAGGGAAGAGGCCAGCAGCAGGGGGAGGGCCGACCGCCACGATATCGGCATGATTCCGAGGAGCCGAGCTCGAGCACGAGGAGGCCGGAAATTTAGGGTTTCGAGGAATCGGCGGATCCGCCATTTTCGCCGCGGCGGCCTTCCATTCGCTCGATCGCTTCCGCCGGCGGAGCGTCTTGTTCAGCTGGAGATGGTCAATGTCAACAGAAAAATAGAAAAAGAGAGAGGAGATTTTCGATTTCTGGTCCTAAAACTTTTGGTTCGTCCAATCAAAACCTTTTAAATTTGTAGAATTTTCAATCGAGACCCTCCGACTCCAGATTTAATTAATTAGACCTCCTTTAGCTCGATACGAGGAAATTGATCACATGAACAATTTAACTACTCCAACTAATGGGATTTGAAACCAGAGAGACTTGATTAAAAATATTATGCCAGTTCAAGGAGGTGATTGCTCATCACCATATGGCCTGTGTTAAAGAACTATTGCATTGAATTATCCTATCAAAGGCTTCGTTGTTGGCTAAAAATATCGAGGTAACTAATAGAAATGTAATTTTCATGTGATAGAAGGATGTAAGAATTAAAATTAAACAAAGTTAATAATATGCACCAGAGTGAGAGAGTATAAACATCAAAAGCTTACACTAATCTATTTATAGTGGTTCGGTTCCTGATTATTTCACTCTTTAAATTCATTTTGGAGTTTCCTCAAATTCACTATTACAATCCAAATATTATAAAAGACTCGTTGAATCATGGAGCCCTATTCTCCAATACAAACTCAAGCCATCTTCACTTCATGTCTTACAACAAGTGTACACGCTCCTCATATAATATTAAAATATGTCCAAGTGTGGATTAGAATGGATCATTACATGTAGACTTTTTAATTGCTTCATGAGTGCGACCCAATCTCCTATAATTGCCTCTGTAAGTGACCAAATATTATTCAATTTAAGAGGGAAGGCCGGGCCATAAGGCCAAATTAATATACTAATGTCGCATTGATGTTACAAAAATTAAAATTTATCATAATTTGAGATATATACAACGTGGCCATATCAATTTGAGGTAACTATAGCATGTACATATATCAATTTAAAATTTTTTGTAACATATTATGAAAGGTTTTCTTGATATCAATGCGACCTTCAAACATGTTCTTCTGCGCACTCCGCTCCGCTTTTCCCTCCTCCGAAGATTGAAAAAAAAAAAATGTGCGTTCAGAGAAATATTAAGGCTGGCGGGCCGGTGGGTTAGGTGAGCAGGGGTGGGGCATGTTCCCAATGAGATCTGCCTTTGCGCTAATCTAACAGAAGGTGTTCAGACAGGGGTAGTTACCGACCAAAAAAAGACGGGGGTTAGTTAAAAAGCAATAGGGCCATACCTTCCCTTTCCAAGTGGGAAAGAAGCTCCTTGTTTCTTTCTTGTCCAAAAGCTTAGGGCCAAAACAGGAGCAAGAACCATCAAAATCCATTCGAAAAAACATCAACCTAAAACATAGAATTTCTTCCGACGGTTTCTTTCTTAATAATGATTGCTTATATCACTATCAAAAGAAATGAGCAAATAAAAAATATTTCGTGCGGGCTTTGAAACTGTGATAATTCAGTGACAAAAAAAATAAAAATGGGCAAGACACTTTCTTTTTTTTTTTTTGACGTTTCCATGTGGACAAGGAAAGATGCACGAGCCAATTTCGTAGCTCTCAATCCTCCCACGCGGAGATCCGCGTAATATTCCGTCGTGCAAGCAATCAAAAAGCCCACTCCCTCCACGGCTCCTCTTCCTCCCTCCTGCTTTCTTCCTCGACCTGTACTTGTTGCGGAGTTCCCTCCTCTCTTGCTCGAGGTTTGACCATGCTTTCCCTCTGTTTCTCGGGCAGCTCCGTTCGGGTCTCCTGAAGCGTCGGTCCCTCCGGAACATTCGTGGCTCGCGTCTCTTGTTTCGTTCCAGGTTGGACTCTCACTTTCGGGGAAATCGCCATATCGTTTGCTCGTCATTTTACACCGTGGAGTACCCAATTTTTATTTTTTATTTTTTCTTGAATTTTCGGTTGGATATATCTTGGGGAGATCTGAGCAGGAATTTCTCGGTTTATTCGGTGTTATTATCGTCTAATAAGATCCCGAGGAAGTTGGGAGCTGAATTTCTCGAATTTTTTCTCGAGTGTCGTGAATTGTGTTGCCGGTCGTCCGACCGTTATTTTCGTTGTGGATGGTCCGGATCCAATCGGGTCCTGCGAATTGAATTTTCCTGTTAAAAGAGAAAACTGGGTCTCTATCGCATTGAATTTTCCTGTGCTGTATTTATTGCCGATTGGCCCTTCATGTCGAAAGTAACTTGAGCTGGTCGATGTGTACGGTGGGACGAAGAGCATTTGCATTTTTGTTTTTTTCTTTTTCCAGTGAAAAGAAGAAGATAAGGGTTTGGTGTTCAAATGGACATGCCATCCGAATCCAACTGTCGGGGAACAAAGAATTTTCGCGGTTTGCTTTCGTGCGATTGGTTTAAAAAAAAAAAAATTAAACTTTCATCAATAATCACTTAATGGCTGCAGTTCACGTTTATAAGTCCAACGTTCTTGATTTGTAAAGACATTGCTTCACTGAAATGTGCGTATCATATTACCGTCCTGTTGGATATGGACCATGTAATTTCAGAGATGGCCTCCTCTTCTCTTGTCTGGAACTTATCCTAGACAAAGTGGCATACTTTTTGGCCCCTGAAAAGCTGGTTATCAAGAGAGTTATCGTGACAAAAGTAGAAGTCAGCTGGTGCAACAGTAAGGTTGCTCGACTATAGCCCGAGGTCATGAGTCTAAATCCTGGAAAAAACCTTTTGGCAATGTTAAGCTAAGTTTAAGTGTGATCCTCTCCATGAACCCTGATATAGGGGAGCTGCACCACAGTGTCCTACTTTGTGACTTTGTAACCTAATTAGCTGTGTGCAAGTCATATCGTTTAAAAGCTTGAGTGACTTGATCAAGAACGTTAGAAGTAATGTGACTAAAGGAAATAAGGCTAGAGTTGCATGATTGCGACAGTAATTTACCCGTCAAGGTTGTTTTGTTTGCTGTTTTCATGATAGTAGACATATACATAACCTACAAGCCTGATGAGGTTAGTTTTGCTCTCAAGTTGCTATGTACATGGCACATCAGCCTTTTGAAGTACTACATTCCAAGAAGGGAGTTACTTTGGGTTGATTTATTTGTACATCTCTAGGGCAATTTGGGGACATTACAGATTGACAGTTGCCAATGTTTAACATAATATATGTGAGAATTGGTAAAAAGAGAAAATCGATGAAAAAATCTAAATCAATGAAATAATCTGAAGGTTTTGTTAGTTAACAGTCTAGTGCAAATGACCTGGTGAATATCTTTCCTAGGATTTTGGACAAACTGTAGTTTGCATTCTCAAATTTCCATCTCCTCCCTATCCCCCAGACACTCGATCTAGCATGTTAACTTACTTAGATTGCACATTCTTTCTCGTTTTTTGGATAATTAATGCTAATTTGATGGCAGATTTTCTTGAAAGTTCCTTCGAGTACGTATTTCTAGCTTGAGTTTTGAACAGGGATGTACTGCTTCAGTTTGTTGATTCTTAAAGTAGACATTAGCACTTAATTTCCATTTTAGCAATACTAATAATGTGAAAATGCCAACAGCAGTAGTAGAGACAATTCCTTTGGCTGTGAAGGTTCAACAGCTGAATCTGGTAGCGACTTCTTTGAAGCAATGAGCTCTGAGTCTAAGAAATCCTCTTCAAATGGGAATGAGAAACTTTTAACATCAGAAGAGCAGCAGGCAAAGGTATGTGGAATATAGTGCCTGAGTTGGACTGTGCCTTACTACCGATGGGGATGCAAATATCCTGTCATGGGTGCAGACTTTTTCTACTTATGATGCTTCCTGTTTTGTAGATTAATGAGTTGAGGAGATTGATTGGGACGGCAGCATTGCCAGAGAAGTTATCGATTTATTGTTCGGATGCATCGCTTGCTAGACACTTAAGGGCTCGGAATTGGAATGTGAAGAAAGCAACTAAGATGCTTAAAGATACCTTGAAGTGGAGATCAGAAAATAAGCCTGAAGAAATTCGTTGGGTATGTTGTATCGCATTGAGTTTCCAATTTATCCTCCAAATTATGTATTTCAATGCCTCTTTTCTGATAGGTGGTAGTTTTTAATTGCTCTTTAGTTTTTCAAACTTCCTCTGGATTCAATTGAGACCAATTATTAAAGGACTAGCTTGAATAGCCAATCAGGCCTGTACTATTGCTTTTGTTTAAATGTAATTAGGAATAGAATATTATCTTGACCTAACTGCTTAATTTATGTATGTTCTTTTTATTTTGTTTCACTTAACTGAGTAATAATTGAATGTTCTCTGCCGAGCCAGTTGGGCAGAATTTGTTTTATCTATATATTTCCGAGCCTTTTTGACGCAGCTCAATGTATCAAGCAGGAAGACATTGCTCATGAGGCCGAGACTGGGAAAATCTACAGATCAAATTACGTAGATAAACATGGCAGGACAGTTCTGGTCATGAGGCCTAGTCGCCAGGTTCCATCATTCTTCTTCCTTTGAGGGTTGTAGTGACGTATGAATTGATTTTTCACCCAGAAATGGAAATCGTGCAGGAGATATTAGTCCGTGAACAAATCAATCTCTTTATGGAAGTAAATGGATTTTTGACAAGTTCTCATGCAATGTATCTTGGGAAATTCCCGTTATGAGGAAAGATTATTTCATAATTCATATGTTGGAGTTGATCTTTTCAATGAAACTGCACACTGTATGCAAAAGTTAATTTCCTTGCAGATGCTTGTGTGGCTTAAGGTAGAGTGAACTCGAATTGTGCATGCAATCTAACGAGAAGGCAACCTCGTTTATTGGAACATGATGCCAATTGTTTGCTTTGACTTGGTTTTAAATGCAGAACTCGAAGTCAACAAAAGGACAAATTAAGTACTTGGTTTATTGCATGGAAAATGCTATTTTGAATCTGCCGTCCAACCAAGAGCAGATGGTCTGGCTGATAGATTTCCAGGGTTTCAATATGTCACATATATCAGTGAAGGTGACAAAGGAGACGGCCCATGTATTACAGGATCAATACCCGGAACGTCTTGGTGTTGCCATCCTATATAACCCTCCCAAATTCTTTGAACCATTCTTTTCGGTATGACTCTCTCTCTCTTTCCGTCCTCTCCCTTTTGTCTTCTTTTATGGTGCTTTCACCTCAACACTTTTGCACTATATCATTAGTAATATCACATACAATACCCTTTTTGAAAAAGCAGAGAAAATGGATTAGAACTGGCTGCATGAACAGCATTTGTCACACTCTTTACTTTTTCATTTATATAAACTAAGCTAATGGGAAATTGCGGTTGCTGACTAGTTTGCCATGTAATATATTATGATGGATACAGTCATTCTTAAGAAGTCGGTTGCTGCAACAATATATTGTGTTACCGCAGGTGGTGAAACCCTTCCTTGAGCCCAAAACTTACAATAAGGTAAAGTTTGTCTACTCGGATGACCTCAACTCGAAGAAAATAATGGAGGATCTGTTTGATATGGATCAACTTGAATCTGCATTTGGTGGCAATGATGCTAATGGTTTTGACATTGGTAAGTATGCCGAGAGGATGAGAGAAGACGACAAGAGGATGCCGTTGGCTTGGACAAGAGGGAGCATTCCATCGGCAACCCAAGCAGCAGCCATAACTGTTTCTGCTTCTTTAGATTCCATTACTTTAACAGAATCTGATCCCTCAGACAATGAGAAGGCAGAAGATATGATGGGTGGAGTAGAGTCAGAGATAGCGATGCCCATTGGTGCCGTGGCGTCAACAAATATAGGTGATAACTGCAGCGCAAGCGTGCGCTCTTAAAAGAGAACGTGTGCAAGCTTTGATGTCATTCTAACCTAGACATGTAAGTGCAGATTTTGCACTCTGACCATTTCGGGATTCTAGTTAGAGCTTGAACTGATCTTCTGTCAATTATTTAATTAATGAAGTTGCCTTGTGGCATCAAGTGACTTTCTAATATGGAGTTTCAGGTCATGTTCTCTGGTGCTTTTATTATCGTCTTATTCTAGCAGCAATTCATTTTATTGTAGTATGTCGTTGCAGATCCATTACAAGGGTTCAAGAATCTGGTTCATGGAAAGAAAACTTCTCTTCCTTTCGGTGTAGATCATTTTTCTTTGTTGTGCAAAGCATCCAAAGTAGTTTCCATTTTTCAAATCTAAGCTGTTGTCGATATTGTTAAAGGCCAATGTTGCATTGTCACTGAAATAACTATGGGTATCTACAAAATTTTCCTGGGTATCAGTTTGTGAATTATTGATTGCCATTTGCCCTGGTCAACCCAGCATCTTATCGATGGCTCGAATGTAGTCTCATTGATGGTCTTCACGCTGTGGATATTTGTTCAAAACACGTGAGCATACGTATATTTCCATATATGGATAAATGAAGAACATCCTGTGGGTTAAAAGTGATTTAAATTTGCCACAAGCATCAAATCGCCAGTTTTTCTACGCCATATTACCGCGTGCAGGATTAATTAGGACAATCATGTCCTGTTAAAGCGCTCTGATTTTTGGTCATCAGCACATCACCTGCCTCCGGGTCTATTCCTATTTTATATCTGTATTCAGCTCCTTCGCTTGCTATCCTAAACTTTATCCATGACATATACCTATATCCAAGGCAGCCGAATACAGTGGTCGGGCGTTTTTCTCTTTGAAATGGTTCAGCTATCATTTGGTGGTAAGGTTGTTGCACTTTGACATGATGAACCTGCTCTTTGGACATTATTTTCTTCGGACCATATAAGATGTTCTCTGTGTAAGATCATTTCACAAGCCAAGCACATCCTCAGATGTGGAATTTCGGGAAGAAAACTTGCCATGTCCATCCGTTATGTGTAAGAAGGTGAACAGAAGGCCAAATGGAACATCCAAAGTGCAGAGCCTCTTCTTTTCCCCTTTTTTCCTTCCAAAAGATATTGCACACGTTACGTCAGTCACTTTTAACTATTACAATCCTGAAAACATTGCAAAATATTTTAAGCAAAGAAAAATGGGAATCATATTCTGAGTTAAAGATAGAGGTATGTGTAACTTTTCTACTCTTCGAACTTCAATAATACTATGGCAAGCCAATAATGTCTTTGTTTACAATGCAACTCGGATGCAGCCTCAGAATATAACCAGAACAGGGAGAAACTAGTGCTCAGAGCCATGTACTAGCATATTAAGAAGCTAAAAGCAAGGAAAAAAAAATGTCAGAGTAATACCTTCCAACTGCCTGGATGCTAATGTGACATCTCATCCAATTTCTGCCTGTACTGAGCCAATTTCTGTAGCAAAATTCACGACAATGAGTACTAGAGTTACTGCTCTACATCATTATAATAGGCTGGCAACAAAGCTCATCCACATTTCGACAAATTTTTGCAAGAACAGTTGGACACCAAACATTAGAACAACGTATCATGGTAATAAGCGGGTCCAGAATTGCAGGGAGGAGGGTGAAATAGTATTTTAATCTTCTGCAACACTAACAATTTCCCCGGTATTCAAATTATCAGCAAGGGTTGGATTCTTATAGTCAATGAAGAATGAAGATGAACAAGAACAAGGCTGGTGCATTTACCTGCCTGACCAGAAGAGAGACGAGGTTTAATGAGTTAAGTGAGTAGAAACGTGTAAGCTCTAGAATAAAGCTATTAAATCAGAAAACCAAATTGCATGGACAACAGAAACTGCTCCAAAACTATTTCAACTCTTTTTTTTAAATATATACATTCCTCGTGAATGATTATTGGGAAAGCAATTCTTAGCAGTAACCATTTTCATCTGTGGTATACGAAGTAAACTTGTGAGTGAAACAACTGAAGATTTTTTTTTCAAATGTTTATGCCTAAATTCAACACCAAATTCAGCAAAGACCAATAATCTCAAGATGTAGTCACCATTCAACTAAGAAACTCACTTTCAAAATATTGGTTTGTAAAGCAAATTTCCCCACAGCACATTCTCCAACCATAACATTTCTGTACTAAAGAACATCAAAGGGTCTGGGAGGCAGAGTTCTCAAAGAAGATTTTACATAACCACCCGGCCTCTTTCATGACCTCTCAAATATTACTTTCCCCAACTCGTCTTGTTCAAACTGCATGATTTCCATATTGTAAATGTTATAATTTTAAAAGGGGCCGACACGAGGAGGATGAAAACCACTTGTTCATCTGAAATTTTCTTCCAAAATCTATTGCTTAAGCACAATGTAAGGCAAGAAACGGGGAAAAAGTCAACCAACACCAAGATTAAATAGTTGCATTCAGTCTATAGCTCTGGAAAATAAGCACAATCAGAATTATAGAGTGAGACTCTCAGCAGCTGCATACCCCAGTATAAGCATAGACACCAGCTTCAGTAGGTCCCACTGGACTACCTCTCCTTACAAATCTTCCCTCTTTGAAAATGTATAATAGTGGAACTCCAGTTGATAGCTCCAAAGTTATAACCTGCTTAGAGAGAAAATTTTACTTCCGATGCAAATCAGTATGAATACGAAAGATTTGCAGGAGCAGTTATATTCCCCAAAAATAAAATGGCCCTTCACCTCTTGAGTAGTTAATTTGTCCAGATACATGATGATGGATCTCAGTGAATTGCCATGGGCTGCAATCATCACATTTTTTCCAATGAAAAGTTGAGGTTCAATCTGCAAGACCCAGTATCAGCAATAACAGGTTAATTAATGACATGGATAAGGCCTTGTAAGATTTAGAAGGTTGACTGTCAGACCAGTTATCATGTCATTCCCCCACCCCCCCCAACCCAAAAAAAAAAATCCAGGAAAGTTATTAAACACCTCATTGCAGAAATACGTGACAGCCCTTTGAGCGCACATTTCCAAGCTCTCCCCATTAGGTGGGGGAATATCATAACTTCGCCGCCACTCATGAACTTGTTCCTTCCCATATCTCTCTACTGTTTCCTGTTTATTTAGACCTTGCAACTCACCATACCTACAACATTTAGAGTTTCTGCACATAAGTGTTAAATGAAGATGCAAAAACAGTAGAAAAATCAGAGAGGGCAGGGATCTATACATTCTTTCATTCAATTGCCAAGCTGTTACAACTGGAATGGATTGCCTTTTGGTCTCTTCACTGAAAATATGACCCCATGTCCTCGCCCTCTCATTCTCATCATGCAATATGATTGGCACCTAGATGCAAGCTATAAATAGATTAAAACAAAGAAGAAAATTCTCAAGAGCACTAGAGTGAAACCCATTTTCTAGAACTACAACTTCAAACTTAACATAGGCTGAGTCTAAAATTGCAGGGGACCACAACTCGTGAACGTCGCTTCAGGGTTTCTAAATCATGGAAGACGATGCTTATGAAACTGAACTAAAATATCCTAAACTATGCACCTAGCCTACCAAAATCCTAGCTGGATCTGCATGTATAAGACACCCAATAGCCTAAACTACTCGAGTATGTAATAATCATCCCTAAGAGTTAGACAGTTGACAGATGGAAAATGTATGACTATTTATTCATCTTGACTAGTCTTGCATGGCACGAGAGGGCTAAGCTTGTACCTTCTGTTGGCGGTGCTGAGTCATGGCAAGCATTGCAGTCATCTGTGCACGGATTAATGATGATGTATATATCATGTCAACAGGAATGTTGCTAATCCTTTTACCCGCTTGAATCGCCTCTTCCACACCCTTCTTGGTAAGTGGCACATCAACACTACCGGTAAATAGGTTCTTTTCATTCCACAGAGACTCCCCATGTCGAATTAGGATCAATGATGCTTCATCTGACATGACAGAGAAGACATAATCATAAGATTTCATTCTAAAAAGCTGTACAATTTTGAAGTCATTTGAGGGCACATAGCTTTGTTAAGGATTACTTATGTTTTGGAAAGAATAATATTAGAAACAGGAAAACTGATTCACAAAATTGGTTTACAGAGTAGTGTGGCTGCGTTCTGTTGGGATCTTGAATCTGGCCCACTTGTTTAAATACCCATAAAAGTTTATCACATCCCTTTGCAAATCATTTCTGTACACCGGCCTTTGTATCTTTAGCATCTAGCATTACTTGTCCAACACGTCTATGCATTTGGCATGAAGTGGGTTAAAAGATTTTTCTAAGCATAATTAAGCAAACAGAATATACACGTGCAGTCTTTAGTTGTTAAGTCCAAGAATTATATATGAGCAATGTGGCAGAGAGTGAATGTACATACTTGATTTTGTTAATGAGTCACTCAAGTTGTTCCTTGAAGGGGTAGAAATTGGATCAGAAACCGATGTTTGAGAAGCTGAAGCTATGACAGCACTGAGTTTATTTCTGCTAGATCGGCAAAGACTTCTTTCCAACCTGCCAATCTCAACCTTGAAAACTTCCAAAGATAATCTCACTGAGCTGCGCCTCAAATCTGGACAAAAGCTGGGTCTGCTACTTACATAACAACGAGGAGAAGAAGAAGAAGGTCCAAGAGATGGATTACAAACAGCAGCATCCATTCTGGAGTTACAGGATGAACCACCTACCCATTAGGACTTAGAAGACATTAAAACCGACACAGGCATCTCCTAAAGCAGACATTTTCTAACATTAGTCAAGCATATGTAAAAGATCCCATTTGTAAGATCTAACGATAAGATGGATGTGCTTCATCAAAAGGAAATTCGGTAAACAAAAGACAAAATAGAATAAACAAAGTCCTGGCAACGTCCATCAAAGATGACTATGCTGAAATCATTCTGAACTTCATGCATTCACTGGAAATACTCATCGTCATATCAAAAGAAGCAGCCGCGGAAGCACCCAATGAATTCAAGAAACCTTGAAAAAAGTACAGTAAAAAACTTTAAGCCTGTATAAGTACAAGCCAAGAAAATAAACTCACACGAACTTAGAAGCGGGAGGAACCCTTTGAAGATTCCTACACAGAGACAATCAAAGTCCGATCCCGACCGATAATTTTCAACAGAATCAAACGGAACTCAGCACAGATCGTTCAGGTACGACGACAAAACTAGGAGAGCGAGTCCTAAGATGATGCGGCCGAATATGATTCCTTTTCTGCTTTCATTCTTGCACGCACAAGGGAACATTCAACGACCCCCGCCGACATAAACAAAACAAGCGATCAACAATTCACCACCGAACCAACTAGAAAAACGATCACGAAGTACAGAGAACCAATCGGGCGAGAACCCAAAAGAAAGAAAGGGACAAGAAGAAGAAAAAGACAATCAACCCGGAAAACGAGTTACGATGCAATCATTTGGGAGTGTATCGTTTGCAGTTCTCGTCGTCTTCCGCGTCTTCTGAGAACGAACAGCTGATGCCCTGCGATGTACCGAGATCGACCTCCTGACAAGGCTAGGCTCTCTGTCTCTGTCTCTGTCTCTGTCTCTCCCGGGATGGTGGACCTTTCATATAGCGGACAAGAAAAATATAACAGCGGCGAGCTGTTGCTATTTGACTCCTGACAGTTTCCTTTTTCAGTGTTAGTCCTCCAAGTCATGTGATATATGCAATTGGGTACCTAGATCTCTCAATTTATGCAACTAGGTATTCCAACTTGCATGACAATGTGTTAGCCATGTCTCGATTTGGTGACACTTTCGATAGAAACGTTTGGGAAAATGAAATTAAGATTTTTGTGAAGTAAAAAAGAGATCTGATTTTTTGGAATTGCCTAAAGAAAGAATAAGTCAATGAAAGTTCTCTGAATTTGGAAAAATGAATTTAATTGCTCGCAAAATGAGAATGATCTAACTTAGTACAGCGAATAATGATAATGCACTTGGGTGAATAAGAAAAAAAATGCACTTTCAATTTGTTACATTGGAAAAATTACAATGGGTATCCTAAATCTTATCAGGAGAAACAGGTAGTAATAGAGAATTTTAGCCCTAAAATTGCGAAATTGCTCATTTTAGCCTTTAAGGTTCAATTTCATGTACTCATGATTTTGGTCCATTTTTTTCTATATAATCACTCAATTAAGTCAATAGAAAATCCATAAATTGCATTAATGGAGTTTAATTTGCTTAATTGGATCAAAATTGGACAATTTCTCCTCAAGTTGTATAAGTTTTCTAGAGGACCAAATTGCATAAACTTTGAACCCACAAGGACCATACAGGTTGAAACAGGCAAGAATTAGCTAGAACTGGTCAAGAATTGATCTGACTAGTCCAATTGGCTACCGATAGGGTAGGTCGGTTTAGCCCTTTGTTGGTTGGTTTTGGACCTTTGGCGACGGGCTCCGAGCTCCTCACCTTGTCAATTTTACCCTTGTGCCCTTTTTGACAATTTTGCCTATTAACTTATGAATTTTGGAAATTTGTGATTTAGTCCCTAATTAAGCCCTTAAGCGCAATTCTTATTTTAAATCCAAATTTTCACGAATCAGACCCATTCGATTGATCATATGACATGTCTTAAGCATGATTAGTCCTTTAAAAACTTAATTTGGCTAATAAATCAAGTTTTTGATTGTTGGATTAAACCGACGGACAAGATCGGCCGATTTAGGACTAGTATAAAATGCTTTTCCCTCCAAAGTTTCAATGGGGGCTCATTTGTGCAGAACTTTATCTCACTAAAATTGAAATTCTTTCTCATTTCTCTCTTTTCTCGCCTTTATCTCCTCTTTCTCTTTCTCCCTCTCTTGCTCACTTACGTCCCTCACCGTTGCACTGATTGCCGCAAGCCAGCGTCCCCGCCGACGACCGTTCATCCTCATCGACAATCCCTAGCCTCTCTCTGTCCTTGTCAAAGCCATGGCAGGTCAGGCGGTGGCTTAGATTTCCCCATCCCTTTCCTCTTCGCCGCAACATTGAAGGACACTAGTTGGACCGGCTTAAGCTCAAGCCGATTCCTCCTATTGATTGGCATCGTCCAGTGATCAGTGGAGCTTTCGATCATCGCCAGTCAGTTGCCAAGGAGATCCCCGACCTAGCTACGGTCGAGGATAGGCAAATTCGCTGTCAAAGAGGCTTCGGCAACCGTTCTTCTCACCAACGTTGAAGACCGGTCCAGTTTTCGGACTAGTTTTGTTCTGACCCAAATCGGAGCCATCGGTGACTTTGGGAGCCACTGATCACTTCCAATCAGTCCCAAAGAGAGTCCCCAACCTCGTCATAGTCGGAGATTAGCTGATCGACCGTTGGATCTCCACTGACAGCTCGATTTCCACCGACAATCTAAGATCGATCCTAACCGGACCAGTTCTGTTTGCAAGCCAAACCAGTGGTCTAGCTGCCCGTAGGTGGTCCTCAAGTGATCCAATCTACTCATCGGAGATCCATTTGGGTTTTGGTAATGGTTACTTTGTCCAATTGCGTAAAAAATCAACGAAAACGCAACAAAGGTAAAAATCTTAAACTCAAATCAATGAAGCAAGGTCAGTGTATTCGACTGAGACTAGGATTTGCGATTAGATCTATGAAATATGTTTAGATTTGAAAATTATGTGATTGATTGATAATTTGCTAAGATTGAAGATTGCTTGAAGATTGATTGAGGATGATTTTGTGGTTGATTAAGTATTATAGATGTGAATCTGTAATTTTGTATGTCTATACCTAGGTCATTGTTTGGCCTAAAGAAAGGCACTAGATAAGCTTGTTTGATCTTGATGTCTTTTAGACCTAGAAAATATGTTCCAAGACCTTTGATGTAATAGGTCGCACGCCCAAAATGAAGATCATTTGACTCTTAAAAACACCTTTAAAGTTGCTTGATTATGTAGTATTTTAGGTTCGTTTTTGGTTCTGTTCTTGTTTGCATTCTATCTTTGCTATTTTTGTGCTCATTTATGTGGTTGATTTTTGAGAGAAAATTTTTTTCACGAGATTTGTTCCAAATTGTCTCTAGTACAACATACTTTTTTTTTTTTTTTCAGAAAAGTTTTAGTGGTCAAAACCACCTAGATATGAGCCGAGGTCAATTTGCCCTACACCAATCCGAGATGCATTTTGGTGAACATGAGCATATAGATGAGTTCGGTTTGGCCTTAGGATCTTCATGAAAATTGAAATATATATCGTATGCATTCCAACAATGTATGATTCACATGATTTCATTGTTATTTGGTATGTCCATTGCATGTTTAAATTCATGTAGGTTTTGTTGCAATTAGGATGTTTAGTAACATGTATATATTTTACCATTTTCATCACGATTCATGTAATCTAATTAGGCTTTGATGTCAATGGAAAATGCTTGCCATTATGCATTCTGTATGCTAAATTTTTCATTAGATTTTTGCACGTCCCTAGGTGATCAAAATCAAGCATGTTTAGTTATATTGAGGTTATATTAGTACTTTATCATGGGTGCACTTCATCATGCTCGTTTGGAGACCAAATAGTGTATTAATGCCTTCTTGACTATTAAAATGTGTATTACAAGTTTTGTGTGCATATGTGACTTGACATGATTGAGTGTTATTTGATATGTGAACACTATGCCAATTAGGCTAGTTGCACTTTGAAATAATCAAGTATGTCATTTTAGTTTTAAATCATCTTGCATTGTGATTGACTTGTGTGATTCTTTCACATGTTGACTTAGGATTAGATGTGCGAATCTCATGCCGTTGCTGCCTTGCATAAGTGGTTTTAGGACTTATTAATGCATATTTGTGTTTTGGTTTGTTAATAACTGATGCACACAATTTTACAAATCTCAATTTTAGAGCATCGAATTGATCTAGATTGAACCCGGACTCTTTGAGGAAGTTGCAGGGTACTCTTAGATCCTTCAAGGGTCACTAGTTTCACGTAATTTGCTCATTGTTAGATCCATTTTCTATTTTTTCTAAACTAGCCTAGAACTCTGACCTAGGAGTAAATTCGGAACCCTGTTTTCACCTTTGTTTAGGCAGACTCTTGCTATTTTTGTACTAATTTTTCAATAGAGATTCTTGAGTCAGACTCTTAACAAAGTTTGATTGTCACCCTTTAATCTTCACTGTGGTGAAATTTCATGATTTTTAGACTTCATTTGGTAGGGTAAATCTTAGTTGCAATGACTTGATGTTCTATTGTTTTGTCAATTGCCTGATGCAACGATGTGTATTGTCGTATTTTTATAAAATCATGCTTAGTTTTTCTAAAGAAACTTTCTTCATAAAAGTTGTTCCATATCATGTTACACAAGCTACATAATTTTCTCAAGGGTAGATCATCAATGGGTGCCATTTAATTTTGTTGATTCAATATGCTTTGTCTGAAATATTCTATTATAGGCCTTGCTTATCTAGATCTTTTAGGACAGTTTGTGCATGGTATATCATGGCATCTTCATGAAATTTCATGGTTTTCATTGTCAAAATGTTTTTAATAAATGAATTGACCTTTCGATCATGATTTTCTCAATATTGATCGGAAATACTTGTCTTTACACAATGAAATGTTTTTGGTATATGTGATGTTTCCAATGTCTAATGTTTAGAATCTTTCAAATCCTTGATTTGAATTTGGAAAGGTTGAGGTTTGGACCACATTTAAAATGTTTGCAATATCTATGAGTGCATTTATGCGAGCCCCATACTAGCCTTGACAACTAAATGCGTTCTATAGCCAATATATTCCTTTGTCTAAATGTTTTCAAATCTTTTGAACTTTTGATTTGGCATTATGGTTGTCATGGTTTGGACTGTATTTAAAATGTTTGCAACGTCCGTAAGTGTATTTATGTGAGCTTTAGACTAGTCTTAGTAATTAAATGTGTTGCATAACCAAGATGACCTTTGTCTCAAAATTTTGTTTCCCTTTTCTCAACATTTCAAACTCATCTTTTAAGCATCACATGTACCATTCATGCATGAAATCATCTTATTCAATAGAAATACTTGTATTTGTGATTGGCGCATGACCATTGAATAAGTGACTTGCCGATGGTTTACTCAATTGATTAATTGGCTGAGAAATAAGGCTCAATGGCTTGCCTTTGTGTTTAATTCATGCCAATGCATGTAGATTTTAGATGTGTGTTAGCTATGATGCTTGATGTAGAGGGAAAATCTTGGGGATTTGTTTAGAACTTCTTTTTAGGGACTTATAAGCATTATTGGCCATGTGAGAACACAAATGGTCAATACTGACTATAGCTCATAAAATGACTTAAGTAGATGTCTAAAGGGACCTATGCATGAATTGCAAAAGTCGATACCTACGCATGAATTGCAAAAGTTGATCTCGAGGCCCTATTTGTTCACTTGTGTATAACACTGTATCCTTGGTTGTGGTTGATTGTTCCTGTGCTTTTGATTGTTTTGACGTGTATGAGTGTTTCTTTTTATTATTTGTACCTAGCTTAGGTTTAGGGTAGGATTAGATTAGGACCCTGAATATGGAGTTGATGCAAAAATGGTGGAAGGTCGATGTCCATTTCAATCATATTTTTATACCATTCATCCCTAACATATGTTTTAGGTTTCTTCATTTGTATAAACACCCAACGAGTTGTGGGTTCTTTCATTTTCTTTCATTCTCTTTCTTTTTATTTCTTTTAAGTTTTAGGACTGTATGATAGATTTACCACTTCACTTGGTTGTTTACTTATCGCCTTGTACTTTAAATTCAATTGCATGCTTTCTTTTATCTTTCTTAGAAATAGAATAGCACGGAATGACCATCCACGCATGATCACTTAGTTTAGGTTAAACAATTCTGAAAAAGTAAAAATAAATGCATGGACATCTTAGGTATTATGACATACTGTTAGGTACCGGAATGGCGTTAATAGAAATATTTGCGTAACCCAAGTCCCCGAACCTAAATATTTAGTTGTGTAGAAATTGAATGACAACTCCCGATCCTCAATTGGATTTTCTAGTTGACCCTAAAAAATGAAGCTAATGGTGACTTCTATCTTATTTTTTTCATTATCTCAAACAACTAGATTGTTTAATAAACCCGTCGTGAGGGGTATGAACCTTAGGAAAAGGTTCACAATCGTAATTTAGCATATTCAAAATGGTGATGTGAAAAGATGAAGTGATGTCATCTTTAGTAGATGTACATCTTGAGAGGGCTATTATAGTTGTCAAAATACCCTTGAACTCACCTTTACGTCCGGTTTCTTTCAACACTTAAAATCATCAATCAAGACATATCATGATGTCGAGATAGAGTCATGACACCTTCCGCTGTCACGTGAGATATGAGTTTGGGAAGCTTGCGACCATGTGTGAGGGAACTTACAAATTCTTTGTCTTGAAATGTGAGGTGATGATGCATTTGTGGATGTGAACCATAAGAAAACTCTCATGGTCAAGTACTCCTAAATCCGCCCTTTTCCCTCTCCTTCATCTAAGGTGAAGGCAAGAATTGGGTTGCAACAACTGTTTGCAAATCATGTAGAATTGATTCGAACTCCCTAATTAAGGCTAAAAATGAGAATCCACATTTTGGCATGCTCGATCTTCAAAATTGATTGAATGAGTGAATGTGTAATGATATCTAGATGAAATGTTGTAAAAGGAACCCAGCTTAATTACGACTAGAATGAAACTAATTTTATTTTTGACCAATTTTGAATCTAAAACCGAAAAAAATCTGAAAACAATGTTCTTAATCGATTTCCGCCAAATTTTCGATACTAAAGTTAACTTGGAATTGGAATGAAGAGATTTGTGGATTTTTATATTTTTCCAAAATTTTGGTCAAACGTTTGACAAAAAGTCAACAATTTAGTTGACTTTTCCAAAAATGTTAATTTTTGGTCAAATTTTTGAAGTTTTTGAAAACTAATGTGACTCAACTGCCATTAAAAGTAAAAGAGATCTTTTTAAGCAAAAATTCAATTATTGATTCGATGATAAAAAATTAACTCAAAAGTTAACTATTTGACTTTTTGGATTTTTGATAAAAATAAGTAAGAAATTGCTCAACAATGACAAGACAAAAAAAAAAAAGAAAAGAAAGATGAAACTTTTTGATTTGAGAAATGGGCTTCATTGTGATAAAAAACCTTAATATCGAATGTTTTACTTTTATTGATGTGTTGGCTAAAAATTAAATGTCAACAATTTATTGTATTTTTCAATTCAGTCTTAAACATTTCAACTTTACCAATTGACTCATAAACCTTTTCAATTTTTGCTAATCAAGTCCTAAATCTTTTCACTTCCAATTGAGTCCATCCGGTGAATTTTGGCTAGAATTCATTGACATGGATGCCAACCTGCCCTACGTGGATATGGCCAGGTGTTGATGTGAACAAATTTCATTTTAAATAATTTTAAATAATTTTTTATGTTTTTAATTTCTTTTTTTTTCTTTTTTTTCTTTTCTTTTATTTTTTTCTTTGGCTAATTGCCCAGCCTTCGGCGATTGGCCAAAGGCCATGACTAGGAAGGGTTGACCTTGCGGCCTCAAGCGAGGTCACCCTGCCGAGATCCGGCGAGGGGCGACCTCGCTAGCCTTGGGTGAGGCTAGCGAAGGTCGGCCTCGCCAAAGGCTAGCGGCCACCTCCGGCCATGGGGAGGCTCGCCCTCGCTGATCTAGTGAGGGCAAGCCTTCCTCGAGGCTAGTGAGGTCACCCTCGCCCAATACTAGCGAGGTTGACCTCACTTGAGGCTTGCGAGGTCGACCCTCGTTGGTTGTGGCTTTTGGCCGATCGTTGGAGGTTGAGTGACTCGCCAAAAGAACAAAAGGAAAAAAAAAAAAAGATATAAAAAAGATTTAAAAACATTAAAAAATTAAAATAATTTGAAAAATATTAAAAAAATTGATAAATTTTGTTAGTGTCAGCTAGTTATATTACATAGGACGGGCGGTATCCATGTTAGTGAATTCTGGCCAAAATTGATTGGATATGCTCAATTTGCAAAATGTTGAAAGGTTTATGATTCAATTGAAAATTTATGATTAAATTGACAAAAATGTAATAGGTTTAGGATTTTTTGGACAATTTTCTCAATTATATTGACAAAACGTCAAAATTTTTAGGATTAAATTTGGCAAATCATCAAAAATTTAATGACTATAGAGTTTATAACTGAATTAATTGTTATACAATATGTTTGGGACATTTTAGACAATGATTCCCGTGTCATCATCTCAAAAGAGTAACATCAATAATTTATCATCCTTGAGAGTATTATATACAAAACTTATTCAAAATGTATATGAATTATCAAACTTGAATTTTCTCATTGGTCCTTCAATTAGCAATCCTCAATTAATGCTCCATTTAAAAACCATCATTTAATATAATTAATCAATGGAAAATATTCTCATTTTCATCAATAATTTTTGTCGAAATACTTTCGTAAACAGTGAAATTATTTTTCATTAATTCATTTTTTTAAAGAGTACAACTATTATTTTTAGAAAAATATTTTCCAAACCATTCATTTTACATGAAACAAATAGAGGCTAATATAAAAAATAATGCATACAATTAGTGCAAAGAACTTTTCCCCATTCAATAGTGTATTAGACCGGTTGTGTATTGTGTAAAACGGTCTTTATATACCATTGATGTTTTCTATACTTACTCTCAAAATAAACATGTATCAAGAAACATTTTACACTTCTCACGTTAGCAATTAAAAGTGTCAATTCACCTCATTGATAATGGGGGGAATCATCAAGGCTTGGTATGATCCGGTATCACTTAAATACGTATTTATAATATGCTTTATATATATAATCTCTCTCCATCTATTGATTTAAGTCTTTTTAGGTTACACATTCTAATAAGTTGAATAAGTTGAATTATACAATCGTGTCTTCTAATTGCGGTTTTGTTGATGTAGAAATGATATGATCCTCTTCCTTCGTCTCTCTTGCGTGCAAGTATGCGATTGTTTCATGTATTGGGAACTCAGAGAGGAGTAATTTACAATCCACAAACTTTTGTATTTTTAATAGAAAAATCTAACTAACTCTACCTTAAACCTTGTAAAAGTATTCAGAGAAATCCATGTATGTGACTTAGATCGATCACTCTGGTTCATTGTTTATAATTGTACATTGACACAAATAACTGTATCAATTAATCCACAACATCTTACGAATTTTTAGAATCTAAATATCTCTCATCCACGTTATTTGACTTATAATGTGAATGATTGTGGAATCTTTATAGATGTTATCTTTTTTTCAGATATTGCAGAGTAATTTATCAAATTCTTTTTGTGCACACAAAGTTGTTACTCTTTTTTAAATTACACAAGTTGCTTTTGGAAAATTCATAGCACACCATATCGAAGACGTTAAATTATTCATAAATATTTAGATTTGAGTTTATATAACAATTTTAGCTTTTGAAAAAGTTTATCCTGATATTATTGCTAACTCTAGAAAATAGGTGAAAGATATCATTCAAATTTTACCAAAAGTATTCGTTATATTATTCATAAATATTTAGATTTGAGTTTTAAATTAATTGTAGCTTTCTAAAAAGTTTATCCTGATATTATTGCTAACTCTAGAGAATAGGTGAAGGATGTCATTTAAATTTGACCAAAAGTATGTGTCACATTGATAGCTAGAAAATGCATGTGATGCTCGTGTTGGATTAACATTGGCTTTTACTATATTGTCACGGTATAAAAAGATATAAATGACCATGATTGATCCATTAATGATCGACCCTCAACCTATCTCTTGAAATACTAGGGTTTTCTTGAGTGTTCTAGAATACTCATGGGGTAGGCGGAGTAGGTGGATGCTGGGGAAGATGTTATCTTGATCGTTAGATCCAGAGGAGATCTACCGCTATGGTTAGCCTTGTACTTATATATAAGGGCCTTCTCCCCTTCATTTGTTTTTCATTCACAAGTGAAATATATTATAGAGCTTCTCTCTAGAGTTTATGATTTAGGAAGAAATTCCTAAGACTACACGGGTTAGGGAATGTTAAATCGAATGATTGGTGACAATATACTAGGCGATTAATTCATTAAATAATTATTTATCATGTAATTTGGACAACATCACCTATTGGCTATTATTTCATTAAATAATCATTAAAGAGTCCAGTGAATGTACAGTTTTGGATTTGCTTTGAATTGCAAAAAAAAAAAAAAAAATAGACTAAATATAGGCTTATCTATTACCCCAACAAATTCGAATTTCAAATCAATTTAATTGACATGTTTCGATTATCTTTAGCATTATTTTGATTTTAGTTTATTATGATCTTTAACAGATTTTGATTTTCAAATTTTTGCATAACTATTGCTATTATCTCAAACATAATTTGATTTACAAATATCAACTGATATTTTATCATCACTAACTGATCAGATGGCCTATAATTTTTTTTTTTTACTCTCTTTCCATATTTTTCCTTATCTTAGTTACTATATTCTAGCAGCATGTCTATGCATTACATGGTTTTATGTCCACATCACCATAAGTGATTATTAGCATACATAATATCATAGTAATATTGCATGATTTATTTTCATAAGTAGAAGCACACTATTTTTTAAAACAATTTATAGACTTTTTTTTATACGGGTTTTTAGGTGTGTATTGGAGAATGGGCACACTTGTTATAAGATAGAAACGACTTGATATAATTTGACAGTATTATAGATCATAAATGGATGTATCTATGAATTTTAAGATTAATTACTTATGGTACACATGCTCTGCATTTGGATGCCAATTAGAATTGACAAATCACGTTGGAATTTTATATTAGAGTGACACAATATAATATTATGATGAGCAAAAGCCATAAATCCAGCAGCGCAGATTATAATCTCCTCTCCAACACTGGCCAGTCTTTCCACGGGTAAATAATTGAAAGTGGCATGTCAATTTTTTTTTTTCACTCCATGGCTTTTGTAGAGAAGATGATGATGTCTTATTGACTAATAGGAGCTGAGATATGGTAGGTACATAGTATTGGAATGACCCTGTCTCCATCATATATGATAGGCAAGGATATACTAAGACGCTAGAGGATGCCGTAACCGATGTCCTCAAAACCAGTATATTAATGCATCCCTTAGCAATTTCATGAAAAATCTCATGGTTAGCCTCAAATTTACACGAGTCCTGTTCATCGATAAAATTTTGCATTGCCCTATAGCCTAACGGTATGTCAAATGCATTGAGTTAGGTGATGTCATGTGATAATCACCTAATATCTCACCTATTAGGAGAAACTATCTAAAGAAACGCACTCACGAGGTGTTGATTACCGGAGAGAACCCTAAAGAGAGAGAGATCACTACATTAGGAAAATTACTTTCGTTATAACCCTTTCAAATTATCCGTGAGATTCTAAAATGGTCTTTTTTACGTGGCATTTGAATGCCTTACAAGATTTCATTACATTAGAAATAAGATTATATCGTTAATCAACTATAAAAAAAAACGGTTAAACCTTTAATCTTGGTAGATGGAAATGAAAATAAGAGTTGAGGATATGAATGGGACACCACAAGCGGATGAGAGTTGGCTTGGGCCATCTAAATTTTCAGATTGGTCCATCATCTCTTATCCTCAAGAGTCGATGCCTTGGCCTAGCCGTTTCTTCACCATGTTCTGGGGAATCTGTCCCAAGTAGTCTCATGTAATTCTTTTTATTCTTTTCTTTTTTGGGTATCTTTTTCGCATATTTTCTCGCATTTGGACACTACACAAAATTTCAATTCCCAGAATAGAAAAAGAATAGGAATGCCTTTGGTGTGAACCACAAACTTTTTATGACATATGATTTCTTTTAATTTTTTAACAATTTTTTAGATTTTTCTTTTTTCCCTCTCTCCTCCTTTAGTTGGCGGCAGCAATCGGTGGGCGGCAGCAATCGGCGACTGGCAGCAGCGATTGACAGCCAGCAATTGATGGCGGCAACTGGTTAGAAGAGAAAAATGAAAAAAGAAAAAGAAAAAGAAAAAGACTTATTCCATAAATTGTTTCCGCGAATAAGAAGCTATTTTTTTCTAGTTCTTATTTCTATTCCAAATCTATTCCTCGGCTACATTTCTACTCCGAACAATAGAAAAATTAGTTGACACTATCAAACGGATTTCTATTTATTTATTTATTTATTTTGAGGAACAAAAGAATAAAGGAACAGAAAAATTGGAATAGTGATCAGTCACCTTGCAATTTCTCAATTAGTGGTAACGAAGAAGATCACCGAGCATGCTTTCTGTTTGGGACGAAAGAATCGTGACACACGCGAAATATGTCAAGTTAATATCGTTAAATGGCACTCAAAACCTATAGGCATGAATGTCAACTGTGGAGATTACTTGGAGACACATAGTGAATCCGTTGTCGAGCAAAACAAAGTGTCGGTATTTGAGATAGACAGAGCGCTTCACAACCTCTTCTCAATAAGAATGAGGCTATGACTCTTCAATGGCGACCCCAAGAAACAACCTTTTGGCTACCTTTCGATGACATAGGCTTGGATCAGTCTACTCCCAAAAGCATCAAGATTTGGCTCTCGACGCTGCTCGAAGCGGCATTGTGCTTCTGAAGAAGCAAGAAAAGCGTCTGTCTCTTCAGAGATCGGATTCCATGTCGCTTGCTGTAATAGGCCCCAATACCAGCAATGCGTTGATGCTGCTCGGCAATTACGTGGACCGCCGCGCAAGTCGGGTTGTGACGATGTAGCATGTTGGTCGCCATCGATTGCCCAGGCCGTGGAAGTAGCAAAAGCAGCAGATCATGCGGTGCTGATCATGGGTTTAGATCAAACTCAAGAGAGGGAGTCAATCGTGTGGACTTGGTCCTCCCGGCAGTCATCAGGAGCTCGTCACGGCTGTCACCCAAGCTGCAAAGAAGCCGGTCATTTTGGTGATTCTTTGTGGAGGTCCTGTTGACATTAGATTTGCCAGAGATGATCAAAACATCAGAAACATCTTGTGGGCGGGATATCCTGGTAAGGCTGGCGGGATGGCGTTGTCAGAAATCATCTTTGGTGAACATAATCCCGGTAAATGCCTCATCGTCATATAAAAGGAGCAGCTGCGGAAGCACTCAATGAATTCAAGAAACACTGAAAGAAAGGTTAAAAACTTCAAGCCCGTATAAGTACAAACCAAGAAAATAAACTCACCCAGAACTTAGAATCGGGAGGGTCCATTTGAAGATTCTTACACAGAACAATCAATGTCTGGTCCCACCGAAAATTCTGACAGAACCAAACGGAAGTCGCCACAGATCTTTTAAGGTATGATGACAAAACGAGGAGAGAGCGAGTCCTAAGATGAAGCGGCCGAATACCATTCCTTTCCTACTTTCATCTGTTTTTATCCTTATTGCATGCACAAGAAATCATTCAACGACATGCCAGCCAACATAAATAACACGCTATCAACAATTTTCACCGTCCCAACAAGAGAACGATCACGAAGTACAAAGAATATCAATCGCGCGAGACCCAAAAGAAAGAAACAAGAAGAAGAAAAACAATCAACCCAGAAAACGAGCTACGATGCAATCATTTGGGAGGGTATCGTCTGCAGCTCTCGCCGTCTTCCGCGTCTCCTAAAAGCGAACAGCTGATGCCCTGCAATGTTTTGAGATCGACCTCCTGACAAGGCTAGCTCTCCGTCTCTCTGTCCCCCTCTTCTCTCTCCCAGGTTGGTAAGACTTTTATATGGCGGACAAGAATAATAAAACGGGGGCGAGCTGTTGCTATTTGACTCTCGACAGCTTCTTTTTCCAGCGTTTTAGTCCTCCAAGTTACGTGATATATGCAATTGGGTACTTAGATCTCTCAATTTATACAACTGGTAACCCCAACTTGCATGACAATGTGTTAGCCATGTCTCAATTTGGTGACACTTTGAATAGAAGCGTTTGGGAAAATGAATTAAAATTTTCGTGAAGTGAAAGAGATTTGATTTTTAGGAATTGAGTTAAGAACGAATAAGTCATTGAAAGTTCTCTGAAATCTGGGAAAACGAAATTGACTACTCGCAAAATGAGAATGATTTAACTTATTATAGAGAATAATGATAATGCACCTTTAGTTTGTTAAAATGGAAAAATTACGACGGGTATCCTAAAAATTTATCAAATGAATGTGTTTGAATCTTAAAATGTTCATTTTGTGTATTTAATTTTTGAAACTTTTTCTTGTTTCTCTTTTAGTCATTTCATTAATTTTGTTGGCTTTTCTTGGATGAAAATATATGTGGCAATTCTTTATTAATTTTCCATTTTTTTTTTGGATCATAATACAGATTTGAGAACCAAGATAAGAGTTAATGCAACTAGTCTGGAGAATATCCAACAATAGTTTCCATTGAATGAATAATTGATCTGAATCCTAAAAACAATCTTCTATATCTATTTACAAATGGTTTGTGTATTATGTATTGTGCACCGGTTACAAAACCCAACTTCCTCATTCACGTGTTCCCACTCCAGCCCCTAACAATAGTTGGTAGCACATGAGGCAAAAAAAAAAAAAAAAAAAAAAAAAATTGAAATAAAAATAAGGTAAAGATTGGGAGTGGTGAAGCTAAAGCCCTAGAAATTGCTCTGTGCAAGAGAATTTATCTGCAAGGTCTTTTATCGAGGGTGGGTTTGGATTTATCTATTAGGCTCTAAGAATTAGAGATTGTCCCCCCCCCCCAAAAAAAAAAAAAAACAAAGAATATATAGTAAGAAAGGTATTTATTTGGGCCCTAAATATGCATCTATGAACATACAAAATTTGCATGGTCAATCCCTTCAATATTTAGAATCTTTCCAATCAAGTCCTCCCAATTCCCCTTTCCGATTCCAGCAAATTGAAACTGACATGTCTAGTGATGCTAGGCAAAAGTCTAATGTGGAAATAATCAGTGCCATTATAAAATGAGAAGTTGTTGAATATTTGATTAATCGTATCATGATTTGTTGTAATTGCAATTTGGTCTCCAAAAATCCCTTACAGCATGAATTTCCCAATTGAAGAATGAAGAACTCAATAGAAATTTTTTTATGGATTTGACAACTTAATTATATAGATAGACAGTTCAAGAATCACATCATATTGGTAAAAAAAAAATGTTCAAGGACTAAATGTGTACTTTGTGATTATAAAAACATTGTTGAGCAAATTATCTTTGAAGTTCAGCGTGACAATCATTTTCAACTAAGATGTTAAACCAGACGCCTATAACTGATGTAAACAATACAACTACCTCTTTTAAGTCTTAATACTTGTAATTGATAAAATTAGGTTCATATGTTTGAAGGAAAATTGTTTCCAAGAAATTGCAACATTATGGTCTTTGGATCGCAAAAAACTAATCCATTTATGGAAAATATTTTTGATAAACTGAAAACAACAGGTTTAGATTTGAAGGAAATCAATTTTCCTAAACCACAAAATAGATGAAAATTAACTGCTTTCTTTAAAAAATATTTTCATGAAAAATATTTTCCTTTATCATAATTTTTTCAGTGAAACAAATACACCTTCAAACTATAGAAGTCTTTCGTTAGAGCAATTAAGTTCTAAGCTTTTGCTAACCGTGCGGTTAAGTCTTTAATTTATGTGAAAATCACAATTTAAGGCTGTCTTGATTGCGCCAATGAAAGCACATCAGAGCTGATTGTATCGTGTACATAAAGTTTAGCACTTTAGCATTTTCTACTTAGTGATTCTTGCTTTGCCACTATCTTGTTAGATCGAAGCTCAAACATTATACCAAAAAGAAAACTAAGAAAAATGGATAGTTTGTTGTCATGTACATTAGTTCCTTTATTTTATTATTATTATTTTTTTAATGGAATACGTGTATTTTCATTAGCTTTCCCAAAATTTCTCATCGGATTTTTGGCCGATGGGACCCTAGTGATGACTGATGGCCGTCGCCAAGATCCAAGCGAGGGCTATGATGCCCTCGCCAGTCAATAGGCGAGGGTCCTATGGCCAATGAGTGCTAGGGCCCAATGATCCAATTAGTAGAAAATTTAATGAAGGAAAAAAAGGAAATAAAAATAAGAAAAATTTTAAAAAATTTTAAAAAATTACAAAAATTATTCACATTAGCACTAGTCGTGACGGACTATTGCATTGGTGATATTTTTCTAATATTTGTCAAAAGGTTTTATTAACAAATCGTCAAAAGGTTTATGACTCGATTGACAAAATTAAAAAGTTTACAACTGAATTAATTGTTATATAATAGGTTTATGACATTTTAGACAATGATTCTTGTGTAATCATCTCAAAAGAGTAACATCAGTAATTTATCATCCTCGAGAGATTTATATCCGAAAACTTAATCGAAATGTATATGAATTATCAAACACGAATCTTCTCATTGGTCCTTCAACGAGACATCCTCAATTAATGCTCCATTTAAAAACTATCATTTAAAATAAATAATCAATGAAAAATATTTTCATTTTCATCAATAATTTATGTCTAAATACTTTCTTCATTTTTGTAAGCAACACAAATGATTGTTTTTAGAAGAATATTTTCCAATTATTCATTTTAACAGACCCTAAATTAAAGAATAATAGAGCATACATTAGTGTAAATAACTTTTTTCCTGATTCAATGGTGTATTAGACTGCGCTCGTGTATTGTGTAAAATGGTCTTTATATACCATCAATGTTTTCTATGCTCACTCTCAAAATAAACATGTATGAAGAAACATTTTACAATTCTCACAATAGCAATTAAAAGTGTCAATTCACCTCATTGATAATAGGGGGAATCATCAACGTTCGGTATGATTCCGTATCACTTAAATACGTAATTATGATATGCTTTATATACAAATATTCTCTCTAATAAGTTTTTTTTTTTTTTTTAGGTTAGACTTTCTAATAAGCTGAGTCAATTGAATTATATAATCGTATCTTCTAATTGTGAATTTATTGATGTAGAAATGATATGATCCTCTTGTGCGCAAGTATGCGATTGTATCACGTAATGGGAACTCAAAGAGGAGTAATTTACAATCCACAAACTTTTGTATCTCCAATAAAAAATCTAACCAAGTCTACCTTAAACCTCGTAAAAGTATTCAGAAAAATCCATATATGTGACTTAGATCGATTACTCTGGTTTAGTGTTTATAGATCAAAGATGTTATATTATTCATAAATATTTAGATTTGAGTTTATAATTTAATTTTAGCTTTCTAAAAAGTTCATCCTATTATTCTTGCTAACTCTAGGAGATAGGTGAAAGATATCATTCAAAATTTATGAAAAGTATACGTCACATTGGTAGCCAGAAAATATGCATGCGAGGGTCGTGTTGAATTAACATTGGCCTTTTCTATATTGTCACAGTCCAAGAAGATGATACATACTAGTGGGTTTTTATACGAAGGACGGTAACTGATCCATGAATAACTGACCTTCAACCTATCTCCCAAGTTCTAAAGTTTTCATGAGTGTTCTAGTATATTTTTGAGAGTGGGCAATACATTAATTTTGTATATGGTAGTTAGGGAGATGTAAATTCCACCGTTAGATCCAAACAAGATCTACAGTTACGGTTAGTCTTGTACTCGTATATATAGGGCCTTCTCCCCTATCTTATTTACAAGTGAAATACATTAAAGAGATTTATTTCTTAGAAAAAAAAAATTTATAATCTGCAATTTTTAGGAAACACTAAATCGATTGAATAATCATTTAGCATCTAATTTGCACAACATCACCTTCTATTTTCTTTATACAAATAGTAGATCCATGAAGTTTCAATCAATTTTTTCTATAAATAAAAAAACTAAACATGATTGATGATTGATATGGTTGGATTTAAGTTGTTGTTGATAAATAGAATATTTAAATGATTTTTTGATATTTTAGAAGATAATAATCTAAACAGAAAATTTTAATTATAGGAGATATTGTATAATGGATATAACTTTTTCCCTTTAAAAAATAATTTTTTTATAAAGTTGCAATTAATCATCTTTTTTCCTGATAAATAGGAAGGCTTCTCTTATTTACCGCACATTAAATAGAAGAATGGATAGATAAATGTATGGGTAGACTTGATAATTCATTTATCTTTGGTTATAATATAACATTGTATAACATAATGGAAGATTGTGTTGGAAAGATTTAAATGTTACGTCTATTCAATATTGGTCAAGTTATATATTATATGCTTAGCAATAAAATAACAAAAACATTTCTACGCTATATTCTTGGAAGATATCATTGAAAATTTTTTAAAAATTTAGATTTCAGAAATCTAAATTCCAACTGAAGTTGATTTGCAAAATCTTTTCATTCTCCATTATAAATACAGTACTCTGTATTTCTTAGCCCTCTTTCGTTGAGTGAGAAGATGGCGAAAGTTTGTTACCTCATTTTCATTTCTTTTTTCTGGCATTGGCGAATTGTCAGCGAGATCTTCCTTCTCCGTCATGTTCGTCGTTTGTATCAAATTCTAGTTGTTCTCAGATCATTTATGGTATGATCGACTGCATATCTTTCTTGAGCGTGGGCGGTGTTGCGTCTGAAGCCGACCGCTTCGTGTTGCTCTGGCTTAAAGTCGGTCTTAAAAGCAGATGCCGATTGTATCTGTCAAGCCATTAGAGAAGCCCCTCAAATGGGCATCGCACTGAATATGACGAGAGCTGCTGAACTACCTTTTGAATGCGGAGTCTCTCATTTTTCCGTCTCAAAAATTTGCGGCTGTAAATGTGTTTATTGTTCTTCTCACAAGTTTAGGGTTTATGCCTTTTCCATTGATACTAATAATGCTTTGTGCACTTCTTGCAGTTTCAGACTCTCCAGAAGCTCCCCAGTTTCGGATTCTCCAGAAGCTCCCCCTGGTAAATTGTAACGTAGAAATGCGCTGGTTTTTTTTTTTTTTTTTTGGGAAAAATTTTTTTTTAGGCGATCGGGCATTTTATTTGGTAAAATTGTATAAATGACATAATTTTATTGATTAATACAGCTAGGTCGCCAAAATCATCTCCGAAGAAAGCGGTGGCGGCTCCCACTCCATCACCTCGGCCAGCGGTAGCACCGCCAAAGAAGGCTCCCACTCCATCACCAGCAAAGAGTCCCGCTCTTTCACCACCACCGACCAAGACTGCTCCAGCTCCGAAACCACCTTCACCACCCAGGACAAAAACTGCTCCAGCTCCGAAACCGCCAGCAACCAAGACACCCATTCCATCACCCAAGTCACCAGTCTCGTCACTGCCAAAAGCCAAGAGTCCTGCTCCATCTTCCCTAGGTGCTGGAGGAGGGCTTACTCACGTTCCGGCACCAGCCCCTGCAAACTTAAATTCTGGATCATTTTCTTTCAATGCTTGCTTTGCAGGTGTCTTTAGTCTTTGCGCGATTTATCTTTTATTTATTACAGTTTGAGATTAAGCTTGTAGTTCTTGGAAATTGTCATTTTCATTGGTTTTGCCCATGTGAAGTTTTCTTTGTTAGCATTTTGCTTTTGCTTTTCATAATTGTGCATTGTATTACTCTAATATAAAATTAGACCGTGATATGTCAACACTAATTCGCATCCAAATGCGTCCTACAAAATAATATCGAGTGTAATTTGTCAACACTAACGATCTATAATATTGTCAAAATTAAATCAAATTGTTTTTATCTTTTTTGATATACACTAAAAACCATTTAAAACAAAATTCCGAGATTTTTTTTTTTTTAAAGTAGTGTGTTTCTACTTATGCAAATAAATCATATAATATTACTATAATTTTGTATATGCTAATAAATCATTTATTGTGATCGTGCACATAAAATCGTAGACCATTTGATATAAATTATCAGCTAATATTTATAAATCAAATTGTGTTCGAGATAATAGAAACAGTTGCACACAACTTTGAGAATCAAATCGGTTATGATCATAACAAACTAAAATCAAAATAGAGCTTGAGAATAAAAATTCGTTAAAGATCATAACAAACTAAAATCAAAATCAGTTAAAAATAACAAACTCAAAATAGAACTTGAGAATCAAAATCTGTTAATGATCATAACAAACTAATAGTGCTAAAGATAATCAAAATGAGTTAAAATGATTTGAAATTTGAAATTTATTAAGGATAACAGATTATATTTAGTTGTTGCAATCCAAAGCAAATCCAAAACTATATATCTGCCGGATTTACTAATTTCTTTTACATTTCTTAGCGTGGTCTATTTCAACATACATTACAAAAATGAATAAAATGAATTGCTATCATTTGTTCAACACTTGTAAAATGAGATGTCAAACCACATTTTTTTTTTTTTTTTTTTTTTGGCTTTTCTTCCGGTTTAAAGAAAATTTGAATTTCATTTGAGATTATATTCACGTTATTAAAACTCTGAATATTAGTATTTACCTCCTTAGAGACAACAAAGTTTTATTGATTCCAATGTTTATGTGACGTGTCATGATACTAAAAAAGTCAATTCAATAAATTTATCATTTTGAGTGATCTATATCCCAAAACTTATTCAAAATCAACATAAATAATTAAACGTGAATACCCTCAAATGTGGTCCCTAGTGATCCTCCAAATGTGGTACTAATATGAGAAGAAATAGAGCACACAAGTGGCCTTATCTACCATTGATTTGAAAATTATAATTATCCGCTTTCTGAGATGAGTATAAAGTCGCTTAGTAAAAAAATTTTAAACACCAATGTATGCTATAATTACTCTTAAAATAAACTTGTCTAGAGAAACTTTTTACACATTTCCCATTAACTTCTTGAGTTTCCAGTTCACCTCATTAATAAGAAAGGAATCATCAATGTTAAGTATAATTCTATACCGCTTAACTATATGATTACGATGTGCCTTCCACACATATAGTCCCCCTCCACCCACTACATAAAATTTGTACAGTGGACATTCTAACCATCTAAACCAATTAAAAAAATATATATTCTAGAGGAAATTCGAGAAAACTCTTACATGTTTGACATTTTCATTGGTTTTACCTATGTGAAGTTTTCTTTGTTAACATTTTCCTTTTGCTTCTCGTAGTTATGTATTGTGTCACTCTAATATAAAATTAGATTGTGATTTGTCAACACTAATTTGCATCCAAATGCATTTTACAAAATAATTTTCAATCTTCAATATTTATAAATTATTCAAAGAGCATGTGTACCATAAGTAATAAATCTTATAATTCATGCATACATCCATTTAAGATCTATAATACTGTCAAAATTAAATCAAATTGTTTTTATCTTATAATGACTGTGCTCATTCTCCAATATACACCCAAGAATACGTTTAAAACAAAATAGTCTAGAAATTTTATAAAAATATAGTGTGCCTCTACTTGTGCAAATAAATCATGTAATATTACTATAATTTTGTATATGCTAATAAATCATTTATGGTGATGTGCATATAAAGCCATGTAATGCATAGACATGCTACTAGAATATAATAACTAAGATAAGGGAAAAAAAATGCAAAGAGAGTCAAAAAATCGCAAGCCATTTGATCAGTTAATGATAAAATGTTAGTTGATATTTGTAAATCAAATTATGTTTGAGATGATAGCAACAGCTGCACGCAAATTTGAAAATCAAAATCTATTAAAGATTATAACAAACTAAATTCAAAATAATACTAAAAATAATCGAAACATGTGAGTTAAAATGATTTGAAATTGGAAATTTGTCAGGAAATTTGTCAGGAATAATATAAGCCTATATTTAGTCTATATTTGGTTGTTGTAATATCCAAAGCAAATCCAAAACTGTATATTCGCCGGACTTGCTAATTTCTTTTACATTTCCTAGTGTGGTCTGTTTCAACATACATTACAAAAAAGGATAAAATGAATTACTGTCATTTGTTCAACACTTGTGATATGAGATGTCAAACCACTTTTTTCTTTGGCTTTTATTGCGGTTAAAGAAGATTTGAGTTTCATTTGGGATCGTATTCACCTCATTAGAACTTTGATTATTAGTATTTACCTCTTTAAAATTAGGAGACAACAAAGTTTTATTTATTCTGATGTTAATGTGGCGTGTCATGATCCTACAAGAATCAATTCGATAAATTTATCAATTTTGAGATTTCTATATCCCAAAACTTATTCAACATCAACATAAATAATTAAATATGAATAGCCTCAAATGCGGTCCTTAGGGATCCTCTAGATGTGGTACTAAAATAAGAAGAACTAGAGCACACAAGTGGTCTTACCTACCGTTGATTTGAAAATTATAACTATCCACTCTCTCATTTGAGTATAAAGCCGATTGAGTACAAATTTTTTTTTTTTTTTAAAAACCAATGTATGCTGTAATTACTTTTAAAATAAACCTGTCTAAAGAAGCTTTTTACACTTTTCCCATTAACTTCTTGAGTTTCCAATTCACCTCATTAGTAAGAAAGGAATCATCAATGTTAAGTATAATTCTATACTGCTTAAATATGTGATTATAACGTGCCTTCCACACATATGGTCCCCCTCCACCCACTAGATAAAATTTTAACCAACTAAAACAATTTTTCTAAAGAAAATTCAAGAAAACTCTTACATATATATCAAACAAGCTTTGGGAGTTCATCAAAATAAAAAGTATAATGGCGATTCGCCAGTTGATATTAATATGATGTAAACAACAAATTATTACATATAAGAAACGAAATGAAATTACAAATATAAAGCCAAATGAAGTGCGAGATTATAACTAAGAAAAGAAATGCACCACATATTGTGGTTAGTGTAGAGACCAGGCTCGTTTCTTGCGCAATCCATGCTTGACCTTCTGTGTCTTCTCTTCCTCCTCCTTCCTTCTCAACTCTTCCCGTTTTTTCCTCTCCTTTTCCTTCCTCCTCTTCAACTCCTCCAGCCAAGATGCTCTCTTCCTTGGCTCTCTTCCTCTTCTCTTTTTCCTCCCTCTTCCTCCTCTCCCTCTCCTTGGCTTCCCTCTCTTTCTCCTTTTGCTTCGCTTTCCTCTTCTTTTCCTTCTCCTTCTTCAGTTCCTCCCCGGTGGGCTCTCTTGAAATGGTGAAACACATGGTCTCGTGAAAAAAAGCAAATGTTTTGTGGTTTGAACGATTGGTTTTCAGTGAACCTAAAAGCTGTCTCTTGGGTTCGTGTTGAGCATGGAGGATACTTCCCATTCCTGCATTGTGGTTGCCGTCCAAAGCCCAGCTGTGGAGTTCTCTCTTTGTACTTATCGAGATCTCATACCTATTAGTGGCGGCAATGGATCTAATTAATAAGGCTAATGAATATAAAGATGCTTGGACTCGTGCGTCTACTTTCAATAAGATCACCTTGATTTAAGCTTGCAGCTGTATTTGTATGCTTGCAGATTATTAAATAGACTATAAGCTCATGAATATCCAAAAATAAAGAAGGGTCCTTTCCTCCCCCATTTTATCTTACAAATCCGTGTTATATTGGAAAATTCGTCTTCTGACTACGAAGTTTCGACGAAGCCGGCAACAACGTCCTGTATAGTCGGTAGTTTTATGCTTGGATGCTGTCATATATTACGACAAAACTATATTATATATGTCGATGTGAGCAAACTACATGCCCTAAGCTCTTGGACATAAAAAAAGGGGCAAACAGGCGGGTCATCGCATTCTGGAGATTATAGTTCAGCCAAACCATACGAGGGAGCAATGGAAGGCATTTGATCCGATGAAACTGATCGAGAATTCAGTAAGGACATTTATAGGGTTAACGGTAATGATTTTTATGAGCTTAATGTCTATTGAAACAAGAACAATCTGATTGGTATTTTATGTAGTAGAATCATATAATTTATTGAGATATGTGCACAAGAAATCTTAAAACTTGTCACAAAAGTATGATTGAGTCTTAAAACTTAAAAAAAATATAATCAAGTTTTAAAACTTGTTAAATTGATACAATCAATTTTTTTCATTAACTTTTCAT
The DNA here is from genome assembly GCA_014182375.1 of Eucalyptus virginea. Taxonomy (NCBI): domain Eukaryota; kingdom Viridiplantae; phylum Streptophyta; class Magnoliopsida; order Myrtales; family Myrtaceae; genus Eucalyptus; species Eucalyptus virginea. The sequence goes on from CM024519.1 coordinate 32,693,825, forward strand.
TTAGACCAACGAAGAATGCTAACGTGGTTTTTAAATATTTTCTCTCTCCTACGTGGTGATGACATGGCTTAAATTCTAATTTATTTAACCAAAATATTAATTAAATAAAAAGGAAAAAAATGAAGCTATAGGCAAGGGCGGTAGGCCCTTGTCGCTACCCCCCATTGTCGGAAAGGGCCGACAGGGGTTGGCTAGGGCCGGTGAGGGTTGCCGGGGCCTCAACTAGGGCCATGGGTGATCGCCAAGTCTCCGCCAGCCCTTTCGGGTGACGGGGTGGCTGGTAGCAAGGGCCTTCGCCCTTGCCTTGGCTCTTTTTTTTGTTTTCTAAAAATATTTTTTATTTAATTAGGTTTATGCTTAAAAAATTAGAATTAAATCCCAAACGACGTTGTTTTAGTTTAGTGTTCTGTTTTAGTCACGTCATTGCCACATAGGAGAACTGAAAACTGAATTATCATGTACCCCTTTTTGGGTAGAAGTACCTTTGCTTTCATCTCATTCAAGTAAAGTAGCCGAGTACAGCCCATCGGCATCAGAGGATAGAATGTCCTAACTCTGCAATGGAGGATAAGAAGCCCAATCACAAGGAAGAGAATGCGCACGAATGTTCTGAGCCATCCCTTCCACAAAATTCCTCCATGATATTTGAAAATCACTGAGATAGCTCTCACATTTCCATCCACGTTGATTTTCAGAGCACTAATTGAAGGAAGAACCCGTGCGGAATCTCTGTGCGTCTCTTCTTTCATCTTCAGGCCGAGATCACGGGTCCACAGACAAGGAAGAAACAGGTGTTGTCTTGTCTCCGGATGTTGTTTACAGAGTGCATGTTGAACCATATGCCGTCTGAACAGAATGTACTTTGTTGGCAATGCATTCCAACACACTCCGAGCAAAAGGTTTGATTTTTGTTCTCAGATTCCATACTTGTTTCCACAGATATGATGAGGAAGCCAATGCAGGGGGTATCAAAATGAGCCTGCCTTCTTCCCCTGCTGCATTTATTGACCATCTATATAGAACATTCGCTATCAAAATGAACAAACATGGAGAGAGTGGATCCCCTTGTTGCATACCCCTCAACAGCTAAAAGTACTCTCAAGGCTCCATATTCACCTTTACACTGACTGAGCCGATCCATTTATTCTTCCGTGAATCCCACATTTCTCAATTATGCTTCCAAAAAAACTCATTCGACTTGATCATGAGCTTTTCTAATTTTCAATTTCAGGATTGCTTGAAATTTCTACTTCCAACTCCTTACCTTCAGCTGATGTAACAGTTCCTGCACGACCCGAATATTATCTTATATTTGACGTCCTTGAACAATGGCAACTTGTTTAGCAGACACAATCTGAGGCAGCAGAGGTTCAACCCTGTTGGCAAAAACATCTAAGACAACTTCGTAAGCAAAATTGCATAAGTTGGACCAAATGTTGGGTTCCCTAGTATGCCAATCTTTTTGTCCAAATTAATGTAACTCCAAAAATTTGACATTTCCCATATCGTCTTGGTGTTTGGTTATATAGGTCTTGAGTGATGAATCCGATGTGTTATTTTATCATGTTCTTACTCGAAAGGCTCAACTTTTAACCGATAAGTGTAATAATTTGAAACCCAATGAAAATGGTGGTGTATAAGTAAGCTTTTTGGCTTGGATTTTAGTGTACCTACCATGATGGGTTTTATGAACATAGGAGTTTCGAATTATAGTTGAATTGAATAATTATCGTTCAAATGGAATACTCCGTAAACGATTGTGAGTTCAAAGATAAGGATCACGAAAGTTATTCAAAGATAAGGATCACGAAAGTTATCTTGCTGTTTGTACTCACGCGCCCTAGTTAACTAATCAATTCATGTCAAACATGTCTCTCGGAGCATGTAAACACCAGACTCGTGTCGAAGGGGCATAGTTGGGCGGCATGCGTTGACTCCGAGTGGAGTTAACGAGTGCCTCTGCTTTCCTCACTTCGCAGCTGACTTCTCAACTGTCCTTTTCATTTCCCTCGTTCAAAGCGCATCATACCATGGAGCTTAGGAACCCAGCACCGGATTGCGACCCGGTTCATAAGGCATCATTCAATTCCCACTTCTCCAGATACGTGACCTCTTTTTCAGTAATACAACATGCCCGAGCCTCGGTTTTAATCGATCCTTTAAGTAGAAAGCAGACTGCAGGATTAGTTTGAGTTAAAATCATTATGATTTGAGAGTCATTATGCATCAACTTGGTTGGATAAATATTAAATACGGAAAAAGAGAACGTTTGTTTTCATGGTGCATAATACACACGGTCCACTCATTAACCACTAGACTTGAGCAATGGGTAGATCGAGTATAGTTCGACAAACTATTATACCTGGCTGGGTGAATTGGGTCTAAAAAGAAAATGGTTTGCTCAAATTCAGGCACCACACAACAAATTTATACCAAAAATACAGTTAGGGTTGTTCTTTTACAGGTAGCACCTAAATGATCGATAATGGTTGACAGGCTATAATTTTTTGATGTGACTCATATCTTCAAGTGATACCCAAGGGCACTCCCATGGCCCCTGTCGTGAGCACAAAAAAAGGCCGGAATGCAAAAGCAAGTGGGCAGGATTTTTTGACGTGGGACATTCCGTTCATTTTTTGATGTGGGACATTCCGTTGAAAATTGTTGACAGGCTTCTGAAAACAATCTGACAAGACAGAGAAGAATTGCTGGGGTCCTCTACCCATCTTCTCCTTTAGGAGCATGCTTCGACCTCTTGTGTTTTTCTTTCTTTTTGCCGATCTTATCCTAGAGTCCCCTGGCCAAGACCTTTCCTTGGCCAAAACGAGTGATATTAGGTGATCTCTGTGTACCGAATCCACTATTGAAGTTCCAGCGGTGCTCATCTTTTTGGAATGGGTCGGCGCTTCATGAAAAGCTCCACTCACGATTTCTCCAACGTCATCATCCATTATGCCTTACTGGTTTTCATGGAAAGAGTTCTCCAGTGGTAGTCTGATCAATGAGGGGGACTGGACGTCCATGATTGGGGTCATGCCCTAGAATAAATCTTGCGGGTGAATCCTTATTAAACGGATGAATTGGGCAGGGTTTGGATCGAATTATAAATGATCTGACACAAATCAACACATTTAACTCGTTTATGATTCATTTATCGTAATACAAAATTTTTTATCCATACTTGACCTATTTAACTAAACCTAAGAAAGTTTATTTCTTATGATATGTATATATATTTAAGAAAAAAGGTATTGTTAAAAATCTTTCATACAATACAAATCTAGTGGACAATTTTTATATTTCTTTTTAAAAATAAGCATTTGTTTGTCTCTTCAATATTTTCCAAGAAGTAATTTTTTAGGAAAAATACAATATTTTTTGGTTCTTCCCATAAATTTGAAAATAAATTAGAAAATATTTTTTTGCCCTTTGGTATGATTAAATTTTCAACCTTGACTCCTTTTAGTATGTTTTTAAAAATGGAATTTTAATTATTTTAATTTTTTTTTTTTTTCTCTTTCTTATTCTTTGACCAATCGTCGGCCATGGCAATGGCCAGCAACTAGTCATAGGCGAGCTCAAGCTTGCCCGATGTCAATGAGCTCGAGGCTCACCAAATCGGTGAGATCGAGCTCGCCCGACATTGCGAGCTTGAGTCTTGCTAGATCGGCGAGGCTTAAGCCTCTCCAATCGTTAGCAAGGCCTTAGTCTTGCCAGATTAGTGAGATTGAGCTCTCTAGACATTGGTGAGCTCGAGCTTACTTGATGCCGGCGAGCTCAAGTCTAGCCAAATCAACGAGGCTTGAGCCTTGCCAATTGTCGACAACCTTGAGCTTGCCTGAGGCTAGCGAGCTCGCTCAAGCCTTGTTTGGAATTACTGGCCACCAGCTAAGAAAGGAGGAAGAAGAAAGAAAGAAAGAAAAAAAGAAAAAAAAATGGAAAGAAAAAGAAATATAAAAAATAATTATTTGATTTTTATAAAGTTAAAAGAAGGAAAGATAGAGTGTGAGGCTTGGGTTAGGAATGTATTCTAAGTCCAAACCATTTAAGACCCGTTTATTTTAAGTTTTCAATTTTTAAACCCATTTAACTAGTTTCTTCAAAATGTAAGTGGCCTATATATGACCCATATGTGTCATCCTTGAACTTTGAATTTAATGTGTAATGTCATCCTTGATTTGGGCAAGCATAATTGGATGGGCTAGGCCCAATAAAGGAGCTATCTGTTTGGCCTTTTGGGCCGACTTGGCCCACTAGGTAGGCCTAAGCGGGCTCGCATGCCATGATCATTTGTATTAGGTGGTTGTAAAATTGGTACCTGCAGCTCTAGGAATATTTAGGGAAATTGACACAAATGATTCTTAAACTTTGAGTTTAATGTGCAATATCATGCTTGAATATATATATATAGGGACATAACCCAAAAATTATATCATTACTTTCCTAATAAACACAATCCAATCTGATATCCTAACAATAAAGAAAGCAAACCTATTAGTACTCTATTTAATACATAATTATCAGCCGCATTGTTGATTTAGATAAGCTGATTTGCTAGCCAATCTGGACATGCATTTCCCTCCCTATAAGTAAATGTTCAATCTTGTGCTTTTGTTCACTGACAAAGCATGCGTTTTTTTGATAACGTGAAATATTATATGTTGAGTTAGACTTTTAAAAATGACAAGTCGGCCTTTCTCCATCTACTTTAAAAAAAAAAAAAAGATTATGGACATCAAATATTCCACGCGAAAAATTCTTTTCCTAATTTGAGTTGAATATCTCACATAGACGATCCACATGTAATTTTTTTTTTTTTTGGATCCACCATTTAAATTTAATGGATTGAAAGTCATATCAACAAATTCCGTTAAATTAAATTGACAAGAGGATCACATTGACTATTTTTATATAATTTAGGGATTGGATTGAATATTTACCAATAATTGAGAGGTCATATTGAACAAATTAAATGCTCTGAAAAGACATTATGTTTTATACCAAAGTTTAGCCATTATTTGTATCAACTAAGGGTGATCAATTTCTGATCCAGTCCCACCTAAAAATTAGGAACATGACCAGAAGGATCGGTTCCTAGTTTCTAGAACTGGGGACTCGATCGGACGTAACCAACAAATTCGGTCTCGTTCGGTTCCATGGATGGTCCAATGTTAGACTTGCACGATAAGCGTTGGAAGAAAATCAAAGACGCGGCCTTCCTTTTCGTCGTCCATCTCGAACTTCTCGCCACCCTACACGTGTGGGGTACCACGTTGTACAACTGGATCATTGAGGAAGAGACGGTGGCGGCCTTCGAGTACAAGATGGACAAGCCGTGGCTGAGGCCGGACGAGTTGAGGGAGGAGATCCGGTGGGGCCATGCTTTGTGGGTGATTGGCCGAGGGGACGAGACCATCAAGATGAAGCTGCGAAGAAACCATAAGATGAGGGTGAGCGACGCCGTGGCTTCCATGAGCACTGATGGTGTTCTCACCTTCGTGATTCCCAGGGCGATTACCGTCGATGAGTGAGGGTGAGAGGCAAGAGGCAATTATTGTGAGTGAGCCTGAGAGGCGTGAGGCGATTAGGGCTTAGGTGATAAGGGTTGTGAAAGTTTGAAGGAAGTGTGCGTGTGGGAGGAAAGGGAAAGAGCAGAGGCGTGACTGGACTTGTGAGCCACGAGAGGCGAAGGAAAGAGGAGAGTAATGGATGCGTGAGAAATAAATAAAAGTAGATCGGTCCGATCTTCTCTGGAGCTAGGGACCCGACTGAAAATCAACGATTCAGATTTTATGAAATCGAGAGCTAGATTGATGCCTCCATGAACTGCCCATTATCAGCCAGTCCAATCCGATTCGGGCGGTTTCCAATTCAGTCGGTCTGTGTTATTTCACCTAGTGTCAATTTCCCAAATACATGAGCATCTTAGCCGAAAGGAGGATGATGGAAAATTTAGGGAAGAAGTGGGCAGACCTTAAAAAGTGGGTCGATGGAGCCAGGGACGGTAGTGGCGCTATTCATGAGAAGCTTCATAGTGGGATTTGATGGAACCTTTGGGGACCAGAACCCCAATTCCTCTCCCCAGGCCAATCTTGGGCCATGGAATTGTAATCCGTAAGTCGTGAGTGGACATCAATGCCACTGCGACTCGTCCTTCCTGGGCTTCTCACCAGAATTAAAGTCCCATCTCCTTGAAAGTTGTGATCGATGTTTCTCTGCCCCGAGAGGAATCGAAATAATTTGTCTTGGATTTAATGTGGCTGGCATCGTCGTAGAAACTCTCTTATTCGTGGGTGTGAATGTACTAATGTTGAAAGTGAGTACTCTCCTCATTATCAGAAAAAGAGCTGTGTAAGAGAGTCGCAAGAGAACGTCCGAGAGAGTTTCCCGAACGTTGATGGTCGGACTAGCTATTGAACAGCTGAAATGAGATCTCTAGGGAACGGAGTCGATGCAACATGGCAATCTAAGTTCAGAGCAGTAAATGTTTTGTTAGAAAGTGCTGAGTGAAGCCTCTGGCTCTGAATTGCAGCCACGTGATTCTAGAGCTGATTCAGGACCAAGCAACAAAGTGAAGGGCAGCTCTTATCTCATTCATGTTCGCGCTTCCTTATGAAACCAGATAAAATACAAGTGCTTAAAACTGGAATCTAAGTCAGCCAAACTGTGACATTACTGGTTATGGGTGGATTACCTGTTTGATGGACCGAGTCATGCCGTTACAGTACCCAGTCATTTTCTATTTAAGGCTTGGTAATGCGAACGGTGCCATTATGAAACCAGATAAAGTACAAGTGCGTAAAACAGGAATATAAGTCAGCCAAACTGTAACTTAACTTGTTATGGATGGATTACCTATTAAGGCCCCATTTGGTTTGGCATTTGGAAGGGGCTTTTGGGCTCTAAAGGGGTTTGGCCAAATGCAAACACATTTGATTCAATTTTTTGGACGACTTTAGCAAAATTTAATTGCATTTCCAAATGGCTCTAAGGACTTTTAGCCCAATGTAGCTCTGGAAGTACTTTGGAAAGTTACATATTTGGAATGCAAGTCCTACGATACTGTTCATCTTCTTCGGAGAAACGAATGGAGGCCGATGATTGCCGGCCAAGGAGTTGCCTACGCTGGCGACCGTCGCCTAAGGCGTTGCCCGACCCCGGCGACTGCCACCTGGGGGTTGCAGCCACCCGGCCACCATTGCCTAAGTTGCGCGACCTTAGGTGGTGGTCACCTGGGTTTGCGCGACCCAAGCGACGGTGGCTTGAGGTCGCCGGACCTCAAGCGACGCCCGGGTCGCGCGACCCAAGCAACGGCCACACAACCCGGGCGATGGCGCTGGGGTTCGCAACCCAGTGGGCGGCCTAGGTCACGAACCCTAGGTGTCGCCGAGGTCCGGCAACAACAGGCAATTGTCGCTTGGGTTCCACGAACCTAGGCGACCACCACCCGAGGTCGCCGACCAGACGACCGCTTGGGTCGCGACCCCGGCGTCGCCAGAGGTCCGGCGACTTGAGGCGAGGCTGTCTAGTGGCTAGATCTAGCCGTTAGACATTGGCCGCCGGTGGCCAGATTAAAAAAATAAAATAAAATATTTTTTATATATAAAACTTAGCAAAAGTCCTTTATAAAATATAATTTTTACCAAACGATATTTAAGTTAAAATCGTTTCATAATGCACTTTAAAACTACAATTTACCAGACGCTATTTGTATTTTCACAAACCCCTTTAGCTTTCCCAATAATATTTATCAAAAGCTGAACCAAATGGGCCCTAATATGAACCGGGTCATGTCATTGTAGTGTTCAATCATTTTCCATTCAACGCAGATCATGCCAACTGTGCGATCTGATGGGAAATTTATAGTATTCAAATGCGATATCGACATTTGATCAACTGTACACTTGAAACCTAATTATTTTATACGCGAGTATTGCCAAAATGTAGGCCAAAAGAAATATTCCCATGCGGTGAACAAAGTGAAAATCCTTGTCGACTTACAGCGTAAAATACTCTGTGAGCTGGGGCACGTGTGGGCGTGTGCGTGTGCGCCTGCGCCTGCGCTAAGTCAGGTTGGTATAAAAGCTGCTGCAGATGCGCAAATAGTTCTCTAAGTTTGTCCCGAAAAGCTTCACACAACCATGGCTTCACTGCCTGATACAGAGAGCTTGAAATCTGAAGCAGAGTTGCCTCCTCAAACTAGCTTTGAGATCACCAGTCATCCTCAGGCTGAGAGAGCTGAATGGGTGCTTCATTCACCTGACCCTCCTAGCCTCTGGCATGATCTGCTCGTCTCAGTAAGAGGGACACTACTTCTTAACAACAGCAATGATGACAAGAAAAAATCTCCTTTGACAGACAAGCAAGCCCTGTGCAGGGGAGCTGCTTCACTCTTTCAAGGTCTCTTCCCAATCCTCCGCTGGGGCAGAAGTTACCGTGTCTCCAAGTTCAAAAGCGACCTGATGGCTGGTTTGACACTAGCCAGCCTCTGCATTCCTCAGGTAAAAAGCAGTCCTGAACTAGACGAGTGTTTTGCGAAGGTCACATTGTGTAGTCTCTTCAGTTCTAAGAGCATGTTTTCGGTTTCTCGCAGAGCATTGGGTATGCTAATTTGGCAAAACTGGATCCACAGTATGGTCTATGTAAGTTTTTGCGTGATGATTTACTCTCGCTTTTTCTTTATTTTTGGCTTTCAAGCAAAATTTTAATATTTAAGTTCATCTTTTGAGCAATGGATTCAGACACAAGCGTGGTCCCACCTCTTGTCTATGCCTTAATGGGGAGTTCCAGGGAGATTGCCATTGGACCTGTCGCTGTGGTATCACTCTTGCTTTCCTCCATGATTCAGAAAATACAGGATCCTTCGACCGACCCCGGTGCTTACAGAAGGCTCGTTTTCACGGCAACTTTGTTTGCCGGAACATTCCAGGCGATCTTTGGATTATTTAGGTACCTTTTTTCCTCAAAAAGCTCCTGTTTTTACTTTCTTCAACTTGTTACCGTGTTCTTCAAGCCCATTTGAAGACATTGAGACTTGCAGGTTGGGATTTCTTGTGGATTTTCTTTCGCATGCTGCAATCGTTGGGTTCATGGCAGGCGCAGCTATTATCATTGGTCTTCAACAGCTCAAAGGGCTACTAGGGATTAGCCACTTCACAACAAAAACAGATGTCGTGTCTGTTCTAGAATCGGCATTTAGATCAATTCGCCATCAAGTACGTTCTGTTTCAGTATTTTCTTTAGTCTCTTCAAGAAACTGCCTCAGGAAAAGATTTGTGGATGAGAGTTGATCGAATCATATCAGGCAGTGTTTTATAGTTTTGCCATTTAAGATGGTCTCAGACAATGTTTTTTACTTCCGCTACAAGGCTGACAATTATCTTATAATGTGCACATGTGACAGTGGTACCCTCTCAATTTTGTTCTTGGATGCTCATTCCTGATTTTCCTCCTCTTTGCGAGGCTCATCGTAAGGAAATCTTACGTCCTGCGTTTCCTATTTATCCCATGAAAATTTTCTTCGCTAACCAAATTACACAATTTGCTTGTGTTCTCAGGGACGAAAGAACAAGAAACTCTTCTGGTTACCGGCTATCGCTCCTCTAGTGTCGGTAGTCCTATCCACCTTAATAGTCTTTCTGACGAGTGCTGATAAGCATGGTGTGAAGGTGGTAAAGCACATCAAAGGAGGATTAAATCCAATTTCAGCACATCAGTTGCAGCTTGCAGGTCCACATGTAGGACAGTCTGCTAAAATCGGTCTAATCTGTGCCGTCGTGGCTCTCACCGTACGCCTCCATGCCCAAAATCTTTTTATCTGTCCAAAATTTTCCTTTTCTTTTCCCGTGAAGTTTCTCTTAATTGGTTTTCAAAAGTTCTTTCTTCAGGAAGCAATAGCAGTTGGCCGGTCTTTTGCTTCGATCAAAGGCTACCAGATTGATGGGAACAAGGAAATGGTAGCAATGGGATTTATGAACGTTGCTGGATCTCTCACCTCATGCTATGTAGCAACTGGTAAAGCTCCCTCGAACCCAAATGGTTTTTATACACTGTTATATTGGTCTACACTGTGTTTTCCCTATCAATTAAATTGTCCAAATTCTGGGAATCCTAAAATAGCTTCTTCATCATGCAAAACAGGTTCTTTCTCAAGAACTGCAGTGAATTTCAGTGCAGGATGCCAGACCGTCGTGTCAAACATTGTGATGGCCGTGACAGTGCTAATATCACTGTTGCTCTTCACCAAGCTCTTGTACTACACTCCCATCGCGATCCTTGCTTCGATCATCTTGTCGGCTCTTCCGGGTCTGATCGATGTGAATGAGGCTCTACGGATCTGGAGAGTCGACAAGCTTGACTTCTTAGCATGCATCGGCACCTTCTTGGGGGTCCTGTTCGGGTCTGTGGAGATTGGCCTTCTAGCCGCGGTAGTTTTCATTCCCAATTTCTCTAACATGAAAAAACGATTGAATTCCTGAAAAAAATTATAAATTATTATGTCTGCAAATCTTTCTAACATTATTATATGTGAACCTTGAATACCTTAACATTTAGCAGTCTCGTGACTTGTGGGTTCCATATCATTATTGAGATCCATAATTCAGCCTCAAACTGCTTGGTTGGTGATGAGCTTATCCTGAATAATCCATTCAAGGTAGAGCTCATTCAGGTCTACTGTTTTGGCACGAATCGGCCAAAAAAAAAAAAAATTCATATTCTGTTACAAGCCATCTGCATCGAACACACATTAATTTATTTCAAGACAGGCTAAACTTTCTTGGATTAGTGTCTTAATGATTGTCAAGCAGATCAGAAATTCTGTGCTGTAGTAAGGATATTCTTTATTTTAAACAACAGTCTCTTGATATGAAAGTTCAGTCTTAGCGTCATCACCTTAGACAAGAAAGTAAAGATTTCCTACTACTATGAACTGATTGCAGGTCGCTATCTCGTTCGGAAAGATTATACTTCTATCCATTCGACCTGGCACAGAACTGCTAGGAAGGCTTCCGGGGACAGATTTATTTTGCGACATTAGACAGTACCCAATGGCCATCGAAACTCCTGGTGTCTTCTTGATCCGCATCAATTCTGGCTTGATGTGCTTTGCTAATGCCAATTTCATCAGAGAAAGGTGGTGACATATCAGTCAATCTAATTGAATCTTGGCATATGGTACAAAAGAATATATTTTTGATAGTGGTCTATATATTATATTCTTTATCCTGCTTTGTTTTAGGATAATGAGGTCAGTGACAGAAGAGGATGACGCCAAACGAACCGAGAGGAGAAAGATTCAAGTGGTGGTCCTTGACATGTCCAGTAAGTCCTGATTAACTCAAATCAAATTGGAATTAGAGTGCTAAGAGGGCCTTACTGATCAGTTGGTCTGTCTCATGGCAGATGTGATGAACATCGACACATCAGGGATCGCCGCACTCGAAGAACTGCACAAGATGTTGGTTTCGGTTGGCCTAGAAGTAAGAGTGCCCAACTAGTTACATGGATTTCAATCTCTTGCGATCCTTTGTCATCGAACCCTCTTGCGAAAATTACAGTTCATGCACGTTATTTCGCAGGTGGCTATGGCCAACATCAGATGGCAAGTGATCCACAAGCTGAAGGTGGCCAACTTCCTGGACAGGATCGGGAAAGAGAGGATCTTCCTTAGTGTCAGAGAGGCTGTGGAATATTCGTGCCTCTGTTCTAAGTTTACCAGTCCTAATAACTGTTGATCAAACGAGGATTGCTAGGAACATCACTGAGGTAATTGGTAATAATATTGCATCTCATGTGCTGATGAGAAAATGGTTATGAAGTCAAATAGGATACATGTGTTAGAACATAGATCTCCAAGCTTCTAGCCTCGTTCTCATTATAAACAAAACTGAGAAAAAAATGGTTATCCAATATTTGAGTGTGTGCCATCTCCTTTCTTCCGGGGGCCAACGGAAAATATGCCTAGGTTACAATAATGAGAATAATTAATCAAGAAAAATATGATAAAAGGTCATGTTAACAAGTATCTCTAGATTCTTTAAAAAATGAAAAGCTAGTGTCTTTGAATTCTTGTTCATCACATGCTAAAATTGAATACTTTTATTATCAAGTTATTTATTTCGCATAAATCGAAGAAAAGACAATGTATTAAAGCTGTAAAATTTCCTTAATTATTTATTAAGAAAAGTGAAATATGTACAGAGAGGGTGGGATAGACCCAGCCCCTCCTCCCTAGTCCCTAGAATCCAATCAACATGGGGGGAAAGCCCATTTGCATGGCTAGAATAGTCCCCTGATTTTATTGTGCAAAGCCCATCAGATTATAGGTGCGCCTCAATGATTTTATATTGCAAACGTGGAGCGTCCATTCCATCCTATTGAGCTTTGTTTTGAGTCCTTGGCCATTTGAGCCTGAGATTTGGTAGCTCAACTTAAAAGAGTGCCAAAAGTCTTTTGCCTATGAATTTTCTCATTTGACCATGATATGCTCTCTGTATTTCCGGAGTTTCAGCTGCCGTCTATGACTGCAATTGAAGAATTAATGATAAGTTGCGGTCCGATGTCTAGTTTCGTAGTCCGAGCCTTCATGTACTCAAACTTGGACCAGATTGTGTGGCCTCTATTCACACTTGCACATTATATTTAGTAAAGTTCCTTCTTTAATATGAAAATTTTCAAATAAGGACATGGAGTGAAATAATTTTCTCAAAAAAATGATTTAAGATTAACTTTATTTCATATAAGAATCTGAAATGGCAAGTTAGCTTCAAATAAGAGCCTATGCTTGTCAGCCATTCAATTTTCCACCAACCAATGAGCATTTGATTTTTCCATTAGTCGGAATAGGACATTTTGTCCAAAACAAAATCTAGATAAAGATTAAAAGAAAAACAAACTAACAAAGCCTCCCTACCCCCCGGTGGCAAAAAAAAAAAAAGAGAGAATTCAAACCAGTCAGTTCTTAGATCTGGAAGTTCAGTTGCCATGGGTATGGGCAGAATCGAAAGTGGTGGAGGTTTTTGGGTGAGTGAGTGGGAGGCATATGCAAGCAGAGGAAGAAGAAGGAGGGAGCTTGATACTGTGTAAGAGCCTCAAAAATGGGTTTTGAGAAATGGGCTTCACCTATCTCGAGATCTTCGTCTTCTTCTTTATTGTTCGATAATGTTGTAGTCAGAAAGAGAGATTTGCAGAGGAGGTTAGTCATGGCAAGCTGGGTACGACTGTTGCTCGGGCGTGGTTCCCACTCAATCCTTCACTGGATAGATCAATTGACGTTTGGTTCTAATGAAATCAAATCCGATTAACATGTTGCAAAGTGGTTCCATTTTATTTATCGGTCGGTAAAACTCAACCATCATAGGTTCATAGTGAGTCTGAGTCAGAAAAACCCAGTTTTGCGATTGACCTCTGCTGCAAGTAAGCTCAAAGAGTGCGGAGAATGTATAAGCTCTGTCACAACATTGAGCATATTGCTAGCAAAGTGGTACATTTCACTAGATATTTGGGAAAATCAACTTTGGATAAAGGATTAACAATGGTAAGATTTTGCTCTTTTTTCGGTCCCTTGTTCTATTACCTTTTCAACTGCAGAAATAAACCATGGAGTTCAACTCCCAGATCGAATTTGTTTTTAATTTTTATCCTGATTTTATTTTGGACAAAAATGGTCTATTCCAATTGCTGGAAAAATCAAGGGCTCGCCAACTGAGGAAAATTGGCTGGCTGGCAAACTCAGGCCCTTATTTGAAACCGACTTGCCACTTCGAATCTTTATTTGAAACAATATTTACTTTAAGTCCTCATTTCAGAAAACGACTCCAATTCAGATTCTTATTTGGAATTTTCTCTCTTTCATATTGCGCATCCGTCTTAGATGAAAATATGATATCTTCAAGAGTTATCATAGCGGCAATAATCATTTGGAGAAAATAAAAAAATATCACGTGTATGTTGGTATATATCATAAAGTAAATTATCTTAAAATAAGTTCACTTTACCTTATCAAGTGCATAAGTAGTATATGTCCTATTTTACTATATAGAAAACCATTGTCTTATTGTTTTCCTTTGCATGTGTATTGGGGAAAGGAGTAATTTTACTGTTTATTTTATAAAGTAGAATCCAGTGTATGTAATTAGAGAGATGTCTCCATCACTTGGTATATTGTGCATAATAAAGTCATATTTGGATATAATACAGTAATGTATACTGTTTAGCCCAATTTCCTGTATACTACAAATTATGTTGCACACTAAAGTCAAAATTTGTGTCCCTGAACTTAAACCATAAATTTCGACCAAAAGAAAAAAAACTTAAACCATATATTAAGCTGTCAACTTTCGAATTAAAATTTAGGAAGTGGAGTAGGAGGGAGAAAGTCGAAATAAAGCATATCTGCGGCATATGAAAGAATTTTGGTTATGTTGCACATAAATAATGTTGCCTCAAATAGTTTTCCTGCAAAATACAGTTGACGTAAAATAGTCAGATGCCGGCTATAATCACCACGGTAATAGAACAGCCGTTGAAGAAGTCAATACCCAAATTAGATAGCGAAAAGTCATTTGAAACTTTAAAAATTATTTAAAAGTTCGTATACGTATGCAGATGCTAAAATGTGTTAGTGTGTTATGTATTAACAAAATTCAAATTTGTTAATGCAGGAAAAATATCTTAAAAAGTTGTGCAAAACGTCATAAGTATTTAAGTAATGTAATTCGGGGATAACGACAAGAGCAGTCCTTGAACATCTCTTCAATGCACATTTTTCTAACGTGAGTTGCTACATCAACGCTTATTGAGTTTAAATAAATATATGAACTGTTCCGTCCTTTTCCCGAGTTAGCAATCTTTCTTTCCTTCTTGGAAGAATATATATATATAGAGAGAGAGAGTAGACCCTAGCATACAAATTTAAAGGATGGCAATGGGGCAGGCGGGTGTGAGGGTTGCATTTCCATCTCCACCCGACTACAATTAGAGATGACAAATCCACGCTGCGTGCCTCGAGCAGCTACCTTTCTTATGTGGAAAGGGCACACCCATGGATCCAAATTTTGGTTATAATTTCTCGGGGAGAAATAACCAATGGACATCAGTCTCTATCACAGAGAAGGTTATGACTCTGTCAAAGTCATTATTGATGAGAATTGTTAAAATATGCCTTGAGTTTGAACCCACTACAAAAGTCGAATATTTCAATTTTGATTTTTTTGCGTATGTCCGAAGTCGATCAAAGTTAACTTCCTTTGATGAATTGGAGTTGGCAATGGAAGAAAGTATAAAAGGAAATTATAGATAATGATTTCCTAATTATTATTGCTAAGAAGAATTCAAAAGGAGATTTGGACTTTGGATTTTCTTCTATCAATTGAAGCCAGTGAAGAAATAGTTGTTATTTGTTGACTTTGTTGACGACATTTGCTTCGGATTGCATGGGGTTCTTTTCCACGTTGGAGTCGGTCAACGAGCGTGTCTTTTGTTAAGAATGAGATATACGCACATATGTATATAGGCTGCTCATCTGTCAAAGGAGGACACGCCATTGCCAAAGCGTTGTTGATGCAAGCGGCGCTTGCCAAGCGCTGAAGTTGATGAAAGAGCAACGTGGTCTTCGCACCATGGCGAGCGTGAAGATCTCTTGAAGCACAGTTTATAAGCGAGTGCTGTTTGACACCTAAATTTTACAATTTTATTATGTACAAGATTATGAATTAATCACTAAAATAAAAAGAAAAAAAAAAAGAAAAAAAAAGAAAAAAACAAACAAAAAAATCGGGCTAGCCCGGAGCCAGCCTTGGCCCGCATCTGTTCTTCCTCCCTCCAGCTGGTCTTCGCTCGAGGACCTGCGGAAAGACAGAAGAGAGCTGAACAGAAACAGGGGCAGCGGCAGAGAAGAGAGAGGGGGAGAAAAACCAAAAAAAAAGGAGGAGAGAGGGGGAGAGAGTTCGAAACAGAGAGAGAGGGAACAGTGAAAAAGAAAGCCTCAGCGGCTCCGCCCCGCGGCCGCTCGAAGCCTTCGCTGCGTCGGCCGCCGCACGGCGGAGCCGCTCGTCCGCGAGCACAGCGCCACCACCGCCGCGCCCCGACCCGCCTGCAGCCCGCGCGTCCGTGACCCCCTGCTGCAGCTGCGACGACCCGACGCTCGCGCCACCTCCACCAGGCGCCCGACGCCTTCTCCGCCCGAGCGCCGCCCGTCGACCTCGCGCCACCTCCGTCCAGTGCTCGCCGCTCCGCTACCTGCCGCTGCAGCACCTCTGACCGACTCCTGCAGTAGCTCACCTCCAGCGTCCCTGCCTCTGCCCACTTGACGCCGCGCTAGCGCCCCCCGACGCTAGCAGATCTGAACCGGTCGCCGCGCCGCTGCCGCCCTGCAACCGTCTGAAGCTCCGCCCCGCTGTCGCTGTTTCCGCGCCCTCCGCCGGTCTCGGCCGCTCCTGCAGCTAGCACCAGTCCGCCCCATCGCGCTGGAGATCCGCCAAAGGCCCAGATCTGATCACGCTCGATCAGATCTGGGAGTCTTTCCCCTCCGCCGCATCATCTGCCGCCGCGCCACCACCGCTGCGCCCCGACTCGCCTGCAGCCCGAGCTTCCGCGACCCTCTGCAAGAGCCTCCTCCTGCCGCCCTCTGGCCGCCCCTACGACGCCGTCCGAGCCGCTCCTCTGCCCGAAGCCGCGACGCCGCCGCTACCCACTGCCGCTGACGCCACTCCTTCGATCCCGTCGCGGCACCAGCACCGCGCCGTTGCTGCCCGTGCCGCCGCCACCCGCTGCGCCGCCGTCGTCGCCGCCACCGCTGCCCGGTGTCAGTGCCGCCAAGAAGCCTTGGAGAAGGAGGCTCAAATCGGGTCAGAACCGGGTCAAGCGACCCTCCAAACCGGGTAGGGTTTGGTCTTCGAAGTGGGTCAGGCTTGGGTTTGTCTTCGGGCCGGGCTTCAGATTCAGGTAAATTGGGCTGGGCTCTCGCGGGCTTAGGAAATAGGTTGGTCTTTTAATTTTCTTTGGGCCTTGACTAAAGTATTAAAAAAAAAAAAGAATTTTGGGCCCACTCGGGCCCGTTGCCGCCGACTAGGCCGAAATCGAGTCCGGTCGACCCGCATCGAACGGGCTGAACCCGGGTCGGGTCAGACCGGACCCGACCCGGTCCGGCCCCGAATTTTATTTTTTAGTTTATTTTATTATTTAAAAGAAATTAAATATATAAAAAAACAATTTCGAAAATCCAAAAATATTAAATATTGAAAATAGTTTTTAAAAAATTAAAAAAATTTTAAAAAAATTTTAAAAAAATCTATTAAAAATTTAAAAAAATTAAAAATTTCAAAAATCCAAAAATGATGGGATTTGATTAGGATTTGCCATGTATTGTCATTTTAGCGTAATTAGACTTTTGTGTGCTCATATATTAATTATGTTGCACGTTTAATTTGCATATCTAATTATGTTTGATGGCATGTGCTTAATTTTATGGCAATTAGGATCTTGGTAGTTATGATTATTACTTTAATGATTGCGTGCCGCATGATCACCTCACATGTTAGTGGATAAAGATAAAATCAATTCAAATCCGCCGCTAAAAATTATTTTGATAAAATGAACAATATTAGGTATCAAAGGGCACTAATTAGTCAATTAGTGTAATCAAGTCCCCGACCCTAGATTCTCTGGTTGTGTAGGAAGTGAGGCACGCTCCCATGCCTCACTTGGTTCCTAGCCGACCCCAATAGGCTAGTGGCGACTCCTTTGATGCAAAATTCTTTAAGAATATCCCAATGTCACGCGAGGTATGGGCTTGGGAGAGCCCGCGCCCAATCATGGGCCTTAGGCCAGTCTTTTAGGCAATACCCCTAAACCTGTTCCATCCCCCCGAGGGTAGGTCGCGACTTGACTTGGCGACTCCTGGGGACTTGGTTTTAAACCTTAGAGGACTTAGGCCGAAATTGATCTTGTTCAAAAAAATTTGTTTGGCAAAGAAGGATTCCAGTACGCCCTAACATTAAAGGTGTTAAATGTTTTTGCAGAATGGGAGGTATAAGGGGAAGTGTTTGCTCACCTTTGTCTTGCAGGGAGGTGTAGGAATGTATGGTTTATTTTTATGTATGGAGTGTTGTTTGCCTATAAATTGTTGTGCATGTATTCTCTACATTGCACTACACCATGACACACACAACCTGCCGCCGGACCTGGGCCGCATAGGATCACTTAGGATGGTGTTGAGGTGGATACCACTCCGACTACAACCGCGTAGTACGAGTCGCCCATCTCTACTCCGAAATTTCTTTCTTCACGTCAAAGGTACCCACCCCAGTCTGCGAGCATGCGACACAGGTCGGTCCTTTGACGGCCGAGTCATGGGTAACCCGACCCAGCCACGACCTTGTTGGTTTCAGGTGATCCTATGGCTTCATTTTGAGCCATATAGAGTAGAAATCGAACCACATTCTATATGCATGTCTATGTAATTAAAAAAAAAAAAAAAAACAGAGACAAAGGTTGGCATCCATTGTAAGTATCATTTTCCTTTTTATTTGCCCACTTTGTATTGCATTTTCATCTTGAAATTTGCGGAAACCAATCGAATGCCCTCAGCGATGTAGGCTTATGATTAAAAAAAAAAAATGGCAGTCACTTTTGATAAGTGAACATTAAAGGCAAATCTGAACACTTTGATTTGGCCCTGTTGAACACGTGGTTTTGTTTAAATTTCTAGTTATGGGCTCGAAATCATTTTTTTTTTTTTTAAAAAAAACTTTCAACTTGTGATTTTATGTTGGGTACAAAAATTGAAATTGCATTTTTTTATCAAATTCTCTCATCCTCACATTTTGGGACTAAAATGCAAATCATTTTGTGTACAAATTCCTCAAAATAGAAATCACTTCATTTTTCTAGGAGTAAAATCACAAATCAATCTTTCAAAAATCAATGACACTTTTGCATACGAAGCTTTTGGAATAAAAGTGGACATTCGATTGATGGCCGTAGATTGATAATTTTAATGATGTCTTCTCTATAAAATCTTGGCGAAATACTAAAATCCCGTAATAAGGATTGTGGGGGCATGTATCGTCACCTTGATTTTATTGTAAGAAGTGACCTCATTAAAATATCATTTTCTATCAATCACGTACTAACATTGTCGTCTTTTTGCAGGTTATGCGCAATGCTCTTTGACATTAGGACAAGAGTTGACTTTAACTCTTATCTATACAAGAGCTTCTTGTATTTTATCAATGTTCTTATTTATGTTAAGAACCATGTTTTCCATTTTGAGTTTTGATTGCGTATCCAATTGTTGCTTTTGCAAATCGTGCGACTCACATTTTTAATGATGGGATTCAGTTTCATGAAAATCATCATTATTTTTTATTAAAAAAAAAAACAAAACAAAGCAAAACAGAAAAAGTTCAAAAAAATCAGAAGTATTTTAGGCGAACCTTTACGTCTACCTTCCAAAATGAATTTCAAGAAAACTTTACTTAAGGCCCTCTCTTCATGTAGTCGTTTTCCCGGGCTCATGGAACTTTAGGAGTAAGCATGCGTCAAGGCATTGTCGACGCCAATTTTCCATAAAGGTGGAACGAAGTTGCATTCCGTTCTAGGAAGTTTCATTATTCGCGAATGCCTTGGGTGCCAAAATAGCCTATCGATCTCGTTCACTTTGCATGATGAGACAATTGAAGGGAGTTGCCAAATATCCAAAAGGGCGAATTCAAATGAAGAGTAAACTGTATCGATTCCATTTATCCATTTCTGATACAGTGTCTGATATGATTTTTTTTTCATTGTCAAGGAGACATCAAGATTATCAAGTTTTGTAACGTTCCAACAAACGTGATGGAGCATTATTGAGTCTCGTTCATCTTAAACAAAGAAAGATTCAAATGATGAAACAAAGGGGCAATATTATCCCTTCCTCCATGAGAGATATCTTAGGATGTTGATTGCTCGACTTTGAAAAGGATGTATCTCGTTCCTAAACTTGATTCTCTTTAGCATAAAAAATGATATGTCCTTTTCTTTGATACAGGACAAACTCGAACAGAACAAATGTTTGTCACATAAAGAGTGTTGATGAATGGGAAAAATGTTGCACCTTGACCGTAGAAGCAGCGCCTTCCATCAAGACAATAAACGGGCAAAGCATCTAAAGAACAATATCCTCAAATGTGGAAACAAGGAGCACCCACTCTCCTTTCAAAGCAAAATCTTGAAAAAACACATCTCATGATCCATAGATAAAATTTTCAAGCTCCTTGTCGGCTAAACATCTCTTCAAAAAGAGCATCTAAAAAAAAAAAAACAGGAATCAAACTTTGTGAATTGTTGTATACAATAAATAAGTGCTTTTTATGGATAAAATCAGGGCCACATAGCCATTTTTCAATCAATTCTAGCAACTTCAAGCAAAGTTCATACTTGAAGAACGAAAACACATGAAGGGTAAATGGTGTCGATTCCAATTGCTCATTTTGGATAGCATCTCTGACATGATTCTTTCTTTCCTTTGAAAGGAAGACAACAAATGTAAGTGAAAGGTAATGCCAAGTTATCAAATATCCACGAGGGTGAATCCAAGAGATGTTAGCCCTCAAAGGATAAAAGCGAGTGAAGGGTAATAATGTATCGTTTCCAACATTTCAATCCCTAAAGATCTTTGCGCTAACATATTCTTTTACATTCTTTACAGGGTTACCGGGTCGCCATGCCGCAGGTAAGTACCCTTCTTCTCAATCCTTTTTTTTTAAGTAAAAAAAAAAAAAAACGGAAAATTTCCATTACAAAAAAAAAAAAAAAAAAAAAAAAAAACCTTTGGCGCTTTCTTAGAGATAAGCACAAAAAATGAGAAGGAAAAAAAATTTCTGCAAACTTTTTGAGTATTCTTTTATCTCAAAATTGTTTTCTCGTCTTGTGAATTATTCATTTAAAATCAGATTTTCCTATAGAGATTGATCTACTCAGATGATCTCGACAGAGTGAGATTGAGACGTTAACCATGCCAAACAAGAAGTGCTTAGGATGAAGAAAGGCAAGCTCATTCCCAAACACGTCCTTCAAACACTTTTGAGAGTTGAGTGAAAAGAGACATTCTCTTAGGACGAATAATTCATTCGCATTGAGCACAAATATCGAAATGATAAAGGCGTTTCCTTCGTCAATCCCAAGCATTGCACTGATCTCTTGTTACCCCTTTGGGCTAAAAAAAGAAGAAGAAAAGACGATCCTTCAAAGTACCCCTATCGAGAACGACCCTACATTGGGGCAACATAGGAGGTTACGGTCGTGTTGTAAAACGAAAGGTTGAGAAAGATTATATTACTTTCACTTACATCAATCTTCTTGTGGAAGCTTCAGAGGAATTCTCATCGGAGCTTGACTCATCCCAAGGTGAAGAAGAGCATTTCCTTCTCTATCGAAACACTGATACCCATTGCTATAACCAATTTGGGCATGATTATTCATTTCTGAATCCCGAGCGGTGATCATCTCCCTTCACTGGGGCAAGGCATAAGAATTGACCAAATATAATTGACAATCACAAGGAAATGTGAAAAGCATCTCGAAAGTCATAAGAGCTACAAAAGTTCAAAAAGCAAAAAGTTTGACAAATTAGGGGGCATGAAAAAGCATGTGCCTAGTAAAAGTAAGGCCAATGCCCGTCAAGAAAAAGAGCCAAAAGGTTGTATCTTATGTGAAAGAAAAATTATCAAAACCCAAGTGTCGGTGAAAAAATAAAAAATCATCATCGCAAAGGGCAAAGGAAATTAGAGAAAGGAGCAAAGCTCCCATGTAGAAATGATTAGTCAAGGGACTTTCGAGATGTGTAGCATTTCAAAAGCCAAATGCCTTCGAAGATCGAATGACATGGTCATGATGCTATGATGATCACTGACTCTTAAAACCCCCTTGAGAATTTTAAGCCTTTCAAGCCTTTCCCGAGCCAACATTACAACCCTCTTCCGAAGTCTCTTCTGATTGGGATGGTTCGAGTGAAAATGAGAATGCCACAAAGAAGCTATTGCTTGAAGAAGTGGAAGTAATCCTATCTTGTCTTATCTTTCAAGTTCTTGACTTGTAAACCCGACGAAGATAGCAACAAATGTTCCCCTATTGGCCTCAAAGCAATCATTCCTTTGTGTAAGCCCTAAACGAGCCTATATTGCGGTCCTTTCAAAAGACCTTTTTGATCGATCATATTGTGCTCATTGCAAATGTTTCTGAAAGCCTTTGATCTGGGTTATGTGAGATACCATCAAGAACCGGTTATCTCCCACATGAATGAATGGGATCAAGTAGCTATTTTATCGAGAGTGTGTGAGAAGCCCTTTCTGACTAAGAAGCTCTAGTTTGGCGTGCTTAATGAGCCTTTTTCACAAGTCGTAGTTGTTCTGATAAGAACTTGACTCCCAAAGAATTTGATGATTAATGATATATCTACAGGCAAGAAAACAGTTTTGCGCCACATAATGCTGATTGACATCGAATGTTTTTTTTTTTTAACGTAGTTGGACTTAGCTTGATTAGCATGTCCAACTAATGCTGCAATATGGCTAATACATCTCTTGATGACGTCTCTAACGACATTCACTCAAGTTGAGTTTGACAGGATTCCTTAGTGAAGCCATGCGGTTTTCGAAGGATTAGCGGGTGCCTCCCTAAAAACCAAAGGTTCATGGCCAGCCTTAAACCATGTCATTTACAAGGTTGGTGGGTTTATCCTTAAACCACGGGGTTGGTGGCTTTTCCTAAACCACATGGTCGAAACCCGTTTGTACACGGTGAGACTATCATCCAGTCGAAACCCGTTTTTACACGGTGAGACTATCATCCGGTCGAAACCCGTTTTTACACGGTGAGACCTTCCTCCCAGTCGAAACCCGTTTTTACACGGTGAGACTATCATCCGGTCGAAACCCGTTTTTACACGGTGAGACCTTCCTTCCAGTCGAAACCCGTTTGTACACGGTGAGACTATCATCCGGTCAAAACCCGTTTTTACACGGTGAGACCATCATCCGGTCGAAACCCGTTTTTACACGGTGAGACCTTCCTTCCAGTCGAAACCCGTTTTTACACGGTGAGACTATCATCCGGTCGAAACCCGTTTTTACACGGTGAGACCATCATCCGGTCGAAACCCGTTTTTACACGATGAGACCTTCCTTCCAGTCGAAACCCGTTTTTACACGGTGAGACTATCATCCGGTCGAAACCCGTTTTTACACGATGAGACTATCATATCTAGTCAAAGACCATCACATCAAGACCATCACATCGAGTCAAAACCCGTTTTTTACACGGTGAGACCTTTTTTTTCCAGTCTAAACCACACGGTTCGTGGATTTATCCTTAAACCACATGGTTGGTGGGTTTATCCTTAAACCACGGGGTTGGTGGCTTTCCTAAACCACACGGTTCGTGGGTCTATCCTTAAACCACAAGGTTGGTGGGTTTATCCTTAAACCACGGGGTTGGTGGCTTTCCTAAACCACACGGTTCGTGGGTCTATTCTTAAACCACAAGGTTCGTGGGTCTATCCTTAAACCACAATGGTTCGTGGGTCTATCCTTAAACCACAATGGTTCGTGGGTCTATCCTTAAACCACGCTTTTAAAATCTTCATGAGTCTATTTTTAAACTACGATTTTCAAAAGGTTCATGGTCAACCTTAAACCATGTCATCTACAAAGGTTCATTGGTTTTCCTTAAATCATGCATTTTCCATTCGGTCGAAACCCGTTCGTACACGGTGAGACCTTCATCCTAGTCGAAACCCGTTCGTACACGGTGAGACTATCATACCCGGTTGAAACCCGTTGTTACATGGTGAGACCTCATTTAACCCCCTTCTTATGGCCCGGTGGGCTTCCCGTAGCCCGGAGTCCTTCAACCCCATTCTTATGACCCGGTGGGCTTTCCGTAGCCCGGAGTCCTTCAATCCCATTCTTATGACCCGGTGGGCTTTCCGTAGCCCGGAGTCCTTCAATCCCCTTCTTATGACCCGGTGGGCTTTCCGTAGCCCGGAGTCCTTCAACCCCATTCTTATGACCCGGTGGGCTTTCCGTAGCCCGGAGTCCTTCAATCCCCTTCTTATGACCCGGTGGGCTTTCCGTAGCCCGGAGTCCTTCAACCCCATTCTTATGACCCGGTGGGCTTTCCGTAGCCCGGAGTCCTTCAATCCCCTTCTTATGACCCGGTGGGCTTTCCGTAGCCCGAAGTCCTTCAACCCCATTCTTATGACCCGGTGGGCTTTCCATAGCCCGGAGTCCTTCAACCCCATTCTTAAGACCCGGTGGACTTTCCGTAGCCTGGAGTCTTTTTTCCTCTTATTGACAAGACGCGCTTTCATAGTTATGAGTCCTTTCCGTCGACCTGACGCGTGCCTATGCACTCAGGGTCTCTCTATCGCCCAAATAACTTAGGTGTCTTCTGTCTTTGAATGCAACCTCTTCGAGCTCCCATTCAAAGAGGGGCAGCTATTGACACCTAAATTTTACAATTTTATTATGTACAAGATTAGGAATTAATCACTAAAACAAAAAGAAAAATAAAAAAGAAAAAAACAAACAAAAAAATCGGGCTAGCAGGAGCCAGCCTTGGCCCGCATCTGTTCTTCCTCCCTCCGGTGGTCTTCGCTCGAGGACTGCGGAAAGACGGAAGAGAGCCGAACGAAAAGGGGCGGCGAGAGAAGAGAGAGGGGGAGAAAAACCAAAAAAAGGAGGAGAGAGGGGAGAGAGTTCGAAACAGAGAGAGAGGGAACAGTGAAAAGAAAGCCTCGGCGGCTCCGCCCGCGCGGCCGCTCGAAGCCTTCATTTGCGTCGGCCGCCGCACGGCGGAGCCGCTCGTCCGCGAGCACAAAGTGCCACCACCGCCGCGCCCGACCCGCCGCAGCCCGCGCGTCCGTGACCCCTGCGCAGCTGCGACGACCCGACGCTCACGCCACCTCCACCGGGCGCCCGACGCCTTCTCCGCCCGAGCGCCGCCCGTCGACCTCGCGCCACCTCCGTCCGGTGCTCGCCGCTCCGCTACCCGCCGCCGCAGCACCTCGACCGACTCCGCAAGGTGGCTCACCTCCGGCGTCCCCGCCTCGCCCACTTGACGCCGCGCTAGCGCCCGACGCTAGCAGATCCGAACCGGTCGCGCGCGCGCGCCCCGCAACCGTCAAGCTCCGCCCGCTGCCGCTGCTTCGCGCCCTCCGCCGGTCTCGGCCGCTCCTGCAGCTAGCACTGGGTCCGCCCCATCGCGCCGGAGATCCGCCAAAGGCCCAGATCCGATCACGCTCGATCGATCCGGGAGTCTTTCCCTCCGCCGCATCATCCGCCGCCGCGCCACCACCACGCGCCCGACTCGCCCGCAGCCCGAGCTTCCGCGACCCTCCGCAAAAGCCTCCTCCCCGCCGCCCTCCGCCGCCCCTACGACGCCGTCCGAGCCGCTCCCGCCCGGCCGCGACGCCGCCGCTACCCACCGGCCGCCGACGCCACTCCTTCGATCCCGTCGCGGCACCAAGACCGCTGGGTTATTCTTTGCTGCCCGTGCCGCCGCCACCCGCCGCGCCGCCGCCGTCGCCGCCACCGCTGCCCGGTGTCGTGCCGCCAAGAAGCCTTGGAGAAGGAGGCTCAAATCGGGTCGAACCGGTCAGCGACCCTCCAAACCGGGTAGGGTTTGGTCTTGAAGTGGGTCGGGCTTGGGTTTGTCTTCGGGCCGGGCCATTCTGTAAATTGGGCGGGCTCTCGCGAGCTTAGGAAATAGGTTGGTCTTTTAATTTTCTTTGGGCCTTGACTAAAGTATTAAAAAAAAAAAAGAATTTTGGGCCCACTCGGGCCCGTTGCCGCCGACTAGGCCGAAATCGGGTCCGGTCTACTACCGGACCCGACCCGCATCGAACGGGCTGAAACCGGGTCGGGTCGGGACGGACCCGACCCGTCCGGCCCGAATTTTATTTTATTTTTAGTTTATTTTATTATTTAAAAAGAAATTAAAAATATAAAAAAACAATTTCGAAAATCCAAAAATATTAAATATTGAAAATAGTTTTTAAAAAATTAAAAAAATTTTAAAAAAATTTATTAAAAATTTATTAAAAATTTAAAAAAATTAAAAATTTCAAAAATCCAAAAATGATGGGATTTGATTAGGATTTGCCATGTATTGTCATTTTAGCATAATTAGACTTTTATGTGCTCATATATTAATTATGTTGCACGTTTAATTTGCATATCTAATTATGTTTGATGGCATGTGCTTAATTTTATGGCAATTAGGATCTTGGTAGTTATGATTATTACTTTAATGATTGCGTGCCTGCATGATCACCTCACATGTTAGTGGATAAGCATAAAATCAATTCAAGCTGCCTGCTAAAAATTATTTTGATAAAATGAACAAGATTAGGTACCGAAAGGGCACTAATTAGTCAATTAGTGTAATCAAGTCCCCGACCCTAGATTCTCTGGTTGCGTAGGAAGTGAGGCACGCTCCCATGCCTCACTTGGTTCCTAGCCGACCCCAATAGGCTAGTGGCGACTCCTTTGATGCAAAATTCCTTAAGAATATCCCAATGTCACGCGAGGTATGGGCTTGGGAGAGCCCGCGCCCAATCATGGGCCTTAGGCCCGTCTTTTAGGCAATACCCCTAAACCTGTTCCCTCCCCCCGAGGGTAGGTCGCGACAAGTGCTTGGCGTGGATTATTTTGTGGTTTTATTCATGAATTATATCCAAGAAAAATTAGTGTTTGTAGCCGTGAAATCTTATGGTAAGATTTGTGAATTTTTTCATCAAGATTGAAATATTATTCCGTGAGGAATTTCGAAACTAAACATTGCATACGTTATTAGATGTAATTGATGTTTGAAAAACACTAATAGCGTTTGAATGACTTGAGTGTGCAATCTCTGTTGTATTACTTGATTTATAGTAAAATTTGTCGTTATTCTTCCCGTGAATGTAGATCACTACGATCAAACCATATAAATTTGGAATTCGATCTACTTTCTTTATTATGTTTATTTTATTATTTGATTGCTTGCTTTCTACAATAGGAATGACCAATTTAGATTATATTATTATAAGAATCATGGAATTTTGATGGTGTTCTAATGAACTTGATGTTGTACGCCAAACCCAAATGTTTCCTACATCTAGTATACATAAAGCTCCACGAGAAACGGTGGGACAGATCTATAGGGGACCGCAGGCCCTCCTCCGGTCCTCCCTAGAATCCAATTAACACGGGGGGTAAAAACCCATTTGCATGGCTAGATTAGTCCTCTGTTTTTATTGTGCAAAGCCCGTCAAATTATAGGCGCGCCTCTATGATTTTATATTGCACGGCTAGATTAGTCCTCTGATCAGTTCAATGCCTTTGAGCTCAACTTGAGTCCTTGGCCATTTGAGCCTGAGACTCCTTAGCTCAACTTAGACGGTGCAACTTCATTGTTGTAACGTTTTAGTATTATGTATAAGATAATGTGGCTGACTGGTATAAATGGTCGATCATATTATCTACGTGAAATTTCTCCCCATCAATTTTGATTTTGAACTTTCTAATCTCTCACTTCTGACTTAGCTTGCTTCTCCACATGACAAATCGCTTCCCGAATGCAAATTGCAATTACACTGTGCCCAAAATGATTGTCGCGTAAAAGTTCTATGGCGCCACAGTTCATCTTTCCCATATTTTGTCAAGGCCATCAGTATCTGATGGATCATAAGAAATGTCACCCATTGTCATGGAGAGAATCCATTCTTCATATTTACATTCTGTCCACAACTTCACGTTCATAATCAAATGTAAATCTCTCTCTAAATCATAAAAGCTGTGTCAATGACTAAATATAATCAATTTATCGATTGAGTCTAAAGTTGTAATCGATGCAAACTTTGAAGACTATTAATAAACAAGGATTCACGGACTCTTTTCTTCTCGAAGGGACAACCTTCCAAGAGTTGCCTGAAGATACATTCAATCAAAGTTTAGGGACTTCCACTTCTCTTCTGAAGCAAGATACACGAAATTAACCACTTTCGTCATGTAAGTACCTCTGCAACGCCATTGAACAGCTCATATTAGTGCGATTTTGCCTGAAAATATGTCCATTCAAGCAAGATGGATACCACCATTCGAATTTGAATTATGACGAAATCTCATATTATTAGGTGTATCAAATGTAAAGGAAGTACATAAATTAACATCCAGGGGAAGGCTGCGGGTTGCTTGGATCCGGCACTCCTGCACGCAAAACGCAAACCATGAAGATGTCGGAGTAAATCGCAAAAAAATTGCGTGAGAAACAATTGATGCCACAGGAAATTAAGGAGATTAGTCAAAAGAGGAAAAAAAAGAAATGAGAGATCTTCACCACGCCCGCATCGGCTACGGGGAACGGCTTGGAGGATTATGAAATGAAGGACCAGAACCATGAAACCGAGCAAAAAATTCCCAAGCGAAGGAGACCAAGCAATAGCCTTGGGTGCCATTTCTTTCCCCTTCCTTTTCCCTTCTTTTGCCCTTTTTCACGTACCCCCTTCTTTCTTTCTTAAGATGCGTAGTAAGCTTGGTTTCTCCAGAGCTCCATGGCTGCTTATATAAGCAAAATGATGTGCGTTTGGTGCTTGGACTTTGCTAAATCTACGTGTGAAACGGGACTTAAAAAATCGAGGTTTATGCCAAAAGTCTTTTGCCTATGAATTTTCTCATCTGACCATAATATGCTCTTTGTATTTCCGGAGTTGCAGCTGCCGTCTATGACTGCAATTCGAGAATTAATGAGAAGTTGCTGTCCGATGTCCAGTTTCGTAGTCCGAGTCTTCATGGTAATTCAAACTTGGAACATACTGTGCGACTTCTATTCATCATGTGCATTGTAGTTAGCCCTATTCACATTGCACATTATATTTAGTAAGGTTTCCTTGTTTAATATTGCACATTCATCTTGCGCGAAAATATAAGACATCGGGACCCCTAGAGTACTAAAAGTTGGCACGAATGGATACTTAAGTGCCAAAAGTTACAAAAGTGACACTTCAGTGTCAAAATTGAAGTAAAATTGATCATTTAAGTGTCAATCCAGCCAAAATACCGATGTGCACAATTTTTGGCAAAGTAAGTGCAAAATGGTGTCGTTTTGCATACTAACGTGGCTAGATAATACAAAAATGGCGTCGTTTTGATGCTAATGTGAAAAAAATTAAATTAAATTAAAAATAATTTATTTAAAACATTTACAAATACAAATACAAATATTAAAAAAATTAATTTTTTTTTTCAAAAAAAAGAGGGAGGCGGTTGAGGGCTGAGCCCTCGCCGCCGTGCCTCCCCCCCCGCCGCCGGGAAGTGCCAGCAACGAGGGGGGAGGGTTGGCCGGGGTCACCAAGCCCTAGCCAAGAGTCGGCAACCTCAGCTGTGGTGGCGAGGGTCGCGGCCCTCGCCCAAATCCAGCGAGAGTCGGTAGCCCTAGCCCCCTAGCAGACGGTGGCCCTTGGTTCGATAAATCATGATATCAGAGCTCAGTTACCGATAAATCTGGTCAGTTACTAACAAGTCTGAATCTAATAGTTGATCAAGAGATAGAGGTTGGGACTATTGTGGAAGGTTTGACCTAATTTTTGGAATGAGAGAGGGCCAAACCACCCATCATCACCCATTTACTTATTAATGTTGTTTGTTTTCGGTAGAACATTACTGAGTAGTTCATCATCATCATAAAAAGAACATGCAGACATGACTTCGATCGCTGACGACCTTGGTTCCAACCCGTTCAACCATGACCTATTTGTGCACTAACTATAATTTCTCAGGGGTGCTCCATATAAAAGAAAACACGTAATCCAAGAATGACTTAACACTTTGTCAACTTCCAAGACGAACACAGACTACTAAATTCAAGTCAACCCAAATTTCGGGACTTTTACTTTTCCTGGAGCAAGACAGATGAAGCCGATCGCTCCATCATTTAAGTACAAGTACCTCCTCCTGCAGCGACAATAAACATTTAATTAGTCTCTGCATATTCCTGACAATTAGCCTTAACGACAGTCGTTTTAACTCGGATCATGGCAAAATGTCATATAAACTGGGAGCATATGTTATGAACGTAAACATACATATACCCGGTACTTCTGCACCATTTGCAACTACGTTCCACATATCCAGATTTGTGGCCTCGATGTATGATTTCTTTCTTTACTTTCATTAACCATAGTTGCTTCCGTCAAAGTGCAGTGGCTTATTGGGAGCTTGAGTATCGTTGGTAAAGAAGCTGTGAAGGTTAGCCATGATAGAGGATCTTTATAATCAGAAAAAATATACTTCAAACAACAAGCAACAAAGCTCTTATACCAATTGTTGGTGGCTAACAATACCTAGAGGGGGTAAATAAGTTGTTTTTGAACTTTGGTGATCTTTTACGGAAATTAGCTAATCACTAAATAAAGATCATCTCAACTAATGTTTAAGAAAAAGGGTGTTAACCAACAACATGCAAATGTATGTAGAAAGAAAACAGTGGCACATAGAGAGTTATAGTGATTCGGCTTTATTCACAAGTTGACATCCACTCTTCAAACGAACAACCTCAAGATAAGCTGGATTTCACTAGCAATTTGCTTGGAAAAGTATAAATAGCTAGCACTATTTTTTCTTTCATGATAGATACCATTATCTGGACTCAACTGCTACTCTTATACTTGTATACTTAATCCTTTGCACAGTTACTAAATAGCACGATTATCAAAATAGTATGATAAAGAGCTTATAGTTAAGAAACACAACAAGAAGCAAACTTCTTGATTTTTATGTCGCACACACTCTTCTAACTTTTTGCGGTCTTCGCTTTTATATACTTCTTCATTCTATTCATTGAAGATGAATTAGAGAAGCAAATAGCCATTGGAGAGTTTCCGTTAAGCCATTGTTCAGGGATGTTGCTGCCTATACAATATCTTTCCTTAAACCTCTGCAAACTAACCAAAAATGGCAACTATTGCTATCTTCTCACTATAGTCTATAACTGCCTTGTCAAACGACCTAGCTACTCTGCTACATGCTTTATCTGGATTCAGCTACTATGCGAATCCAGGTCTTTCAATGGCTACTTAGCTGACCCAACAAACATCATCAGATGTACTTGATTGTTACAACACCATTGACTCGATCTTTATAACTTCGACACAAACATCATCAACTACTAATCTTTCAAGTTAACTGGTACTGTTTGCTATAATAGGACATTTGTAAACTTCTTTCCAATGAATCACATCATGAATATTGCACAATCCTTCAGTCCAATTATATGCATACGTTATAGTAACTAATATATTAAGAATAGTTTGAACATCATTAAAATCACTTGAAGATGTTTCTCCAACAATAATGAGTATAGCGACAATGGAGGCATAGTGGTGGATAGTGAGAGAACAAAGGGAGAGCGAGAGGTGGGAAAGGGTGGTGTCATCAAGTGGCATGAAGTAGAGGTGGGAGAGGGCGAGACTAGGGGTGAGGATGAGTATGGTGATGACAAGGCGGAGCGAGAGTGGAGGCATGGTGGGGGTGGAGAGAGAGAGAGAGAGAGAGAGAGCATACCTTGAGATGTGTAAGAGTTTTTGGACATGCAAAGACGTCACGTGGAGAGAATGAGATTGATAGCTTTTAAGGTTTTTGAAATTATAAAAATTAAAAATATATGTATCCGTCTGTTTCGAGTGGATGGATGGGTGATTTCATACCTAAATCTAGAAATTGAATTAGAACTCACTAGTTTCAATAAATCGAAATCAAGAACTAGGCTAGTCCCTATGAAAACCGCCGGTTCAATCTAGTTCCAAGCGATCAAGGTAATTCTAATTTTTTTGCATACCCCTAATCAATTATAAAGAGAATCTATCAACCAGAAAGAGATGGAGAATAGTACATCATATCGACCAACAACATGAAAATGACGAATTTATTTGATAGACAAGTCCTATCACTAGTATTGAAAAGAACTATAGCGGAAACATGTGTGGCATACTCTCATCCATACATTAACTAGGGCTGTCTCAATCCCTCTCTTATTTTGGTTTCTAATCGCAATCATAGACTCCACTCTCCTTAATTCAATATAAAGTAAGCCACAACCAATCGCAAGCCAATTTGTTGTCTTCGAGGATGATTACAGTGAACACTTGAAATGATCTATGAAGTCTCGTTACTAGCTTTCAAAATAGTCAACTTGTGATGCACAATTTATAGCATTATTCGATGGTCGATAGCACGATAAAATCCCAGTGCGAACGCGGAGTTTATGTGAACAAAGAATGATTGAGACTTATAACTTACATATTGAATTGTGTGGACACTGAAGTCCAAAACCATATACACTGGAAATGAACCACGTGACGCACGTGATCTTAATTTGGCAAGTCTAGTCAAGCATCGGTCTGGTTCTCGGTCTTGTTACATTACTTTTTTGGTTAAACATCATTTGCCCATGTCAAAAAACTAGAAATATCGGACGTGCTTTATAAAAGGGTCCCATGTTTCTGAAACCACACAGCCGAAAAATGACTGGAAAATCAATGGCGAAGTCTATTTCCTCCTTCCTCACCAGAGTTCTCTTTGGAAGAACCAAAGCAACCACCAAAATCGATGCAAAACCGACCCAAAGGTTCGCCAATATTGCCAAAACATCCCTCGAAGGCTTCTCTTCAGAAACGCTCGTCTTCGACTTCGAGGGCACACTCCTTCGGTCCTCTTCCCTCTTCCCTTACTTCATGCTCGTGGCCTTCGAAGCAGGAGGCTTCTTGAGAACTCTCGTGCTGCTTCTCGCATACCCTTTCGCATGCATGCTCAATCAAGAAACGATGCTCCGCGTGATGGTGTTCATATGCTTTGTTGGAGTCAGGAGACAGAGCTTTAGGCTCGGAAGCACGGTTTTGCCCAAGTTCTTCTTGGAAGACTTGGGCCACGAGGCCTTCGATGGCGTGATGGGTTTCCGGCGAAGAGTGGTGGTCACAAGGTTGCCGAGGATCACGGTGGAGGATTTCTTGAAAGAGTGGCTGGGGGTCGACACGGTGGTAGGAGGAGAAGTAGCGGTGTTCCGAGGGCGGTTCACGGGTTTGATGGAGAAGAACAAGGCAGGACAAGAACTGATTCGGCTTCTTGGTGAGGGAAGATTAATGGGTTCTCGTGCAACTTGTGTCGGATGCTTCAGCAAGCCATGGCCTTTTGACTATCACCAGCTTCTTGCTCACTGTAAGGTAACGGAGAACAGCCACGAAACCAACCCACCACCCTTTTTTCTCTCTCTCCCCGGCATTTTCTGATTGGCTAATTGGAAGTTTATTTTCTCCTGCATCTTCTTATTGGCTAATGGGAAGGTTACTTTGAAGAATGTTTCAAGTTTCTCATAGCCACCAAAGAATAATTAAAAGAAGTTCAAATTGTGTTTATATATTGAGAAATGATTTGATGACAGTTTTTAATCTTTTTAATCTATTATGAGAATAATAATCTGTTTTAGATTAAAAATCAAATAATAAATAATTATTAAGAGAAATGTCCACTCCTTTAAAATTTGTAACCCATTACAAGCTATGTTTCTTGCAATAATCTAAAGATTTTTATGCTAGCAAAGCTTTAATATATTATATAGTTCTCCGTTAACATCTATATAGCATGGCGAGGACTTCCAAGAAATTTTACTCACTAATTTGCAGGTATTGAATTCTAATTTTTCCTATTGTATATCCAAGCATTTTCACTCATCCATACATTGACAAGAAAAATAAATTTTTCAGGCAAAGCTTCATTATCATCTAATGTTGAACTAAATACCCATCATCAAGATCACAATTATATATCTAATTTATGCCTTGTTATAGTAATTTTAATACAGAAAATATCAAATCTTGTAATTAAATCAATGCAAAATTATCACAAAAATAAATAATGAACAACAAAAGACACCAAAGATTCATGTAATTCGTTTAGAGTATAGATACCTACTTTACAAGAAGAGTCAATAACTAATAACTCATTATAAGAGTTACAATCGCTCACATTTTTAAGTATTTCTCACACCTAAATTAAGTCCAAACCCACAATATTATATAAACAACTCAATTGGGTATAAACTCATGGCACAAAATAAAGCTCTTTGTATCATTGAAAGGGAGTGTTCCCCGATCGCACATAGGAGTCAACTTGCACACCCACAGCAACACAAATCACAAATTTCAACCAAAAAAAAAAAAAAGACATGCCGCACACATAATACCCCGTAAGCTTAATAATATTAAACAAGAATGTGTGCCCAAAACGTTGAAATTGGTTGATCCTATACCGAAATTTTCGACGAATTGCCTTTTCCTAAGTAAGGACAAAGGTCAATTCCTTGCTTTACACTTGCGGCAACAATCGGAACGTTCCTTATCAACGTTGGGCCAGACTTTATTAGCTCTTAATTTCAAAATATAATTTAACACTTGTGATGGATTGATCTTGGACTGAACTTTATTAATTTATTGAACTTTGTCTAGCTCAATGTTTTCGAAAGAAATAATCAGTCTTTCTTGCGTAACTTACCATATATATATCACTTGTACATCTTTTTTAATTATCAAAAGTATCATCATTACAGCTAAATTCATTTTTCAATATATATTAGACCATACATCTTCTTGGTATATCTAGATAATAGCTAGAATTAATCGCAATGCAAAATATAAACATTGGAAGATTTCTTTTTCTTTTTTTGTGTGATTTACAATGCACCTCGATATATAATTCGCATGATTTAATAGAAAATGACTGAGTAGAAATTAAAAAACCCTTCCTGCAACTGTTGCAACAGGAAGTCTACATGGTGAGCCAAGCAGAGAAGAGGAATTGGCAACTCCTCCCAAGAGGGAAATATCCAAAGCCCTTGATCTTTCATGATGGCAAATTGGCCTTCAGACCAACTCCACTTGCCACCCTCGCCATGTTCATGTGGCTTCCGCTTGGCCTCCCTCTCTCCATCCTCAGAATCATTCTCGGCATCCTCTTGCCTTTCTCAATCTCAGGCCCTGTATTGGCCATGATAGGCCTGAAGACCACCGTCTCAAGACCCCAAAACCCTGGGGATCCCAA
Organism: Eucalyptus virginea; assembly: GCA_014182375.1. NCBI lineage: Eukaryota > Viridiplantae > Streptophyta > Magnoliopsida > Myrtales > Myrtaceae > Eucalyptus > Eucalyptus virginea. Next base: position 32,728,933 of record CM024519.1, read on the forward strand.
TCTACTTGCCAACAGCACAAAGGGCATTCTCTATGCATGCAACCACAAGACCCTTTTGGACCCAATCTTTGTCTCCCATGGCCTCAGCAAGCCCCTCGCCGCGGCCATCTACAGCCTGAGCCCATTCAACGAGGCCATCTCCCCGATCCGGACTGTCCGCCTGGCCAGGGACCGCGAGCGGGACAAACAACTTATGCGGCAGGCCCTGACCCGCAGCGACCTCGTGGTGTGCCCCGAGGGGACCACGTGCAGGGAGCCCTACTTACTCAGGTTCAGCCCGTTGTTCACACGAGTGAGCAAGGACATAATCCCCGTGGCTATCGACGTTGGGGTTAGCATATTCTACGGGTCCACAGCCCGCGGACCCAAATGTTGGGATCCGGTCTTCCATTTCATGAACCCAAACCCGAGCTATACTCTCCAAATCCTTGAGAAATTGACGGCCTCTTGCACATGTGAGGGTGGTGGCAAGTCCGGCGTTGAAGTGGCAAACTATGTGCAGAGCCAGATTGCTAGGGCACTAGGGTTTGAGTGCACACTCCTCACAAGAAAGGACAAGTACATGGTCCTGGCTGGGAATGATGGGAGAGTAAAAAGCCGAGAATTGAATGTAAGAGTTTGAAAATCTAGTAGCCTGCTATGGCTAGTGATATAAGTCATCGCATCAAAAGAGCTCAAAAGAAACATGATTAAGTACAATTATGTTGTTACCTTTGGAATAGAGCTGTCAAAATGGGTTACTAACCCATATTTATAAAAATTGGTCAGCTCAAATTTGTCATATAGACCGAAATGGGTTTTGAAAAAAAAAAAAAAAAAATGGCTCAAAATAAATGGGTGTAAACGGATCTATTATGAAATCCATTTTCAACCCATATTTATCAATAAAAAAGAAAAGTAAAGTAAATTGACCTTCTTCTTCTCCCTCTGAAAGGAAGCAAAAAATTCCTAGGACGAGAGTTGGGATTTTGGCACCGATTCTATCTCTTATTGCATCTCTAGTACACATCATTCTTAGATAGAATGATGACACGTGTTACTAATTTTTTAAGTGTCGAGATCCTATGCATTTAACAAAAATTGAGACACGATAAAAGTAGAGGTTATGTATCTGATCGAGACACATGCCTTTGATCCAAAAGTGAGGGAAAACTTTTTTATTTTTCTGACTAGAGATCAAGCCTTGTAACGGTGGGTGGTGATGTTGTAATGTTAGCACAAAGATATCTTAGAGAGCTACTTTGGAGTGAAAAACTGGAAACAATAGAATGTGGGGCTTTATGAGCAAAAACTAAGACATGCATATTACAAGGCAAACCAATTGCACATAGCATACAAACCAGTTCTTGGATGCAGCTCAAGTTGTAAGATCGCTGACTAAAATGCTTGATTATGAGAGTATTGAATATGGTATCTTGCCTCATACAAAAGTTCCTGTGTAGCTGCTTCGGTTTAAACACATTCTCTCGAAACTAAATCTTCTAATGCATGAAGTCCATCACCTACACTTTAGATCTTGAACTGTAGATGGATATCTTAACAAGTAAGAATAACTATTCTGCCGTGCTAAGATAAGGATAGAGGACATTAAATGCATAAATGATTTTACTGTATGAGTCTTTTCTTTACTCTTTTTTGATAGCATGTTTATATAGTCAAGTCATGTTTAACCTGGTTTTAATTGGTCATGTTTAATGTAATCAGACCTACATAAACTTCTCTTCATTTCGTGGCATGACAACTTTTGTCGTCACCATCACTTGTGACCAAGAAGCACGCATTGGCACACATTACTTCAGTTCGATTAGAGCTGAAAAAAATTAAAATCAGGATGCACGTCTTGCAGGCACTCGCATTCACATAGCACATTCACAGGTAAACCATTCCACAGCATTAAGAACCGGCCAGCGATGTATAAGGAAGCAGACGTGGCGAACATCGGCAGCATCAGGCTCGAAATCCACGACCGAGACACCATCCTCGACAGCCAATGACTCGATCCCCTGTTATGCATTGTCTCCTACCTATCCCGTTATCGCAGCGCCGGTCGGTCCTTCAAATTCGACCGCAGGAGTGGGGAAAAAAAGACAATTAATGCCGGCGGAGATCTCCAGCGATGCCAAACTGGGGCGTAGCTCGGGTGAACGGAGATCAGGCCGACGGATCGGGGGCACGATTCCGAATCAGACCGAGCAGTTGGAGGTATCGCTGGAATCGAGCAGGAGAAACGGAGTTGGTGGATCGTTAGGGTTTGGATATGGCCTGAGCCTGCAGTGGTAACTGCAATCTGGACTGTTGATGCGAACTCGTGAGTCAAAGAGCGAGCAGAGCCCTCCTTGCTGAGGTTCAGCCCGTTGTCCGCACGAGAGAGCGACAGTCCCCATGGCTATCGACGTTGTGTTAGCATGTTCTACGGGTCCTCAGTCCACGGACCCAAGTGCTGGGACCCGGTGTTCCACTTCATGAACCCAAACCCGAGCTATGCTCTGCAGATCCTTGAGAAATTGCTGGCCTCTTGCACACGTGAGGGCAGTGGCAAGTCCGTGACTGAAGTTGCAAACTATGTGCGGAGCTAGATTGCCAGGGCTCTGAGGTCTGAGTGCAGACTCCTCACAAGAAAGGATAAATAACGATGGGAGGGTACAAGCCAAGAATTGAATTTAAGAGTCTGAAAATCTAGCAGCCTATGATGACTAGTGATATTAGTCATCGCCTCAAAAGGGCTCAAAAGAAACATGATTAAGTATAATTATATTGTTACCTTTGGAATAGAACTATCAAAATGGGTCACTAATCTATGTGGTAACCTATATTTATTATAATGGTCAGCTCAAATTTATCGTATAGATAAAATGGTTTTGAAAAGTAAAACCAATAATAAATAGGTCTAAACAAGTCTGTTATGAAATCCACTTTCAACTCATATTTATCAAAAAAGTATAGTTAAAGTTGACCCATCTTCTTCTTCCTTTGGAAGGGTGCAAAAAAATTCCTAAGAAGAGAATTTGGATTTTGGAGGTCGGTGGAGATGCATATACCAAAAGATGCAAACTATGTCTCCTATTGCATCTCTATACATATAATTTTTAGATAGAATGATGACATGTGTTACTAATTTTTTAAATATCAATATCAAAGTGGTAAGTGTGAGATTTTATACATTTGACACAGATTGAGACAAGATAAAAGTGGGGTTATCATCTCATATTATCAACTCTGCTCTATTTTTTATGTAAGTTGACATCTTCCTCTACATGTACCAACATCTTTTTTTTTTCATCATCCAATGGATCTTATGCATCTATAGCTTGAAGAGTACCAAGGCTGTCAATAATTCCCAAACTGAACTGAAAATTTTGGATATTTTTTATTCGGTTTAATATCGATTCGGGTAGTATCCAAAAAAAATTGGGTACCTTGACAATTTGGTTCGGTTTCGATACAATACCCTGACTAACCTGAACTGCATTCGTAAAATATCTCAGAAACAATGAAAACAATCTAAAGCGGCAAACAACTCAGCAAATTACTCTGATCATCTCCTCTTCTTCGCCGTCTTCGCGATCACTTCACTCCCTCTGAATCGTAGCTCACACAAATCGTCTTCCAATCTCTCCAACCGAGGTACCCCTGAAAATGTATCTTGCTTTGGAGATGCTCCAGTTTCTCACCATCTCTGACGTCTTCCATGGATCTGTTGTCATCCCAAGCGGTCCCCCAAGACCTTCTACCTCATAACCTTGAACCCAATCTTTCCTCTCTCCTTCACCATTTTGGCCCACTACCTCTTCACCCGCCCCCTCCCCAACCCCCTCCAGTACCCAGCCCAGACCCGCCATGAGTGGACCCTCCTCCTCACCTTCTTAGTTTGCTACCTCTTCCTCTTCACCTTTTCTCCAATGCCTCCTTAGGTTGGTTGAAGGAAACAAGAAAATAAAATAAAAATAAAGCAAGAAAAAAAAAAGGAAAATATTACAAAAAAAGCATCCACGTCAACACTGCCATGCCACAATGATGGCAGGCATTCACGTCAACAATTTTCGGCCAAAAATTGACTAGAAAGACTACATTGGCAACTCATCAAAAGGTTAGGATTACATTGGCAAAATTGAAAATTTAGAATTAAATTGATGTCCTATAAAAGGTTTATGATTCCGTCCAATAATGAACCAATTTTTAGAAAATTTAATGAGTTCGTGCGCTTAGGAAATAATAAGGTTTTTAAACATGTGAAGGAGTTTATTTTCTTAGGCCGGCGTCTGTGTCAACCATTCTCGGCCAAAATTGGCAGAGAGGGACTATATTATCAAATCATAAAAGGATTTATGTTGGCATCTGTATAATAACGTAAAGATTCTTTTGGTAACTTTTCGCAAACATAGGTATAAAAATGTAATTGGTTATTGCAGACTATTGTGTGATGGAAGTTGGTTTGGGAGTGGACATCACAAAGTCCTACGTATTTTAGCGATCTGTAAGAATTGGGGATATGGAAAGTGAGTGATCCTCTCAAGTTTTGTAGTAGGAATGTGTATGAACCCAACCGAGACTATTAAAGAGGGCTGTAAAAACATGTGAAGAGACGCCATTGAAAACCCTAGTTGAATTTTGCCATCCAATGCCATGGATTAATGACTTTCAGACCAATTTGCCATTCACGTTGTCATGGCAAGACAATAGACGTGTATAGTTAGTTCCAATACATGTAGCAACGGATTACAAGCCACCCAAAACACTTAAACCCTTTTCTCATAACTAACAATAGAATCGAGTATTAACTAGAACATTAGAAATCGATGGCTTATTTGGAGGAATATTGACACATAGGAAGCATATTAGAATAGTTAAATATTAAATGAATTTGCAAATGAACACTCGGAATGTACGGAGATAAATCTCTACATTGTCAATATCTTTTTAGTAAAGGTCAAAACTATATGAAACATCAAAAAAAAAAAAAAAAAAAAAATGAAAGAAAAAGGTGACATAAGAAAACCCAAAGATAACAACAAAAGTTCTAAAAAAACAAATAAAGTCTAAAATAACAAGAAAAGACATAAAAATATGAGAAATGCCCTAGAACACACATAAATGATGGATTTTGAAGCCCAAAATGGCTGCACAAGTCATCGTCATTCTATCTCACATGGCACAAAACCCTGTCTAGGGTCATCAAATGGATGGATTGGGATGAGTTTTGGTTGGGTCAAAAATGATCCAACCCATTTAACTTGTTTTGAACCATTTATATGCAATACAAATTAAGTAAAGTTTTGAACCATTTATATGCAATACAAATTAAGTGACTCATATCTGACTCCACCCGACCCGATCTATACCCAATTCATATCCAACCTAACCTACATTACTCAAACACAGATATTTAAATGTAAGAATTGTTATATTATGCGTGTAGTGTAAAAGATAAATTTTTAGTAGTTTTATAAGGTTCCAAATAAGATTTTCAACTTGTTTGCGACTTTTTCTTCATTGCAAATTTTTTGAGTTTCACAATGAAGTATCCAACATCTCTTAAAATCAATAAGTCAATAAATATTGACACATAAAATCATATACTAATTTTCACAAATTCTAAAGCTTCAAATATCATATATATTTTACTATTTTTCAATTAAAAAAAAAGGATGGAGATCATAAGTAGAAGACAAAACTAGAAAATAAGTTGCCCCACCTAAAAACCCCCAACTTGAACCTAAAAACAAGTGAAAAAGACTGCAATTGAGTTGACTTTTAGACCCATTAAAAACCCACATTTTATTGGACTTTATTACTCATATCAACCCATTTAGCAATATTTAATTAACCCACATATGAGTCAACCCATCATATATAGGTTAATAAATAGGTTTTCAACTTGGCAGTAACCTCCACAAGTTTCACTTTCACCTTGATCTTAACTAATTTAAATAAAAGCTGATAATGCACAATTTGTTAGTAATCTAATTGAATGAAAGATCACTTTAATTAAGAATGATAATTTCTAGATGAATTGGTTTAAGAGTAAGTAAGGCATATAAAAGCTGGTAATTAGAAAAGTTGGTAATAAAAAAAATTAAATAAACATTGGTAAGCAACTTAAATGAGACTCCGTTAACAAAACTAGTTGGTAACCTAATGGGAGAAAATTGAAATCATGGTGATAAATTCCTGTAAGAGTTAATAAATATTAAATGTTTGCAAGAGAGACAAATAAAAGTTGGTAATTACTAACAAAAATTAATAAACTAAAAACACAAATAGATTTTGTAAGTAATTCAAATGCAAGTTGGTAACCGATAACTAATTGATAATTTGATAGGGAAAAAAAAAAGAGGGTAAGTCATTTGCACTCAAATAAAAAAAAAAGGTAAATTCATATAAGAATTATTAAATATAATGTGTTAGTTAGCAAAATAAATAAAAATTAGTGAAAAATAAGAAAATTTCATTAGTTATAAACTCTCAAAAAGAGAGATTTCATGAAAATTTATGTGATTAAACAAGCCTTCCTCAATCTTTTTCAGGTCGAGGACTCCTCCTCCGCCTTCTTCAAATTCCTTTTCGAGCCATTGTTCAAGCCTTGTTTGGTCCTATTCTATTTAGGCTAGCCTATGAGTCCAACTCATGGCCTGATTTCTAGTCAAGAAATTAGTGACCGTTGCTCTATTTGACGGGAGATAGATCAATTATAGGTGTGATTAGTTGCAAGGTGAGTAGTTACACAAAATGGAAATTAGGAACCACCCACTAGTTCTTGGATCCACTCAAGAACTAGACCGCTGGTCCTGTCTGATCCTAAGTGGGTCCATGGAACTGGCCAAAGGAAGCAAAGAAGTAGGAAAGGGAGAAAAAAGAGGGGAAAGGCGAGGCATGAATCATCAGATGGGGTGGAGCTGGGGTGGGAGAGAGCAAGACGGCGACAATGAGGTGGAGCGGCAATGAAGGCATGGTGGTGAAGGGTGAGAAGTGAGAGGGAGAAGGATAGGTGGGGAAGGGCGGGTACTATAAAAATTTTCTTGATATGGATTACATTAATTGATATTATAATTAACCGTTTTATATGATTGGTCTAATAAGTTGAGATATTAGAATTCTTGATTAGTCTAATATATGATCGGCTAGTGTGGGCCCAATAAAGCCCAACCTGTGATAAGAGAGCTTATGACTTAAATTTCTATAAATAGTGCTCAAGTCTATTCTCTAACTTTGATATACACATATCCTCACATAAGGAACATTTATTGAACACTAAAGATGAGAGGCGGTCTCATTAAGCCAATGAGACATTGGGCATTAAAGCAAAAGCATTTGAGCTTTGGATCGTCACCATTCCGCATCAACGATGAATTCCAAATCACATGCCCAAATCTCTTTTCTCGATTATATGTGTCCTAGATTCCAACTATGGAGATCTTGAGTGTTGTTTTCACAACTTACAGGCATGGGTCATCGGGTGACGTGAACAAAGGCAAGAGAGGCTGAGATGAGCAGTGAGGATGAGTATAGTGACAACAAGGTAAGGCGAGAATGGAGGCATGGTGGTGGATAATGAGAGGAGAAAGGGGGAGCGAGAGGTGGGGAAGGGCGAGGTCATCAAGTGGCATGGAGCAAAAGTGGGAGAGGGCAAGACAAGGGGCGAGGATGAGTACAACGACGATGAGGTGGAGTGGGAGTGGAGGCATGGTGGTGGAGGGAGAGAGAGAGAGGTAGGGAGAAGATTTTGTCTCTCTCTAGAGAGAGAGAGAGAGAGAGAGAGAGAGAGAGAGGAGAGAGAGAGAGAGAGAGAGCGAGAGAGAGAACATACCTTGAGAAGTGTGAGGGTTTGTGGACATGAAAAGATGTCACATGGAGAGAATGAGAGAGAGTTTTTAAGGTTTTTGAAATTTTAACATAAAAATTATATATATATCCATCTGTTCCGGATGGGTAGGTGGGTGGTTCCACATCTGAAACTAGAAATTGGATCAAAACTCACCAGTTCCAATAAATCAAAATCGAAAATTGGACTAGTCCCCATGAGAACAGCTGGTTCAGTCTGGTTCCGAGCGATCATAGCAATTCCAATTCTTTTGCATACGCATAATCAATTACAAAGGGAATCCATCAATCAGAAAGACATGGAGAGCAATGCATCATATCGACCAACAACATGAAAATGACGAATTCATTTTATACGCATGTCATATCACTATTACTGAAAAGAACTATTAATATGCATGTCGTATCACTATTATTGAAAAGAACTATAGCAAAAACAACGTGTGGGGCATACCCTCATCCATACATTAACTAGGGCTGTCTCAATCCCTATCTTATTTGGACCTTTAATCGCAATTATAGACTCCACTCTCCTAAATTCAATATAAAGTAAGCGACAACTAATTGGGAGAATTACCAAAAAAAAAAAGTCATAAACCTATTGCAATTGTGCCAATTCAATCATAAACTTTTTTTTGACTAATTTAGTCATAAACTTTTTACAATTGTACCAATTTAGTCCATCCGGCCAAAATTTGCCGGCCGGCACTAACGTGGACGCCAACCGGCGACGATGTCCGCGAAGGCCGACGTGACATTTTTAAATTATTTTTTTGAATTTTTAAATATTTTCTTGATTTTTTTTCCGTCCACTTCTCCTTCCTCTGGCCGGCCGATGCTGACCAAAGGCGAGGGCCGGCGAGGTCAGCCTCGCCGGCCAATGGCAAGGCCGACCTCCCCGTCGCTGGGCAAGGCCCCGCCAGATCTGGCGAGGCTTGGTCTCAACCAGCCATGGCGAGGGCCAAGCTCGCTGGCACCGGCGAGGTCGACCCTTGCCATGGCTGGGCAAGGCCGAGCCTCACCGGATCCAAGGCAAGGGTCGACCTCACCGGTGACTAGTGAGGCTCCTCGGCTCAACCTCGCCATGGCTGGGCGAGGCCGAGCCTCACCAGATCTAGTGATAGCGACCTCATCGACCACTGGCGAGGCCTCGCTCAACCAAGGCAAGGGTCGACCTCGCCGGTGGCCAACAAGACTACTCGCCCAAGGACGGCGAGGCTCGACCTCGCCATGGCTAAATTGGCTAAAATAAAAATTTTAGGACTAAATTGGCACAATTACAATAGGTTTATGACTTTTTTTGGTAATTCTCCTTGTGAAATCACATGCCAATTTGTCGTCTTCAAGGATGATTGCAATGAACACTCGAAATGATTTATGAAGTCTCATTATTAACTTTCAAAATAGTCAAGACAATTCGTACTACACAATTTATAGCATTATCCGATGGTAGATACCACAATAAAAATCTAGTGCGAACACAGAATTTACGTTAGTAAATAATGATTGAGACTTATAACTTACGTATTAAATCAAGTGGACCCTGAAGTCCAAGACCATGTACACTAGAAATGAACTATGTGACGCACGTGATCTTAATTTGGCAAGTCTAGTCAAGCATCCGTCTGGTTCTAGTTCTTGTTACATTACTTTTTTGGTTAAACATCATTTGCCCATGTCAAAAAACTAGAAATATCGGACGTGCTATATAAAAGGTCACACGTTTCCAAAACCACACAGCCGGAAAATGGCCGGAAAATCAATGGCGAAGTCTATTTCCTCCTTCCTCACCAGAGTCTTGTTTGGAAGAACCAAAGCAACCACCAACATCGATGCAAAACCAACCCAAAGATTCGCCAATATTGCCAAAACATCCCTCGAAGACTTCTCTCCAGAAACGATCGTCTTCGACTTTGAGGGTACGCTCCTGCGGTCCTCTTCTCTCTTCCCTTACTTCATGCTCGTGGCCTTCGAAGTAGGAGGCTTCTTGAGAGCTCTCGTGCTGCTTCTCGCATATCCTTTCGTGTGCATGCTCAATCAAGAAACAATGCTCCACGTGATGGTGTTCATATGCTTTGTTGGGGTCAGAAGAGAGAGCTTTAGGCTCGGGAGTGCGGTTTTAACCAAGTTCTTCTTGGAAGAATTGGGCCGCGAGGCGTTCGATGGCGTGATGGGTTTTGGGCAAAGAGTGGCGATCACAAGGTTGCCGAGGGTCATGGTGGAGGAGTTCTTGAAAGAGTGGTTGGGGGTCGACACGGTGGTGGGAAGAGAAGTAGCGGTGTTCCGAGGGCGGTTCACGGGCTTGATGGAGAAGAACAAGGCGAGCCAAGAGCTGAGTCGGCTCCTTTGTGAGAGAAGATTAATGGGTTCTCGTGCAACTTGTATCGGATGCTTCGGCAAGCCATGGCCTTTTGACCATCAGCAGCTTCTTGCTCACTGTAAGGTAACGGAGAACAACCACGAACCCCTCTCTCTCTCTCTCTCTCTCTCTCTCTCTCTCTCTCTCTCTCTCCTGCATTTTCTGATTGGCTAATGGGAAGGATACTTTCTCCTGCATCTTCTTATTGGCTAATGGGAAGGTTACTTTGAAGAATGTTTCTAGTTGCTCGTAGCCACTGAAGAATAATTAAAAGAAGTCCAGATTGTGTTAATATATTGAGAAATGATTGAGTGATAGTGTTTAATTTACTGTGAAAATAATAGTTTATTTTGAACTAAAAAAACTGAATAATAAATAATTATAAGTTGCTATGGGGTCCTTCAAAAATTTATGACCAACGACAAGTTATTATTCTCATAGTAACTCAAAAATTGTTATGCTAATAAAGTTCTTATATATTATACAACTTTACATTAACATCTATATAGCATAGTGAGGACTTCCAAGAAATTTTGCTTACTAATTTGTATTGTTGAACTCTAATTTTTCCTATCATCCAAGCATTTTCACTCATCCATACATTCACATAAAAATTAATTTTTCAGGCAAAGCTTCATTATCATCTGATGTTGAACTAATTACCAGTCATCAAGATCACAATTATATATCTAATTCATGCCTTGTTATTGTAATTTTAACGTGGAATATATCGAATCTTTTAAGTAAATCAATGCAAAATCATTAGAAAAATAAATAATAAAAAATAAAGTATACCAGAAATTTATGTAATTCGATCAGAGTATTGATACCTACTTCACAAAAAGAATTATGAGCAAATAATTCACTATAATTGGGTGATTAGACTACAATCGCTCATACTTTTAAATATTTCTCACTCCTAAATTAATTTCAAATTCACGATATTTACAAATAAATAACTCAATTTGGGCGTAAACTCACCGCATTGAAGAAGGCGCTATGTACGGCCGAAAGGGAGCGTCCCCGTTCCCACGTAAAAGGAGTCATCTTGCACACTCACGGCAACACAAATCACAAGTTTCAAAGAGAGAGAGAGAAGCCGCACACATTAATATTAAATAAGAATGTCTGCCAAAAACGTTGAAATTGGTCAAACCTTGCAGGAACCTATTGAATTCCTCGCCGAATTGCCCTTTCCTAAGTAAAGAACAAAGGTCGATTCTTTGCTTTACACGTGCGTCAACAATCGGGGCTCAGGATTTATTAGCTCAAATTCAAAACATGATTTAACACTTGTGATGGATTGATCTTTGACTGCACTTTATTAATTTATTGAACTTTGTCTAGTTCAACGTCTTCGAAAGAAATAATATCAGTCTCTTTCTTTATTTAATTTATCATGTATATCAACTGTATACTTTTTAAATTATAGAAAGTATCATCGTTACAGCTAAATTCATTCTCCAATACATATTAGACAGTACATCTTTCTTGATTTATCCTGATATTAGATGTGGTTTACTTTTTCTTGGTATAACTTGCCATGTATATCAATTGTGTTTATATCAATTGTGTTTTAATTAATCACAGTGCCAAATATAAACATTGGAAGATTGCTTTTTCTTTTTTTGTGTGGTTTATCGTGCGCCTTGACATGTAATTTGCATAATTTAGTAGAAAACGACTGAGTAGAAATTAACAAAACCTTCCTGCAACTGTTGCCACAGGAAGTCTACATGGTGAGCCAAGCAGAGAAGAGGAATTGGCAACTCCTCCCAAGAGAGAAATATCCAAAGCCCTTGATCTTTCATGATGGCAAATTGGCCTTCAGACCAACTCCACTTGCCATCCTCGCCATGTTCATGTGGCTTCCGCTTGGCCTCCCTCTCTCCATCCTTAGAATCATTCTCGGCATCCTCTTGCCTTTCTCAATCTCAGGCCCTGTAATGGCCATGACAGGCGTGAAGATCACCGTCTCAAAACCCCAAACCCTAATTTTGATCCCAATCCACTTGCCAACAGCACAAAGGGCACTCTCTATGCATGCAACCACAAGACCCTTTTGGACCCAGTCTTTGTCTCCCATGCCCTCCGCAAGCCCCTCACCGCGGCCATCTACAGCCTGAGCCCGTTCAACGAGGCCATCTCCCCGATACAGGCTGTCCGCCTGGCCAGGGACCGCGAGCAGGACACAAAACTTATGCAGCGGGCCCTGACCTGCAGCGACCTCGTGGTTTGCCCCGAGGGGACAACGTGCAGGGAGCCCTACCTGCTCAGGTTCAGCCCGCTGTTCGCACGAGTGAGCAAGGACATAGTCCCCGTGGCTATTGACGTTGGGATTAGCATGTTCTATGGGTCCACGGCCCGCGGACCCAAATGCTGGGATCCGGTCTTCCATTTCATGAACCCAAACTCGAGTTATACTCTCCAAATCCTTGAGAAATTGCCGGCCTCTTACACATGTGAGGGTGGTGGCAAGTCCGGCGTTGAAGTTGCAAACTATGTGCAGAGCCAGATTGCCGGGGCTCTAGGGTTTGAGTGCACACTCCTCACAAGAAAGGACAAGTACATGGTCCTGGCTGGGAATGATGGGAGAGTAAAAGCCGGAATTGAATGTAAGAGTTTGAAAATCTAGCAGCCCATGATGGCTCATGATATAAGTCATCGCATCAAAAGGGCTCAAAAGAAACATGATTAAATACAATCATGTTGTTACCTTTGGAATAAAGCTGTCAAAATGGGTTACTAACCCATATTTATTAAAATGGGTCAGCTCAAATTTGTCATATAGACCAAAATGGTTTTTGAAAAGAAAAAACCAAAATAAATGGGTCTAAATGGGTTTGTTATGAAATCCCTTTTCAACCCATATTTATCAACAAAAAAAAAAAAAAAGTAAAGTAAATTGACCCTTCTTCTTCTTCTTCTTCCTTTGAAAGGGTGCAAAAAATTCCTAAGGCGATAATTGGGATTTTGCCACCAGTAAAGACGCATATACCAAAAGATGCGAATCATCTATCTCTTATTGTGTCTCTAGTACACATCATTCTTAAATAGAATCATGACACATGTTACTAATTTTTTAAATATCATTATCAAAGTGATAAGTGTCGAGATCTTGTGCATTTGACACAGATTGAGACACAATAAAAGTAGAGGTTATGTATCGAGACACATGCCTTTGATCCAAAAGTGTGGGAAATCTTTTTTCATCTTTTTTTCCAACTGAGATCAAGCATTGTAATAGTGGGTGGTGATGGGTGGTAATGTCGTAACGTTAGCACAAAGACATCTTAGAGAGCTGCTTTGAAGTGAAAATCTAGAACCGGTAGAATGTGGGGCTTTATGAGCAATCACTAAGACATGCATATTACAAGGCAAACCAATTGCACGAAGCATACAAACCAGTTTCTGGATGTAGCTTGATTTGCTTTTCAAGCCGTAAGATTGCTGACTGAAATGCTTGATTCTGAGAGTATTGAATATGGTATCCTACCTCATACAAAAGTTCATGTATAGCTGCTCAGTTCAAACACATTCCCTCTAAACTAAATCTTCCAATGTGCAAAGTCCATCACCTATATTTTAGATCTTGAAACTCTAGATGGAGATATCTTAACAAGTAACGAATAATTGTTCTACTATGCTAAGATTAGCATAGAGGACATTAAATGTATCAATGATTTTATTGTATGAGTCTTTTCTTTACTCTTTTTGGATAGCGTGTTTATATAATCAAGTCATGTTTAACGTGGTTTTAAATGGTATACTTCTCTCCATTTCATGGCATGGCAACTTTTGCCATCACCATTACCTGTGACCAAGAATATAGTCTATTCACCAATTGAAATACAAAGTCCTAGTTTTAAAACAAATATTATCATCTTATATTATCGACTCTACTATATTTATTACATAAGTTGACATCTTCCACTACATATACCAACATCATTTTTTTTAGGATCCAATGGATCTTATGCATCTAAGTCTTGAAAAGTACCATGCGACTAGGGGTATTAAATAATACCAAAACCAAACCAAAAATTACAGATATATTTTGTTCACTTTTATTCTGGTTCAGGTAGTATGCAAAAATGCCTTGACAATTCGGTTCGGTTTGAGTACAATACCCTCGCCAACCTGAACTACATTCACAACATATTTCAGAAACAATGAAAACAATCTAAAAGAGCAAGTAGCTTGCAAATTTCTTTGATCATCTCCTCCTCTTCACCGTCTTCACGATCACTTCACTCCCTCTAAATTGTGGTTCACATGAATCGTCGTCATCTCAAAACTCAATCTTGATTCCAACCTCTCCAACCCGAGTACCCCAGAAAATGGATCTTGCTCCGGAAGAGCTCCAGCTCCTCACCATCTCCAACATCCTCCTTGAATCTCTGTTGCCATCCCCAAGCGGTCCCCCAAGACCTTCTACCTCATAACACCCGACCCTCATCTTCCTACTCTCCTTCGCCATTTTGGCCCACTCCCTCTCCCCCACCGCCTCCAATATCCAACCCAGGCCCGCCATGAGTGGACCCTCCTCCACACCTTCCAGTTTTGTTACCTCTTCCTATTCACCTTCTCCCTCCTCTCCAACGCCTCTTCAGGTCAACAGAGGGAAATAACAAAAAAAAAAAAAAAGAGAAAAATCAATTTTTTTTTTTTAAATTACAAAAACTTCACACCAATGCCACCCATGCCACATGAGATGACGGAGGTACGACAATGACTTTTGGTCAAAAATTGGCCGAAAGAACTAAATTGGTAACTCATCAAAAGATTTAGAACTAAATTGACAAAATTGAAAAATTCAGAACTAAAATGGGGCCGTACGATAGGTTCGATACTTTTTGGACATTTATCCCCAAAATGTGAGATGCATAAAAAATGATTACATGAGCTATGTAATTGAGATTAATCTATTCAACAATACGTAGAAATAAAGAGAAGGAGCAACTCACCCAAATTACAAGGTCCCAGGGTTCCTATAGAGATTATGATTAAATGAAGGATCACGGCCTTGAAAAAGCTGTGAAATTTCACATCCCAATTAGACGAACTCAAATCCTTGGCTGCCATTTTTTTCCTTCTTTTTTCACGTACCATCTTCTTTGTAAGATTGCTTAGTTTCTGATGAGCTTTACAGCTACTGATATAAGCAGTTGGTCGGAGTTTGAAGAATAGGCCAAAGTGAGATAACAACTTGTAATTTCTATATATTCAATCGTATATGTTAATATTGTATAAGCTCCTATTTATAATACAATGAATGTCTAATTAAGGAAAAAAAAAAAGGAAGATACATCAAATCTAATCCAATCACATATTGACATAATCAATCAATTATAATCCCATGTAATCTTGGATTGGTCGATCATAATCTTCGGTCCGATCCTCGCATATCTCCAACACTCCCTCCCAAGCTAGTGGCTGATATATATTCAGGACGCCAAGCTTGCTTAGCAAATATGTATGCTATCTTTGACATAATGGTTTGGTAAAGATATCCGCAGCTATTCTATAGTTCCAATTTCATTTGGCTTCATTACTCCTTCTTGGATCTTATATCAAGTGTAGTGAGAGTCTTCTTCAATGTGTTTCATTCTCTCATGAAATATGGGATTCGCCATGAGTTTGAGTGGTGCATCATTGTCACAAAATAAATTTGTTGGCCTTGTGACTCGTACCCCAAGATGTGAAAGCAAGCCTCCTATCCAAACTATTTCACAAACGGTTTTGGCCATAACTCAATATTCAACTTCAACGGATGATAATGATACAGTCAACTACTTCTTCATTTTCCACAAAAGTAATGGCTTTCCCAATTTAATGCAAAAACCAATGACTAATCTTTGACTCATGGGACACGTGGCATAGCCGATGTCACAATAAGCATTCATTTCCAAATCACAATCTCAAGAAAGGAGTATTCCTAGCCCAAGACATCTCTTTAAATACTTTACGGCCTTCAAGGCTGCATTCATATGAGATTCATTCGGGCTATGCATAAATTGACTAAGTGTTTGCAATGCATAACATATGTCTAGCCTGGTCATGGTGAGATATATAAGTTTCTCTACAAGCCTTTAATAGCAGGATGGATCCTCGAGTAATGGGTCATCAATCTCGAAAGACGATTCGGCGTCATAGTCAACGGTAGTTAACTTCATGTTCTGATCGATGGGAATCGCAGCCTATTTACATCTTAATAAGCCTGCTTCAGATATAATTTCCAACACAAATTTCTGTTGGCTTAGAGAGATTGCCATATCTGAGTGAGCAATCTCAATACAAAAAAAAATACTTGGGAGGTCCCATGTCCTTAATACGAAAGGTAGAGTGCATATATCCTTCAAGATTCTTGATGACCAAATCATTGTTCCCCATAATTAATATATCATCAACATATATGATCAAGTAGATTGATGACGTACCTTTTGTCCAAGTGAAAAGAGCATAGTCGTGCTTAGATTGCTTGAAGGCAATGGCTATAAGAGCTATAGTAAACTTTGCATCTCACTGTCGAGAAGCTTGCTTGAGCCCATAAAGGGATTTATGGAAATGACACACTCCAATCTCTCCCTGTCATTGTAATCCTAGTAGAAGGTCCATATATATTTCTTCATCAAGATCACCATGAAGGAACGTATTGCAAACATCCATTTGATGTAGGTCCCAATCTCAGAAAGTAGCAGCAAAAAGGAATGAATGAATAGTGACGTCCTTCGCAAGTAGAGAGAATGTCTCGTGATAATCGAAACCTTCATGTTGCATAAAGCCTTTTGCCACTAAGTGGGCCTTGTACCATTCAACAGATCCATCAGCCTTGTACTTAATCTTATACACCTATTTGCAGCCAATGGGTTTGTAACGAATAGGTAATGGAACTATATCCCATGTGTGATTTTCTATTAAGGCATGCAACTTTGCTTCCATGGCCATCTGCCACCGTTGATAACAAACTACTTTGTCATAGGATGATTGTCCCTCAAAAATATGACTAATGCAGCACATATGTTATGTAGACAGGCGATCGAATGAAACATAAGAGGAGATAGGATATGAGGTACCTGATGAGTTGAGGGAGGCACAAACATAGTCCTTCATCCACATAAGAGGACGAGTAATCCGTCCTGAACATCACGGGGGAATACGGTCAAGTGTAGAAGATGATGACTCCAAAGTAGACTATGGAGATAATTGTTCTAAATCAGAATTTGTTGCGATATGCACTGTAGATTCTGCAATTGAATAATCTAGGGTAGATAGGAATCTGCAGTGGTCTCGATCAATAGAGAAGCAGTCAAAGCATCCAAAGATCGAACGTGTATATAGTGGGAGATATGAGATAAATCTTCCTCAAACAGAAAACGTCCATTTTGGTGATTCGAGCTAGAAGGCTCATTTGAAGATGCTTCATCTTGACAAGGGAAAATGTCTTCATGGAAAATGACATCTCTACTCATAAAGAAATTTCTTGTCGATGGCTCGAAGACACAATATCCCTTTTGAAGAGTTGGATATCCCATGAAGATGCATCGTCTAGCCCGAGGACTCATCTTGTCACAAGGACCCAAGGTAGTGACATAACATAAGCAACCAAAGATTTTCAAGTGATTAACCTTGGGCTTCCTACCAAATAGAACTTTAAAAAGAGTGCATCCATCGAGAACTCAAGTCAACATGCGATTGATCAAATAAGCTGCCATGACCACACAATCTCCCCAAAAAGTCCTCAGGAATGAACGTTTGGAATTTAAGGGCACATGTGACTTCCAAAATATGACGGTGTTTACACTTAACAATCTCATTTTGTTGATGTGTGTAGTTGCACGTGCTTTCATGCAAAATTCCATGAGAAGAGGAAAGTGATTGAATAGTCATGACTAGAAAATTCTTTCCCATTATCCGTTCAAATTCGTTGAACAAATTTCCCAAATTGATTTTTCGACATGGTTAAAAGTTCTTTAATGCATAAGGAAAACCCATTTAGCACAAGAATGATCGTCTATGATGGTGAGAAAAAATCGAGACCCATCACGATGTGGGGTGTGATAGGGACCCCAAATGTCTACATGAATTAAAAGAAATTATCGGTAGCTCGAGATTTGCTTATGGGAAAAAGAGCATGTGATTGCTTGGCAATGGGATAAATTTTGCATTAAGAATGCGGAAAAGAAGCACTATGGCACTTTTCCTCAATATATTTCTTACATCTTACCAAAAAAAAAAAAAAAAAAAAAGAAGCATTATGGCCCAAAAGTTGATGAGAAATGATAACTTTATCATTGGCAGCAATGTTACACAATGATTTTTATTCATGAAAATATATGACAAATAAAATTTTTTTGGAAAACTAGTCCAAAAGTATAGTCCTTTTGAAAGACTACCCAAGTTTATTAGTTTGCCAATCGAAAGGGCCTAAAAGAGACAGGCATTAGAATTAAAGAGAATACAACAAGAATTGTCCTCATAGGCCTTTGATATTGAGATAAGATTGAATTGAAACCGAGAGATATAAAGAACATTTGGAAGGGTAATCAAAGGACTAAGATTTATTGTCCCTATCTTTATGACATATATGGTATTTCCATTTGAAAGCTTCACGATCATAGGGAAATGACTTTTTTGGGCATAAGAAAAAAGATTTTCATCACAAATAATGTGATCACTAGTACATGAATCAATTACACATGCATCATGAGAAATGGAATTAAGAAAATATGAAGTACCTAATAAGCTTGCCCCTTTATTAGAAGTTTCCAGCTGTCTCAATGCTCTCATGATTTGCTGGTACTGATTTTGGGTAATTGAATAATTGGTATTGTGCCAAATGACTTGATTAGCCGAAGTTTCCTTCTTTCCTTTCTCCCTAGGTTTACCGTGCAATTTCCAATATGTTTCCATCGTGTGATGAGGATGTTTGCAATAATGGTAATATAGTTTCCCATTTCCTTTAAAATTTCCTTTCAAAGATGATGTGGCATTATGAGAGATGTAAGATCCTTTAAAAACAGGCACCATCGTGGCTTGTTGAGGGCTGTTGGATTCAACTGAAGCCATGGCTAAATTATAGCCATCTGATCTTGGATCAAATTGTCATCATCCATTCGAATGAGGCTAGGGCTACCTTTTCCTTCTTTGGTTGATGCAGCACCAATTACAGCAACTTGTCGGGCTGCCTCTCCATGGGAAACGAGATGCTAACCCGTCAGACCAAAGCTAATTGGGAGGCCACCACCCAGTGGTGGTCTTGATATGAAGGTAGCAAGCCCAATTGAGAAGCCACCAGTCATAGATGGTCCAAATCCGAAGGCAGCAAGGGCAATTCCCTCTCCAATTTGTGCGTGATTCAACCGCGATTGTCCTCTAGCTCTCCTCTTGGATTGCCAATTGATAGATCCGCTCAAGCATCGATGCCAGCTCTATTGCAAGAACGAATGACCTTAAATGCCAGTAGTTTTGTTCAAGATTAGTAAAAAAAAAATGGTTTGTTTTCTCTCTTTTTCGTATCGCTCGATATTGTTGAAGTGTTTCGTCCAGCCCTTTGAGCTTCTTTTCAACCATCTCGAGCTTGTTCCAAGAGCCAAGAGTCAGTTGAAGCATAGTATGATGGATTGATTTCCCTGTTTCAGTTCCAACACGGCTTGGGTGAGAGAGAAGATTTTGGCCAGGTCGAGTTTTCCATACATCTCGCGGATGTTGTCCCATATCATCTTCAAATCTTCAATCGGTGGAAGTCTAGTGGGAACTAAACAATTTCCAATGCACATCTGCACGAGCTAGTCACATCTATGCCAGTGTTGTTGTGAGCGCTCATCAAACGGAAAAGGCACGATTCCATCAAAGAGCCCATCTTTGTCTTTTGTGACCAACTCCCGCCGGAGATCTCGAGTTCAAGTATTGTAATTTTCGGGTCCGGTGAGCTACAAGAGGATAAGTTGTGATTCAGGGCCGTTGCCCGACAACATATAAAGTAGGTCACCAGGCCGACCACCACTGGTCGGGACAACATATAGTAGAAAGTTGTGCCCCATGGTCGGGTAGGGGTTTGTCCCCCTAACCTTGCGATGTGGGCTCAAATCCTAGGCCTAGACCTGCCCAACCCATTCTAGGTTGAAGGGAGTCTGTCTTCCTTCAGTGGGCTGGGCTCTAGGATTCGGAAATCTTTTCTAGGTGTGCCATACGAAGCCCATGGCCAAGTTGGCCCAGCTACTCACGGGCTTTTGGAACGTGAACCACTGGACTGGTGGCCACTGAAGCAAGGGCTAGATCAAAAGTGATTTGAGTTGTGGAATGCTCATCTTCAGCCAGATCAACCTAACCCAGATTTTGAGATAAATTCGGGGTCTCCTCAGCTGAAGTATTTCCTTCGATATTCTTGGCCATGATATTTATAGAGAAGAATTCCTATTGTGTGCCGATTTGCTTTGCAAGCTTTGAATTGCAATAGCAAAAACAAAATGAAGCAATGGCAACTCGTGAATTTTGCAAAAGCTAGGTTGAAGAACCTGGCTTGGATACTATGTCGGAGTTTTAAAAACAGACCAAGAATGAGAGAATGGCTTGTAATTTCTGTATATTCAGTCGTATAGGTTTAGATTGTATAAGCTCCTATTTATAATACAATGAATGTCTAATTAAAGAAAAGAAAAGGAAGATACATCCAATCAAATCTAATCACATATTGGTATAATTAATCAACTATAATCTCCTATAATCTTGGATTGATTGATCATAATCTTCAGTCCAATCCTCACATATCTCCAACACAGTCGAAACTACAATCCTTTTGTGCGTGGACATGACTTGATTAACATGTAAGCAAAACCATCAATGCCAAATCGTGCCTATCAATCTTTCTTCTTTAAATAATGCCGCTGAAAATCGGACATATGAACTTCTTTTGGCAATAGACAATGACGTTTCATTTAACGAAATTTTTTGCCAAAGACAAACACAGGTATCGTTTGTACGTGGATCGCTCGAAACAAGATCATTCGTGAGAATGGTTTGGAGAATGGAGACGATAATTTTAGTAAGGGCAGAGCAATGCAGTTGATAGATGCATACTATTATGCGATGGAAGTAGGGTTTAGAAGCAGAATAATGAGTCCTTTTGTATTTTGGAGATTTGTAAGAATTTGGGGACACGTGAAGTGATGCAATCCTCCGGAGTGGATGCGTACGGGCCGGAACCAGATCAATTAAAGAGGGCTGAGAAGCATATGAAGAGACCCGATCAGAAATCATAATTGAATTTGTCGTCCGTGACAGGGGATGAATAATTGCGTGGCCAAATTGCCATTTAAGTTGCCACGTCGAGAAGCAGAAGTCCGGAGTTGTTCCGGTATCTGGCAACTAATACAAGCCACCCAAAACGCCGAACCTGATTTCAATAATTAACGATTCTAAACTATTTGGGATAACCACACAAATCATTTCTAAATTTTGATCAAATGCACAATGTCATCCATAGATTTTTAAGTTGTTCAATATAATCATGAATTTTAGATTAATATTTAATATCATTCCTAAATTTCTACTTTATTTCATGCGATCTCTGAATTCTTCATAAATGTTCAATTTAGTCCCTAGCCTATATGAAAATATTTAATGCGATACTGCTATTAATTCAAGGTCGGTGATCACATTGAATATCTTTCTATAGTCTAGCGGCTAAATTATGCATATACCAAAAGTTTCGGAAGCACATTGCACATATTAAAAACTTAGGAATGACGTGGCATATTTAGCTAAAGTTCAAGGACAACGTTGAACAAATCAAAGTTTAGGAATGATATTGCACATTAGACTAAAGTTCAACAACCATTTGTGCCATTTTCTCAATTGAGTATTAATTAGAACATTAGAAACATGTGGCTAATAGTTTTGGTGGAATATTGATACCAAGGACACCATAGACCCAAGTAAACTCATAAACTTACATCCAAAACGTACACACATAAACCACAAGAGAGAAATCTCTCAATTTTCTATATTTCTAAACGAGTTGTGAAATTGTCTAAAATAGTGGAAAGAACAAATAAATATAACAATTTAGTATAAAATTTTTGTGGACAATGAAAATATTTTTTATACATTTATTTTTGCGAGCGATACAATTTATCATTTTTAAGAAAATATTTTCCCAACTCTTTAATTTCCTCAAAATAAATGAAGCCTAATGTTTCTTTTTCCAAATTTTTTTTTTTTTAGAAAAAATGAAGAGTAGTTCATCATTAAATTGACAAAATTTGTTTCTTTTTCCAAACAAATCGTTGATTAATTTGTATGACCATGAAATTCTCCCTGAATTTGGTATTTTATGAAGTAATCTCATGCAGAGTAGTTCATCATTTAATCCTCACAACATATAATAGTTTCCAACACAACCAAAGAAGTAGGGAAGCAACAAAGTCGACAAGTAGCTAAACAGGAAAATAACAAAGAAGGATATATTTTTTTGTTATAATAAAGTGGAAAGAGGCGAGAGAAAGAAAACTGACAGGAAAAAGAAGAGCATTTAAAGTTTCGGGAGAAGCAAATGTGTGAAGGTCTCTGTCCAAAGAGTTGGCAACGAGGAGCGACCTGCCATTTGTTCACAAAACCAAACAAAATCATTTATTGCATGTCTCCTCCGATCTCACAGCCATAGCCTAGAACCTTCTAATAATTAATAAGACACCATCTCATCAGGAAAAAAAAATTGTGTCGGTTGCTACTATTCAATTCATAAAAGTGTTTTTGAATAGACAAAAGAAAAAGAAATCATTCCTCTTAAATAAGGAATGGGAGCACTTGTGCAGTTTTCTCGGGAATGTCCATATAAAGATTGTTCTTTGAAGTGATGTAGAATAATAGCGGAGGCTTCTCTCACTTTCTAAACTCCTCTCCGAATGAGCAGATATTGAAGATGGAGGAGGGTCATGCGTGCCCAAGTTTTTTTCTTTTTCTTTTTTTCAGACATGCGTGCTCAAGTTAGAAACGGCCTTCTTCGACACTATCTGCATGGACATATATTTTGTTTCTCTGAGAATATAGAGAGATTGTTTACACCATATCGTCGATTTTGGGTGCAACAAAATGATATTTCGCTAGCAATATGTATCTGCATACATTGTTTCTATTACAAAAACAGAAAGACCGGCGTTGAAGTCTATACACTGAAATGTTTAGTTTGTGCTGTGAGTGGAACAACGGGAACTCAAGTTAGTAGATCGTGCATGTTTCCTTTACAGCTGGGTAATTAGATTACTTGCACAGATCATGCAGACATTTTGAAACTTAGAGCAGGTTTATTAATTAGGTGACTAATTCATGAACATGTCAAAAGATCCACCTGATTTGTCCAAATTAATTCTTCACGCAGACTGTATGATATAAGAACTCCTAACACAAACTTTAGCCGCTCCACATGCGCGTGACTATAGGAGAGTTAAAAAGAAACAACAAAAAATAAAAGAGAGAAATGATTTCCATCGGTAGGTTCTGAGGTATACGTGCCAAGAGAACTCAAGATTCATCCGTCACCATTCCACCCCATTGTCTTCAAATAAGAAAGCGGCTAATTACTCGGAACACATTGATTGAAGATTATCTTCTTTTGCAAAAACCAACAAGGGGTAGTAAACTCTTTGTTGACCCCATTTATATGGAAGGTACTTAACTTAACCCTATTTTTTGTCGTTTGGTCAATAACTACCCCTTTTAAATTGAGAGGAAATCATCGTATTCTTTGATAAATCGCCCGCACTAACCCTAGCCTCATTCCCACAGGTCTAGGAATGAGTACAGTGACGATGAGCTGGAGCAAGAGTGCAGGCATGGTACCCAATCTTGTTTAAATTTGAGCGTTTTTCGGATTTTGACCAAAAAAAAAAAGATTTTCTTTGCATTTGTGGGGAACGAAAACCATCTTAAAGGCTATTTTTCATCTTTCTTTTTTTGCGAAATGTTAATCTTTTTTGGACCTTTTTTTATTTTTGAATTTTTATATTATTAAAATATTTTAATATTAAAATAATATTATTATATTATATTATGAAAAGGGATCCGGATCGGATATAGTTTGGACTGATGTGGGCATCGGCTGGATTGGGCTCAACAAATGAGCCCAGTCCGACAATCCATTCCCTAAACGAAAACAAGGCCAAAGCCCGACTCGCATTCGCCATCGACTTGACTCCGACGGCTGAGAGGACTAAGGCGGACGGCGGCGCCCGGCCGTGCGTATGCCGCGGCGCCACCTTGCACGCTAGAGTTGAGACCTCGGACTCTGCCCGTCCAGCCACCACCGCTGCTTACCGGACCCGCAAAACGGCAAACACCAGCGGCCCCCCCAACCCCGAGGACCACCGCGACGGCACTCGAGTACCGGCCGGCTCCTGGCTACCTTTGCACGTCGCCACCGCTCCCCGGTGTCCCCGATGCGACCGACCGGGGAGCCACCGAAAACCCTGAAAGAAACCACTCGCCCAGCAAAAACGGAACTCGTTCAGTCATCTCGTCGAGCGGGTGGCGTGCGTAACCGAAATAAGCGATTCCCGGGGCAATCGGAACTCGAACCCGCGCCAGAATCCTCAACACTCGGCGTACGGGAGCCATGGAGACTTAACGCACGAGCGAAATGGGCAGGAGCTCGCGCGAGTCCTCCCTGATTCGCTCACTCTCAAACCTCCCCAGATGTCTCTCTCTCTAGGGAAGTCCTCCCTCTTCGCGTGTCTTCTGCCTTCCCTCGCGGATGCCCTATTCATAGGCCGCGGAGGCCGGTCGACGGAGGCCTTGGCCGCCGGTCCTTGGCGCGCCAATCGGGCCTTCTCTCGGCCGAACCGGCGTCCCCTCACCATCTACTTGCAGAGTAGGTCTGCTCTGCTCTATTTCTTAATTCGGCGGCATTGAAGACGCCTGCCCTGCCATCTCATTCCCATCCCTCGCCGGCTTATTCCTCTTTCTCCACCGTAGGCCGTACTCGCGCGCATCGTCATCGCTGCGTTTGAGTTGCAAAGGCAGATAGCGAAGGAGGAAGGAGGAAGGAGAAAGAATGAGGGGCCTGGGCCAAAGGAGTACAAAAGGGAAATGGGCCTCGAGCCCACGTGGGAGAAAGAAGAAATGAAAAAAAGGGCGGCTAGACGCGAAGGCCCAGCCCCCATGGGCTTCTTTTTTTTTTTTTTTTTACTAATTATCCGAAAATATGGTAAAATAAGGGAAAATGAAATAGAAAATAAAACTTAGTAAAAGCAAACGATAATAATATCTAGGTGATGTGAAAAATATTTTTGTTAGGGCCAACTTAGTCATTAATTTTCTAATGCAATTTAATCCATAATATTAAGTCAAAATTTATGTATCAACAAGAAAATGCAAATCATCTAACTCTTATTGTTAGGGGTGTCAAAAACCGAACCGAAAACCGAACTAAAAACCGAACCGAACCGAACCGAACCAAAAAATTCAATTTTTTTGATTCGATTTTCATTCGGTTCGGTTCTCATTAAAATCAAAATTTTTTTTATCGGTTAACCGAACCGAACCTAACCAACAAACCGATAAGTGCTTATTTCTTGGAAATACAACAGAAAAAAAAAAAAAAAAAAAAAAAAAAAATCGAAAACTAAAAGTTGAAAACCAAAAACCGAAAAACCGAACCGAACCGAAATTTCGGTTTGGTTCAAGTCTCATTTGGTTCGGTTTGGAAGTTTTTCCTAACAGTTCGGTTCGGTTCCGTTTTTCAAAAAAACCGAACCATTGATACCCCTACTTATTGTGTCTCTACTCACATCATTTTTAAAGAAAATGATGCAACATGTCACTAAGTCTTTTATATATCATTATCAAAATTGGTAATTGATGAGATCCTATGTATGTGACATGAATGGAGACATGATAGTAAAAATTCTATATTCAATCAGGACACATGCCTTTGATTCAAAAGTTTGGGAAATATTTTTTCTTTCTTTTCTTTTTTTCAGCAGGAGATTAAACCTTGTAAAAGGGGTGGTGATGTTGTAATCTCAGCACAAAGATATCTTAGAGAGTTGCTTTGGAGTGAAAACGGAAAGATAGTAACTGGAACTTTATCAGCAGTCACTAAGATTCATGCACATTACAAGGCAAATCAATTGCAAGTAGCATACGAACCAGTTCCTAGATATAGCTTAGTTTGCTCGTCAAGCCTCAAGATTGCTGGATAAAATGCTTAGTTTTGAGGGTATCATATAGGGTGTCCTGCTTCATGCCAAATTCCTATTTAGCGGCTTTAGTTCAATCACATTCTCTCAAAACCTATACATTTGATCTCGAAACCCTAGACGGACATATCTTAACAAGAATAACTATTCTACTGTGCTAAGATTAGCAAAAGGCATTAAATGTATAAATGCATATATTGTATAAGTCTTTTCTCTACTATTTTTTAGGCATGTTTATATGATCAAATCATGTTGAACCAAATTTAAATGGTCACATTTAACGTAGTCAGACCTACATTAACTACTCTTTCATTTCATGGCAAGAAAACTATTGTCGTCACCATCAGTCGTGACCAAGATTATAGTCCATTCACTAACTGGGATACAGAATTCTCATTTTAAAAAATATAAATATTGTCGTATCATATTATCGACTCTACTCTATTTATTACATAAGTTGACATATTCCTCTACATATACCAACATCATTTTTTTTTCAGGATCCAATGGATCATATGCATCTAAGTCTTTAAGAATACCAAGGGTGTCAATAATTTCTTAACTGAATTGAAAATTTCGGATATTTTTTATTTAATTTAAATCCGATTCAAGTACTATGCAAAAAATTGGATACCTTCACAATTCAGTTCGGTTCCGATACAATACTCTAATCAACCCGAACTACGTTCACAAAAATATCTCAAAAATAATAAATACGATCTAAAATAGAAGACAGCTGAGCAAATTTCTCTTATCATCTCCTCTTCTTCACTGTCTTCGCCATCACTTCACTCCCTCTAAATCATAGCTCACACAAAATCATCGCCATCTCAAAACTTAATCTTGATTCCAATCTCTCCAACCGAAGTATCCTCGAAAATGGATCTTGCTCTGGAAATGCTCCAATTCCTCACCATCTCTGACATCTTCCTTGGATTTGTCGTCATCCCAAGTGGTCCTCCAAGACCTTCTACCTCATAAATCTAAACCTCATCTTCCCTCTCTCCGTCACCAGTCTGGCCCACTCTCTCTTCACCCACCCCCTCCTCAACCACCTGCAGTATTCACTGCCAAAAAAAAAAAAAAAAAAAACCACCTGCAGTATTCGACCAAAAAACAAAAAAAACCACCTGCAGTCTGGCCCCCTCTCTCTTCATCCACCCCCTCCTCAACCACCTGCAGTACCCAAACCCAGACCTGCCATGAGTGGACCCTCCTCCTCACCTTCTTCTTCTTCTTTTTTTTTTTTTTGGTTATCCAGGGAATCCCGTACAGCTAAGCGGCGGAGAAACCCCGAACGACGGGTAGAGTCACCACCATCCTTACCCGCCTAGGGTAAGTCGTGGGTTCCTTTCCTTCAAGGCAGACGACGCCGTGGATCGAACACTTGACCTTTCGTGAAAGGAACCAGCGCCCAACCACCTACGCCACCACCACGGGTGGTCTCCTCCTCACCTTCTTAATTTGCTATAGAGGTGTCAAAATGGGTCATGAACCCATTTTTAGACTCATATTTTATTTATATGGGTTATATATGAGTTAGGAGCTTTTAAAAACCCAACTAAAAATGGGTCAAAAAAGTGAGTCTGATTTAAATGGGTCAAAAATAGGTCAAAACTTGTGACCCATTTTCGACCCCTTTAAAATATCAAGTGGGTTGGAATCTTATAACCCATTTCTAAAATTCCAACCCAAGCCCCACACAATCTTTCTCTCTTTGACTTTTTATTAATATATATATATATATATATATATATATATATATAATCGAAATTATAATTATTTTTCATATTTCAATTTTCTTTTCTTTTTTTTTTTCTTTTTCTTTTTCTTTCTTTTTCCTCTTTCTTGAACCAATGGCCAACACGGCGACAAGGCGACGACAGGCCGAGGCCGGGCTCAAGCTCACCAAAGATCAAGTGAGGCCTCAACCTTGCCGGATTGGCGAGATTGTGCCCCGCCTAACGCCGGCGAGCTTGAGTCTCGCTAGATCCGGCAAGGCTAGGCCCGCCCGATGCCGGCAAGCTCGAGGCTCGCCAAATCCTCGCCGGATCTAGCGAGACTCAAGCTCACTAGCATCGAGCGAGGCCTCGACCTCGCCAGATCGGTGAAATCGAGCCCCACCCGACGCCGATGAGCTTGCGCTTGCTCGTGGCCGATCGCCGTCCGTGTCGTCATGGCCACTAGCCGCCCAAGAAGAAGAAAAAGAAAAGAGAAAAAGAAAAATAATAATTGAAAATTATATTTTTAAAAAATAAAGATAATTAAAATAATTAAAAATTCGATTTTTTAAAAGAGTATTTTAAAAAGAGTTATAAAAATTTTCTAAATTTGTATTGCATAAAAGTGTTTTAGCAATACTTTTTTTAATAAAAAAATCATAAAAAAGAACTTTCTTAGGTTTAGTTAAAGATTTTTCATGTTACGGTTTTTAATTACTCAATAGTATATTCACTTCAAACAAGAGAAGCATGTGCATGATTCTTTATGCATGATATAATTCTTTATAAATATTTCAATTTATACGTTTTTTTAACTTTTTTATTTTATTTACTATTTTTAATTTAATTTGAAGTTTTAATCCAATTAGCATATAGTAGATGTGGATTTTCCTAAAATATTAATAAGTTTTAGCAATACAGGTCAGGTTGAGTATGGGTTGGATATGGGTCGAGTTAGGTATGGGTCACTTAATTTACATTATATGAATATGGATCAAAACGGGTTAAATGGGCCAAATATGGGCGACCCATTTTCAACCCGACCCAAACTCGACCCAACCCACCCATTTGATGGGTCTAGTTTGCTACCTCTTCCTCTTCACCTTCTCCATTCTCTCCAATGCCTTGTTGGATGGGTGGAAGGAAATAAGGAAAAAAGAAAATAAAGAAAATGGAAAAAAGAAAAAAATTACAAAAATCGTTCACATCAACGCCGTCTATGCCACAAGGATGGTAGGCATTCACTTCAATGATTTTGGCCAAACATTGACCAAAATGACTACATCGGCAACTCATTAAAAGGTTTAGGATTAAATTGGCTAAATTAAAAAAAAAAAAAAAATTAGAACTAAATTGGCGCCCTGTAAAATGTTTATGATTTGGTCCAATAATGAACCAATTTTTAGGAAATTCAATGAGTTCGGGCTCATAAAAAATAATTAAGGTTTTTAAATAATGAAGGAGTTTATTTGTAGGAATGTGTATAAACCCAACAGACACCTTTAAATAGGGCTGAAAAGCATGTGAAGAGACGCAATTAAAAACGTTAGTTGAATTTTGCCATCCATGGCCGTGGATGAATGCCTATTTGACCAATTTTGCCATTCACGTTGTCACGTCAAGACAATAGACAGTGCATCTAGTAAAGGATTACAAGCCACCCAAAACACTTAACCCTTTTCTCATAACTAAGAATATAATCGCGTATTAACTAGACCATTAGAAACGGCTTGCTTATTTGGAGGAATATTGACACATAGGAAGCGTATTAGAATATTTAAATATTAAACGAATTCGCAAACGAGCACTCAGAATGTACGGAGATGAATCTCTCAATTGTCAGTATCTTTTTAGTAAAAGTCAAAACTGTATGAAACATAAAAAATTATATATATTATGAAAGCCAAAGGTGATATAAGAAAACCCAAAAATAACAAAAAAAAAATATACCAAATATAAAAGTGCCTTAAAACAAACATAACTAATGGATTTTGAGGCCCAAATGACTGCAAAAGTCATGGTCATTCTATTGCACATTGCGCAAATCCTTGTCCAGGATCGGATGGATTAGGACGAGTTTTAGGTTGGGTCAAAAATGATCTAACCCATATATCCTGTTTTGAACTATTTATATACAATACAAATTAAGTAACTCATATCCAATCTGACCCAATCCATACCCAATTCATACTCAAACATATAGATGTTTAAATGTAATGACTATTATATTATGCATGTAGTGTAAAAGATAAATTTTTGATAGTTTTATAAGGTTCCAAATAAGATTTTCGACTTGTTTGAGACTTTTTCTTCATTGCAAATTTTTGGAGTTTCACAATGAGTTATTTGACATCTCTTAAGTTCAATAAGTCAGTAAATATTTACACATAAGATCATAAACTAATTTTTATGGATGCTAAAGCTTCAAAGATCACAAATATTTTACTATTTTTTAGAAGACATAACTAGAAATTAAGGGTGTGAATGATAACGCTTCTTGGCTGGAGAAGAGTTTTTTTTTTCAGAAATAGTTCTTTTCTATTTCTATTCCGAGAAACAATTTCTGAGTAAAAGAACCCGTTTAGTAATTACACAAAATTTCTACTCTTGGAATTGAATAAGAATAGAAATATGTTTGGTAACGCAACAGTTTTTTTTTTTTTGTATTTATTAATTTTTTATTCTTGCGCACGGATCGCCGACCGCCGCCGCCGTCGTCGCCGCACGACCACCAATCGACACCTGTCATAACCGCCGACCGCCGCCGCACAGCCCATCGGCCATCGACGATCGCCGGCCGATGGAGGGGGTGGCCGATGGGGCTGTGCGACGGCGGTCGGGCCGATAACAACGGTCGGTGATGACGGTGGGCGGCGGCGGCGTAAAGAATCGACGGCGATCGGCCGACGACGGCAGACCGACGACGGCAGCCAAGCAACCGGCGGCGACGACGGCGGTGGCGGCCGGCGGTGGGCGGTGGCTCCGAGCGGTTGAAGGTAGCCGCAGCAAGAGAAAGAAATAAAAAAAATTTAAAAAAAATTAGCTTATTTCTAGAAATTATTCCCGGGAACAAGAATCAACTTTTTTTTGCTTCTTGTTTCTGCTCCAAATCTATTCCCAGGCTAACTTTCTATTCCCGGGAATAGAAAAACAACTTGGCATTACCAAACGGATTTCTGTTCTTTTTTTTTCTTCTGGGGAACAAAAGAACGGAAATTTTGAGGAAGAGAAATGTTGTCATGCAGCACCTAAGTTGCCCCACCCGAAAACCCCCAACTTGAACCTAAAACAAGTGAAAAAGGGACTGCAGGTGGGTTGACTTTTAAACCCATTAAAAACCCGCATTTCATTGGACTTTATAACTCAAACTGATATCAACCCATTTAGCAATACTAAGTTAACCCATATGCAATCCAACCCATCATATATGTGTTAATAAATAGGTTTTCAACCCATTTTGGCACATCTATCCTTCTCCAAGACCTGCCTGTTAGATTTCTGCTTTTTTTTTTTTTTTTCTGGCCGTCAGATTTCTGCTTGTTTGAATTGTCCACAAAGTCTTCAATAGCTGCTTCCACCTCAATCCCCAAGATACGACTATTCGTCGTCTAGATGTTAGGCATATCAAGAAACTAGGAAGGCCAACAACATAGGCATCATCGTTGATTCTTTACTTGATCTTGTCTAGACCATATTTCCTTGGTTGTAGCCTGACCATAATGACTCATGAGAAATCACTTTCATCGTAGGAACACCATTACATGATCACTAACCTGGAAAACCCGACATCTTCTATGTTGATCGACTACTTGTTCATTCTTGGCATTAGCCTCCTCAAGTTTCACTTTCACCTTTATCTTAACTAACTTAAATAAGAGCCGATAACACACAATTTATTAGTAATCTAATCGAATGAAAGATCACTTTAATTAAGGTTGATAATTTCTAAACGAATTGGTTTAAGTAAGGCATATAAAAGCTGGTTATTAGAAAAGTTGGTCATTAAAAAATTAAATGAACATTGGTAAGCAACTTAAATTAGACTCCGTAAATGAAACTAGTTCGTAACCTAGTGGAAGAAAAATTGATAAGTCGGGGCAATAAATTTATGTAAAAGTTGATAAATATAAAACGTTTGTAAGAGAGGCAAATAAAAGTTCATAATTACTAACAAAATTTAATAAACTAAAAACGCAAGTAGATTTTGGTAAGTAATGCAAATCGGAGTTGATAACCGAAAACTAGTTGGTAATTTGTTAAAAAAAAAAAGTGGGTAAGTCATTTGCACCCAAATAAAAAAAAATCACTAAATTCATATAAGAATTGTAAATATAATGTGTTAGTTAGCAAAATAAATTAAAGTTAGTAAAAAAAAGGAAATTTCATTAATTATAAACTGAGATTTCATGAAAATTTATGTGATTAAACAAGTCTTCCTCGATCTGTTTCGGGTCGAGGACTCCTCCTCTAGTCCAATTCCTAGGTGGGTCCTTCAAACTAGCCTAGGGAGGTAGAGAAGTAGGAAGGGACGGAAAAGGAGGGGAAGGGCGGGCACAAGTCGTTGAATGGGGTGGAGTAGGGGTGGTAGAGGGCAAGACGAGGGTGAGGATGAGTATTGTGACAATGAGTTGGAGCAAGAATGGAGGCATTAGTGGTCATCGAGTCCAGGGTAGGTAGGTTCCAAACCTGAACCTTATACTCGACCATGTTATAACATATTTCCCTTTTTTGGATTATATATATCCGACCCTATTTGCACTAGACCATATATCAGAACCACCTTATTTTTTGGTCTGATTCCTAGGTCAATCATCTTTCCACTGGAACCTATTTTACAACCGCCTAATACCCTATATGGCTTCGAATTTTACTTTAATACGTGAGAAAATAATGTAATCCTTCTAATTTGTATTGAAACATTAAGCACTTATAATCAATAAGTACATGAACTTTTTGATTAAATGAAAAACTAAAGATCCATAAGACTATGATAATAAAGTAGCAAGAGTTACAATCTCCAACCGATGGCTTTTAATGATGTCTACAATTTCCTCGTACGCATAAGCAAGTAACCTGAGGAAAAGAGTAATAAGCAAAGAAAACAATAAAACATACGAATTATTAATTGATACTATAATTAACTATTTCACGGGATTGGTCTAATAAAATAAGATATAATGATTCTTAATTAGTCTAATATAAGGTTGGTTAGTATAGGCCTAGTAAAGCCCAACCTATTATAAGAGGGTCTATGGCTTAAAATTTTATAAATACTACTCAAGTCTTCCCTCTGATCCTGATGTACAAATATCCACACATAAAGAGCATTTACTAAACGATAAGATGAGCATCAGTTTTATTGAGCTAGTGATACAAAGGGTAATAGAGGATAAGCGCTTGAGTTTTGGATCGTTATTGTTCCGCATCAAGAACAATGGGTTCCAAATCAGGTACCCAAATCACTTGTCTCGATTTTTTGTGTTCTAGATTCTAATTTGGTTCTCATAATTAATTCTAAATATATGTAACAATATAGAAGGGGGGTAATTCATATATCCTATATTCTATTCCGCTTTTTTAAATAAAAATTATTGAACGAGCCATCCCCAAGTCAAAGAAACTATGCGTAAAATGACTAAATGCTTAATGTATCATTGTCATTCTATTTCCAATGATAGTGTTTTTTATGGAGATCTTAAGTGCCTTTTTTGCAACTTATAGGCACAGGTCATTGGGTGGTGTAAGCAGAGATGGGAGAGGCCAAACAAGCTACAAAGATGAGTACAACAACAACGAGGTAAAGCGAGAATGGAGGCATGGTGGGGGAGGATGTGAGGAGAGAAGGAGAGCGAGAGGTGGGGAAAGGCGATCCCGAGTGGTCAAGTGGCATGGAGTAGAGGTGGGAGAGGGTGAGATGAGGGGCAAGGATGAGTATGGCAACAATGAGGTGGATCAGCAGTGGAGGCATGCTGGTGGAGGGGAGAGAGAGAGAGAACATACCTTGAGAAGTGTGAGTTTGTGGACGTGAAAAGATGTCATGTGGGGAGGATGAGAGAGTTTTTCAGGGTTTTTGATATTTTTAACATTAAAAAAATAAAAATATATATTTATCTATCCATTCCAAATGGGCAGGTGACCAGTTTCACATCAAAAACTGAGAACCGAATCAGTGCTCTCCAATTCTAGTAAATCAAAACTAGGAATTGGATTGGTCCTCATGAAAACCGCAGGTTTAGTCTGATTCCAAGCAATCAAGGCAATTTCGATTCTTCTGCACACCCATAATCAATTACAAAGGGAATCCATTAGCCAGAAAGCAATGGAAAGCAATGCATCATATCGACCAACAAAATGAAATTGATGGATTCATTTAATATGCATGTCGAATCACTCTAAAGGAAAAGGACTGCAGCGGAAACACGTGGGGCCTATCCTCATCCAAACATTAACTAGGATTGTCTCAATCCCTCTCTTATTTTGACCTCTAATCGTAATCATAGACTCCACTCTTCTTAATTCGATATAAAGTAAGCACAATCAATCGCAAGTCAATTTGTCATTTTCGCGGATTATTGCAATGAACACGTAAAATGATTCATGAAGTCTCTTTATTAGCTTTAAAAATAGTCAAGTCAACTCACAATTTAAAAATGATTCATGAAGTCCCAAAGCATATACGCTGGAAATGAACCACGTGACACACGTGATCTTAATTTAGTAAGTCTAGTCATGCATCGGTCTGTTCTCGTTCTTATTACATTACTTTTTTGGTTAAAAAACAGTTGCCCGGGTCAAAAAAACTAGAAATATCGGACGTGCGATATAAAAGGGTCACATGTTTCCGAAACCACACAGCCGATAAATGGCCGGAAAATCAATGGCAAAGTCTATCTCCTCCTTCCTCACTAGAGTCCTGTTTGGAAGAACCAAAGCAACCACCAACATCGAAGCAAAACGGACCCAAACGTTCGCCAATATTGCCAAAACATCCCTCGAAGGCTTCTCTTCAGAAACGCTCGTCTTCGACTTTGAGGGCACGCTCCTTCGGTCCTCTTCCCTCTTCCCTTACTTCATGCTCGTGGCCTTCGAAGCAGGAGGCTTCTTGAGAGCTCTCGTGCTGCTTCTCACGTACCCTTTCGCGTGCATGCTCAATCAAGAAACGATGCTCAACGTGATGGTGTTCGTAAGCTTTGTTGGAGTCAGAAGAGAGAGCTTTAGGCTCGGAAGAGCCGTTTTGCCCAAGTTCTTCTTGGAAGACTTGGGCCGCGAGGCCTTCGATGGCGTGATGGGTTTCGGGCAAAGAGTGGCGGTCACAAGGTTGCCGAGGGTCATGGTGGAGGAGTTCTTGAAAGAGTGGTTGGGGGTCGACATGGTGGTGGGAAGAGAAGTAGCGGTGATCCGAGGGCGGTTCACGGGTTTGATGGAGAAGAACAAGGCGAGACAAGAGCCGATTCCGCTTCTTGGTGAGGGAAGTTTAATGGGTTCTCGTGCAACTTGTGTCGGATGCTTCAGCAAGCCATGGCCTTTTGATTATCACCAGCTTCTTGCTTACTGTAAGGTAACGGAGAACAACCACGGACCCCCTCTCTCTCTCTCTCTCTCTCTCCCGCATTTTCTGATTGGCTAATGGGAAGGTTACTTTGAAGAATGTTTCAAGTTGCTAATAGCCACCAAAGAAGAATTAAAAAAAGTTCTATTGAAAAATGATTGAATGACAATCTTTAAACTAATGTAAGTGTAATAATATATTTTGGACTAAAAAACCCGAATAACAAATAATTATAAATTGTTATGAGATCCATTCTTTCAAGAATTTGTAACCAATAACAAGCTGTTTTTTTTTGGTTAAGACCAATAACAAGCTGTTATTCTCACAGTAACCTAAAGATTGTTATGCTAACAAAACCCTCATATATTAGACAGCTCTATGATAACATCTATATAGCATAGCAAGGACTTTCAAGAAATTTTACCTACTAATGCGCAGTGTTGAATTCTAATTTTTCCTATTATCCAAGCATTTTCACTCATCTATACATTCACATTCACATATGAAATAAGTTTTTCAGGCAAAGCTTCATTATCGTCTAATGTTGAACTAAATACCCATCATTGAGATCACAAGTATATATCTAATTCACGCCTTGTTATTATAATTTTAATGCGGAAAATATCGGATCTTTTTATTAAATCAATACAAAATCACTAGAGAAATAAATAATAAAAAATAAAGGACACAAGATATTCATGTGACTCGATCAGAGTATTTATACTTACTTCGCAAGAAGAGTTACCAATAAATAATTCATTATAATTGGAGGATTAGAATTACACTTGTCCACACTTTCAAATATTTTCTGCATTTA
This sequence comes from Eucalyptus virginea, assembly GCA_014182375.1. Taxonomy (NCBI): domain Eukaryota; kingdom Viridiplantae; phylum Streptophyta; class Magnoliopsida; order Myrtales; family Myrtaceae; genus Eucalyptus; species Eucalyptus virginea. Next base: position 32,765,393 of record CM024519.1, read on the forward strand.
AATTAAATCCAAACTCACAATATTTATAAATGCGTGAATTTACTGCACAAAATAAAGCGTTATGTACGGCCGAAAGGGAGTGTCCCCCGTAGCACACCCACGGCAACACAAATCACAAGTTTCAGAGAAGAGAAAAAAAAAAAAAAGGACATCCCGCACGCATAAACCCTTCAATCTTAATAATATTAAATAAGAATGTGTGCCCAAAACGTTGAAATTGGTCAAACCTTGCAGGAACCTATATTCGAATTTTCGCCGAATTGCCCTTTCCTAAGTGAAGGACAAAGGTCAATTCCTTGCTTTACACGTGCGGCAACAATCGGGGGTCAGGATTTATTAGATCGAATTCAAAACCTAATTTAACACTTGCGATGGATTGATCTTTGACTGAACTTTATTAATTTATTAAACTTTGTCTAGTTCAAAAAAAAAAAAAAAAAAAAAAAAAAAAAAAAAAAAAGAAACCACCCGTGGTGGTGGCGTAGGTGGTTGAGCAAGGGAACTTTTCACGAGAGGTCCCAAGTTCGATCCACGGCGTCGTCGTTGCTTCAGTGCTAGCCGCGACTTGCCCGGGGTGCGTGGGTGGTGGTTTCTGCGTGCCTCCCGGGGTTTACTCCCAGGTTCCGACCGTGCGGCGGGTTCCCTGAGTCACCAAAAAAAAAAAAAAAAAAATTTCTTCAAAAGAAATAATATCAGTCTTTCTTTGCCTAGCTTACCATGCATATCAACTATTTAGCTTTTTTAATTATCGAAGATATTATCATTACAGCTAAGTTCATTTTTCAATACATATTACACTATACATCTTTTTTGATATATCCTGATATTAGGTGTGGTTTACTTTTTCTTGATATAACTTACCATGTATATCAACTGTGTTTATATTAACTATGTTTTAATTAATCACAGTGCCAAATATAAACATTGGAAGATTGCTTTTTCTTTTCCTGTGTCATTTATCATGCGCCTTGATATTTTTTTTTTTTTTTGGTAAGGAAATCATGCGCCTTGATATTTAATTTGCATAATTTAGTAGAAAATGAGTGAGTAGAAATTAACAAAACCTTCCTGCAACCGTTGTGACAGGAAGTCTACATGGTGAGCCAAGCAGAGAAGAGGAATTGGCAACTCCTCCCAAGAGAGAAATATCCAAAGCCCTTGATCTTCCATGATGGCAAATTGGCCTTTAGACCAACCCCACTTGCCACCCTCGCCATGTTCATGTGGCTTCCGCTTGGCCTCCCTCTCTCCATCCTCAGAATCATTCTCGGCATCCTCTTGCCTTTCTCAATCTCAGGCCCTGTATTGGCCATGACAGGCCTGAAGACCACAGTCTCAAAACCCCAAAACCCTAATTTCGATCCCGATCCACTTGCCAACAGCACAAAGGGCACTCTCTATGCATGCAACCACAAGACCCTCTTGGACCCAATCTTTGTCTCCTACGCCCTCAGCAAGCCCCTCGCTGCGGCCATCTATAGCCTAAGCCCGTTCAACGAGGCCATCTCCCCAATCCGAACAGTCCGCCTGGCCAGGGACCGCGAGCAGGACACAAAGCTTATGCGGCAAGCCCTAACCTACAGCGACCTTGTGGTGTGCCCCGAGGGGACTACATGCAGGGAACCCTACCTGCTCAGGTTCAGCCCGCTGTTCGCACGAGTGAGCAAGGACATAGTCCCCGTGGCTATCGATGTTGGGGTTAGCATGTTCTACGGGTCGACGGCCCGTGGACCCAAGTGTTGGGATCCGGTGTTCCACTGCATGAACCCAAACCCGAGCTATACTCTCCAGATTCTTGAGAAATTGTCGACCTCTTGCACATGTGAGGGCGGTGGCAAGTCCGGCGTTGAAGCTGCAAACTATGTGCAGAGCCAGATTGCTGGGGCTCTAGGGTTTGAGTGCACGCTCCTCACAAGAAAGGACAAGTACATGATCCTGGCTGGGAATGATGGGAGAGTGAAAGCCAAGAATTGAATTTAAGAGTTTGAAAATCTAGCGCCCTGTGATGGCTAGTGATATAAGTCATCGCATCAAAAGGGCTCAAAAGAAACATGATTAAGTACAATTATGTTGTTACCTTTGGAATGGAGCTGTCACGATGGGTTACTAACCCATGTTCTAAACCATTTTTAATAAAATGGGTCAGCTCAAATTTGTCATGTAGACCAAAATGGGTTTTGAAAAGAAAAGTCCAAAATGAATGGGTCTAAACAGGTCTCTTATAAAGTCCACTTTTAATCCATATTTATCGAAAAAGGTAAAGTAAATTGACCCATCTTCTTCTTCCTTGGAAGAGTGAAAAAAATTCCTAGGATGAGAATTGGGATTTTGGCGCTGGTTAAGTCGCATATACCAAAAGATGCAAATCTTCTATATCTTATTGTGTCTCTCTACACATCATTCTTAAATAGAATGATGACACATGTTACTAATTTTCTAATTATCATTATCAAAGCGATAAGTGTTGAGATCTTATGCATTTGGCACATATTGAGACACAATAAAAATAGAGGTTATGTATCTGATTGAGACACGTGCCTTTGATCCAAAAGTTTGGGAAAACCTTTTTTTTCTTTTTCCAACTGGAGATCAAGTCTTGTAATAGTGGGTGGTGGTGTTGTAACGTTAGTATAAATATATCTTAGAGGGTTGCTTTGGAGTGAAAAACTAGAAATGGTCGTATGTGGGGTATACAAACCAGTTCCTGGATATAGATTGATCCGCTCTTCAAGCCGTAAGATCGCTGACTAAAATGTTTGATTCTGAGAGTATTGAATATGGTATAATGCCTTATACAAAAGTTCCTGTATAGTTGCTTCAGTTCAAACACATTTCCCTTGTACCTAAATCTCCCACACTGCGCAAAGTCCACCATCTACATTTTAGATCTTGAAACCGTAAACGAACATATCTTAAAAAGTAAGAATAATTGTTCTACCGTGCTAAGATTAGCATAGAGGACATCAAATGTATCAATGATTTTAGTCTATGAGTCTTTTCTTTACTCTTTTTTGATAGCATGTTTATATGATCAAGTCATGTTTAACTTGGCTTTAATTGGTCATGTCTAATGTAATCAGACCTACATATACTTCTCTTCATTTCATGGCAAGACAACTTTTTTCATCACCGTTACTTGTGATCAAGAATATAGTCTATTCACCAACTGAAATACTAAATTCTAGTTTTAAAAGAAAAATTATCATCTCATATTATCAACTCTATTATATTTATTACATAAGTAAACATCTTCCTCTACATATACCAACATCATTTTTTGTTCATGATCCAATGGATCATATGCATCTAAGAGTACCATGCAACTAGGGGTATCAAATAATACCAGAACCAAACCAAAAATTACAGATTTTTTGTTCACTTTTATTCCGGTTCGGGTAGTATGCAAAAACACCTTGACCATTCGACTCGGTGTGAGTACAATTCCCTCACCACCCTGAACTACATTCACAAAATATTTTGGAAATAATGAAAACAATCTAAAAGAGCAAGCAGCTTTGCAAATTTCTCTGATCATCTCCTCTTCTTCACTGTCTTCGCGATCACTTCACTCCTTCTGAATCGTAGTTTACATGAGTCACCGTCATCTCAAAACTCAATCTTGATTCCATCCTCTCCAACCCGAGTACCCCAGAAAATGGATCTTGCTTCGGAAGAGCCCCAATCCCTCACCATCTTCGACATCCTCCTTGAATCTCTGTTGCCATCCCCAAGCGGTCCCCCAAGACCTTCTACCTCATAACACCCGACCTTTATCTTCCTTCTCTCCTTCGCCATTCTGGCCCACTCCCTCTTCCTCCACCCCCCTCCTCAACCGCCTCCAATATACAACCCAGACCCGCCATGAGTGGATCCTCCTCCTCACCTTCCAGTTTTGGTACCTCTTCCTATTCACCTTCTCCCCCTCTCCAAAGAGAAATAAGGAAAAAAAAAAAAAAGAGTAAAAATTACAAAATTACAAAAATATTCACGCCAATGCCAACTGAGATGACGGAGGTACGACAATGACTTCTAGTCAAAAATTGGCCGAAAGAACTAAATTGGTAGCTCTTCAAAAGATTTAGAACTAAATTGGTAAAATTGAAAAGTTTAGAATTAAATTGACGCCGTACAATAGGTTTGGTATTTTTTGGACAATTATCCCCCAAATGTGAGGTGCACAAAGAATAATTACATGAGCTATGTAATTGAGATTAATCAATTCAAAAATATGTAGAAACAAAGAGAAGGAGCAACTTACCCAAATTACAAGGTCCTAGGGTTCCTACAGAGACGATGATTAAATGAAGGATCACGACCTTGAAAATGCTCTGAAATTTCACACCCCAATTAAACGAAATCAGATCCTTGGCTGCCATTTTTTTCCTTCTTTTTTCACGTACCATCTTCTTTGTAAGATTGCTTAGTTTCTGATAAGCTCCACAACTACCTGTATAAGCAATTGAAACTACAATCTTTTTGTGCGTGGACATGACTTGATTAACGTGCAAGCAAAACCGTCGATGCCAAGTCGTGCCTATCGATCTTTCTTCATTAAATAATACCGTTGAAAATCAAACATACGAACTTCTTTTGGCAATAGACAATGACGTTTCATTTTTCGAAAATTTTTGCCAAAGACAAACGTAGGTGTCGATTTGTACGTGGACTGCTCAAAACAAGATCATTCGTGAGAATAGTTTGGTGAATGGAGACTATAATTTTAGTAAGGGCAGAGCAATGAAGTTGATTGATGCATATTATTGTGCGATGGAAGTGGAGTTTTTTTTTTTTTTTTTTTTTTTTTTTTGGTCAATGATGGAAGTGGAGTTTAGAAGTAGAATAACGAGTCCTTTTGTATTTTAGAGATTTGTAAGAATTTGGGGACACGTGAAGTGATGCAATCCTCCTGAGTGGATGTGTACGGCCGCAACCAGAACAATTAAAGGGGGCGAGAAGCATATGAAGAGACCCGATCAGAAATCATTATTGAATTTGCCGTCCATGTCGGGGATGAATAATTGCATGGCCACTTACTATTTATGTTCGATCCAAGCAAGTCCTTAAAATGGCTCAATAATGAAACAGGCGGGCGTCCTGAGATAGGAGATCCCTTGCTATTCTTCGTATTCTTTATTTGTTGAGAAGACAAAATAAACAGAAAATTAAGGACCTTTGGTGGGAAAGGTTAAGTCCATGTCAAGGTGGATGTGTACGGCCGCAACCAGAACAATTAAAGAGGGCTGAGAAGCATATGAAGTTACCCGATCAGAAATCATTATTGTATTTGCCGTCCATGTCAGGGGATGAATAATTGCGTGGCCAACTTACTATTTACGTTGCCACGTCGAGAAGCAGGAGTCCAGAATTTCCGGTATCTGGCAAACGAATACAAGCCACTCAAAACAACGAACCCTGATTTTAATAATTAAGGATTCTAAACTATACAGGTAATCACACAAATCATTTCTAAATTTTTATAAAATGCGCAATATCATTCATAGATTTTTAATTTATTCAACATAATTTATGAACTTTAACTTAATATTCAATATCATTCCTAAATTTCTAACTTATTATGTATGATTTCCGAATTCTTCATAAATATTAAATTTAGTCCTTAGACTACATGAACATATCTAATGCTATATTTCTATTAATTCAAAGCCAGTGACAACATTGAATATCTTTATATAGTCTAGTGGCTAAATTATATATATATCAAAAGTTCAAGGACTCCATTATACAAATTTAAAATTCAAGGATAACATTGCACATTTACCTAAAGTTCAAAGATAATGTTGAACAAATTAAAGTTTAATAATGATATTGCATATTTGACTAAAGTTCAAGGACCATTTGTGTCATTTTCTCAATGGAGTATTAATTAGAACATTAGAAACATCTAGTTAATAGTTTTGGTGGAATATTGACACCAAGGAAATCGTAAACCCAAGTAAACTCACAAACTTACATCCAAAACATACACATAAACCGCAAGAGGGAAATCTCTCAATTTTCTATATTTCTGAATGAGATGTAAAACTGTTTAAAATAGCGGAAAGAATAAATAAATATAAGTATAAATATTTATATGGACAATGAAAATATTTTTCATTCATTCATTTTTGTAAGTGATATAATCTATCATTTTTAATAAAATATATTTTTCCAATCCTTTTAATTTCCGTGAAACAAATGACACCTTAATTGACAAATTTTGCTTCTTTACATTAACTAAAGATTTTTTTTTTTTTGCCGCCATCATTAAGTACGACGAAGCATATTCTTCCTGCCTAATTGGATGCTCTGTATGAAAGAGTAGTTTCTTGTTGACATTTGAAGATCCAGCTATCTGAAAACAATCAAGTTCCAGTAATCAACATAATGTCACTCGATTTTTTCCACATTCTCCCTGAATTTGGTATTTTATGAAGCAATTTCATTTGGTATTTTATGAAGTAATCTCATGCAGTAGTCCATTATTTAATCATTACATCACATAATAGTTTCCAACGCAACTAAAGAAGTAGGGAAGCAACAAAGACGACAAGTAGCTAAACAGGAAAATAACAAAGAAGGAACTCAACTTTTTTGTTATAATAAAGTGGAAAGAAACGAGAGAAAGGAAACTGACATAAAAATGAAGAGCATTTAAGTTTCGGGATAAGAAAATGTGTGAAGGTCTGTGTCCAAAGAGTTGGCAAAGAGAAGACAGACCTGGCATTTGTTCACAAAACCAAACAAAGTAATTTATTGCATGTCTCCTCGCATCTCACAGCCATAGCCTAGAACCTTCTAATAATTAATAAGACGCCATCTCGTCAGGAAAAAAAAATTGTGTTGGTTGCTACTATTCAGTTTATAAATGTGTTTTTGAACAGACAAAAGAAAAAGAAATTATTCCTCTTAAATAAGGAGTGGGGGCACTTGTGTAGTTCTCTCAGGAATGTCCATATAAAGATTGCTCGTTGAAGTGATGTAGAATAAGAGCGGAGGCTTCTCTCTCTTTCTAAACTTCTCTATTGAAGATGGGGGAGTGTCATGCGTGCTCAAGTTAGAAACGGCCTTCTTCGACACTATCTGCATGGACATATATTTTGTTTCTCTGAGAATACAGGGAGATTGTTTATACTATGTCGATGATTTTGGGTGCAACAGAATGATATTTCGCTAGCAATATGCAATTGCAAACATCGTTTCTGTTACAAAAACAGAAGGACCGACATTGAAGTCTATACATTGAAATGTTTAGTTCATGCTGTGAGTGAACCGAACAACGGGAAATCAAGTTAGTAGACCGTGCATGTTTGCTTTACAGCTGGGTAATTAGATTACTTGCACAGATCATGTAGACATTTTGAAACTTAGAGCAGGTGTATTGATTAGGTGACTAATTTATGAACATGTCAAAAGATCCACCTGATTTGTCCAAATTAATTCTTCACACAGACTGTATGATATAAAAACTCCTAACACTAACTTCAGCTGCACCAAATGCACGTGACATAGGAGAGTTAAAAGAAATAGATGATTTCCATCGGTAGGTTCTGAGATATAAGTGCCAAGAGGACCCAAGATTCATCTGTCACCATGCCACCTCGTTGCTTCAAATAAGAAAGCGGCTAATTACTTGGGACAAATTGATTGAAGATTGTCTTCTTTTGCAAATACCAACAAAGGGGTAGTAATCTCTTTAATTGTTGACTCCATTTATATGGAACGTAATTAACTTACCCCTCTTTTGTTTCATTTGGTCGATAAATGACCCCTCTTTAAATTGAGAGGAAATCATCACATTCTTTGACAAATACCACGTGCTAACCCTAGCCCCATTCCCACAGGTCTAGGAATCCTTCGATTTCAGTTCATCAAAGGGATTTGGTGTTGGGAGTACAGTGAAAGCTTAATACCTTCACATGAGAAAATCGCTAACAAAGAGCTCGCATACAATTCTATCAACATATCCAGTTGGATCGAGTTTCACTCAAAAACTTAAGTCAATGGCTTATTGGCCAATTATAATATATTGACTATTCATACTTCACAAAATGGGAACTAAAAGTGCTAGTGAACACCTAGAGGGAAGTGAATAGGTGTAAGAAATTTTTTTGCAAAGAACAGTAGAAATATTTCAGTTTTGAAAATGAGTCTGAAGAGCAGCAGACTTTGAGCGAGATCAAACTTTAGAAGTTAAATAGAACTACAAACAAAATAAAAGAGTTTAGGAAAGAGAATAAGAACACAAGGTTTATAGTGGTTCGGCTTAGATCAAGCCTATGTCCACTCTCCCACACTAACAGCCTTCTAGCTAGATTCCACTATATAATCAACAAGAGATTACAACTTTGAGTACAAACACTTAGTAGTAGATCACACTATCTTACTAAGTCACTCTTTTGGTATTTCTCTCACGATCTCAAACGTTTAAGCTCACAAGAGACAGGTGTATGATCGAAGTTCGCTCAAACTTTGGAATTATAAATTCTACGCTCCGTCTCTTACTTGCTCATCGGTCCTTGATCTCCTTAAATACTCCTCCACTTCCAAACTAGCCGTTGGACAGTATCTCGAGGATCGTCTTCCAATCTACCCGTTGGACAAATCTGTATCTAGAAGATTTGGTAGTTGTTGAGTGATAGAAGTAGAATCCCAAATTGATTCCAATCGCCCATACAAACAGAATCTTGGTTTCCGTAAATAGAGCTTCTCCGTATAGGAAGTTCCTGTTTTCAAGATCTAATTGTCAATCAATTAGATTGAGCCAATCAAATCAATCTTGATGTAGAATCCAAACCAAATCACTAGCTGTTATACATTTAGGGCTTGTGTCACATTCTGTCTCATTCTGGATGTAAAGTCTGAGAGTAATAGACTTTACAATCTGAGTCTGAGTGCAATAGACTTTACAATCTAGACGTAAGTCTAAACATAGCCTGCTTCTGAACAGATTTAGCTTTAAGGTTTGAACACAATCTGATTAAGTTCAGCTTCAGCATAGAGTCTGTCTTCTGGTTCTTCATTCATGTTCAGTCTGAAATTTGTCAGAGTGGACAGACTTCTGATATAGAACGGACTTTGACACTAAAGTCTGGCAATCTTCAAACTTTGACACAGAAGTTTGGAAATCTTCATAATAGACTTTTGACATGTGTTACGTTCAGTCTTCTAGCAGTCTTTATGTCACGCCCCGAACCTCGAGCGCGCCAACATCCCACCATGGTCATGCAAATGCGACATTCCCAGGTAGTGTCGCCGACCCCATTCATTTCTTATTGCGCAAGCGGACCGTATTATAAAACCCTTGACAATAAAATACGATATAGAAAAACAGGAAACAAAACCACAACATAACACTTTCAGAATTCAACAGAATTACAAACAGAGGTCTACGGCCAAAAGTCTACAAAAGACTGGCTCTTAAAAAGGAACTGTCCTACAACCTACAAGCCGGACACATTCTCCAATCCTTCTGACTTCACCTCTGCAACTCCTCAAGGCCAACCAAAGTTATCTGCCCGCTCCATCCACCAGGGACCTGAAATTTTAATCCCACAACCGAAATGAGATATCGTCTCAGCAAGTTCAACCCCCTAAACGCCTATTAGAAAGAAAATACGCCCCAGGTGGCCTAGCCACAACATCAAGAAGACTTACCTCGCATTAGTCTTCACCTGCAGGTTAGCACAGTTTATATAATTCAACCACGTGCAATTATGATAACCAAACAACTGTGGCACAATCACATTATCAGAACAATTCAACCACTTGGATCGTCTCAACGATCAATCGACTCGGCCGATTACATATCATTCTAGCAAATCAATCACTGCTTCCAATCATGACCCTATATGAGGATTTAACAACCAGTGGCAATCACGGCCCCACTTGGCAAAATTAGAATTAGTGGCATCACGGCCCCACTCGGCACAACTTTTAAAAGGTGGTAGATCCCGGCCCGATGGGCACAACCTCTAATAGGTGGTAAATCACGACCTGGTTGGGCGCGACCTTTATCAGGTGGCGAATCCCGGCCCCACTGGGCACGACCTCTAATAGGTGGTTAATCACGGCCTTACTTGGCACAACATTTAATAGGTGGTCAA